>JAZKJV010006650.1:0-417061 GCA_037367405.1 Ottelia alismoides | reverse complement strand
TTGTATCTATATTGGTATGTATAAAACAATATAAAAGTATACAAATACATTAAATCGATAAAAATCATAAATTCCTTAAAGAACCAAAAATATGCAAAAGCCCCTAACCTAAATAACTCTACATTACTATCTTAATTTAAACAATTTGCCTCCCTTAATTTGACCTTGGATGACTATACTCGGTTAATAAAATAGAAAAAATAAAACTTCGTTTGTTTAATTTAGGATTTGGGTTACAACGACTACGAAAGTAATTCCACATAAATAAAAACCTGAAAATTAACTCATTAAAGAGAAGAAATAGGTGTACTTATTTTTCTTCGAAGTAATCATATGGTCATGAGAGGTGAATAATCACTGCCATATCGCACATCTTATTCTTCATATGCTTTCATACTGGTTGATTGTGCCTTACTTGTTTTATCTCCAATAAGTTTGACCTAAATATGTGTTTGATTTTCAAGACAAGAAGTAACAAATCGTGCAAGCATTCAGTAAAAATGAAAGAGAAAAAGTGTGCATTTTAAATATTTTTGTTGAGTGTTGTCTTAAAAAATGATTAACTAACACCTCAATTATTAAAATCAGTACCGTTAATTTTGTGAATAGTAAACAAGAAAGACATGTTGGACATGCGAGCCCACGACGATCCATTATGCAATAAATGTTATTGCAAATAGCATTCCCTGATCTGAAATGAAGAATGATTAATTTGCATAATAGGGCCCTTAATACAATCAGGGTTATGTACCATGGTCATCTTGATGATCATGCAGTTGTTGATTTAATTGTTGAATCATAGAGGCTGGTACTTGGGTGATATCTAAAGAGTTAGATTGAGGACTCATCAAGCACCATCAAACGATTATTAAGAGAGGATCTCCAGTCTGAGTAGGAGACGGCAATCCTTTTTCTAATGGACTGATATCTAACCGACCTCTTGATGCAGGCCCTTTGCATAGGAATAGGGATTCAGAGGTGTTAAATAAGTTAGGTCAAAGAGTTGACTTAACGAGATCGAGATAACCAAGTCCTATGTTGTTAGCTGTCATGATATAGGCACACATCCTCTGACCGGAGACATATGTGTTACTATATGTCTGAGTATGTACATTTGATATATCAATAGATTGATGGCCTAGTCAAGGTCTATACACCGGTGTGCTGGTGTGCATATAAGGGCTTATAAGTAATACGATCTCTCAAAGGGATCATACATGTTCATTATTGAACGAGAAGACATGAGCTCACTCATGAGATTTTGGGATCAAATTCCGTACACGATCGTCTTGCTTTGGAAGCTAGACTAAATTTGTAAGTTTTGTATATGCTTTTGGAAAGTATACGATAATTACCTAGGTATGATATATGCTTTTGGAAAGTATATGATAATTACCTAGGTATGATATATGCTTTTGGAAAGTATATGATCGATACCAACTCCCAATGATCGAATGAGAAAGTTAATGATAAAACTTTGAAGGAGACAATCTAAATAAGATCTAAAACTGCATATTTATCCTAGGTCTTCCAGTATGCAGGATGTACAAGTATTAGGAATACATGAGGGTGATGTGATCATAAATGATTGTATAATCACGACGCTTCCATTTTGAGGGAGTGATGAATCAAGTTTGGATTTTACTGACTCCTCTCATAGAGAAGTAATCTAATCTTGGTCCAAATATTGGACATTGATATGAATATTATTCATATGCAATAACAAGATTGGATTTACGGTTTTGATTTAGTCAAACATCTATGGGAGGTCCCCGAGATCTAGATTTGAGATATAATCTCAATATCCAAGTCACTATACATTAATCGTACAATCGTCTTATCCATGTCTCCAAGTATCCGCGGAGAAAATGCATTATTCTTGAAAAAGTTCAAGGAAAATTTCAATGTTGATAATGTGTCTGAACATTGAAGAAAATTGACAGTTAAATATGATTTAATTATCATGGATAATATGAATTTGATCCATATTATTTGGCCATATAAGGAGAGTTATCTATGATAATTAAAATTGATTTACTTATCAAAGATACAAATAATTTGATTGTGATTCATGTTATTTGGGCACATGAGAAGTGTCATAAGTAAATGTGATTTAATTATCAAAGATATGATTAATGTGGATATCTCTATCCATAATAATCATGGATATTATAAATATGATTTATAATATGTTGGAGAGATTTAATTGTATATAGAATTACAAATTATATGTTGTTGTGCATTGGATTCATAATAGACAATTAATTGTAAATTTGATTTACATATTATGTTGGATATGTGAATATAATTCATATTTATCAATGACGTGATTGATGTTTTCACAAATTTAATTTAGAATTATGTTTGTGAAGATAAATACAATAAAAGTTATTGCATTTTATTATATATAATAATAATATATTAAGTAAGGTAAAACCACTAACAAAGGTGGTCGTCCACCTTGACCAAGTCAAAGGGGGGACGGCTACCCTTTTTGAGATGGTGATTGCCTCCCTAATTATCTATTTACTAGTTGAAATTAAAATAATTTAATTTGTATATTGATAAATGGATATAATTAATTTATTTTAATTAAATTAGTTGTTTTAAATTTGTAGCAACAAATCATGGTCATTGATTATTAACCTCTTAATCTAAACCGTTAGTTTAAGAGGGCACATGGATTGAGATCCATATACATCCAACCAGTATAAAAGGAAGGGTAGCCCTTGCCTTTTAGACGACACATCATTTCAAGAGGAATTAAACTCTCTCCATCTCTCTCTCTACACATACCCCCTCTCTCCCTCCATAGAGTGGTCGTCCATCCTAAACCCTAGAGAGGGTCATAGTCATCGCGACGTCGTTGTGCTGCTGGATTGACTACTCGTGGATCTCCATCTTCTTCGGTGTACTTGGCTCGTGAAGAAGACGTCGGATCTCATGAGACGAGATCAGGAGATTCACTGCTTGGATCATCAACATGGATTGCGAGGAGCACTCGTTTCACTAACACGATCGCAAGCGTCTCCTCCATTGGATCGGACTTGAGACAGGAGGTCTCTTCCTTTAGAGACTTTATTGCAATCACACTTCAAGAGGTAAACCTAATACTTGTTTATGTTTTAGAAGAAACGATCTGAGAAGTGTTCTTGGATCAGGTGATTTCAGTGTTCGATTTTTTTTAAAATTGCGCTGCCTCGAGCTACTAGTATGATTAGTCACTCCCGATCGCATATGATGCGATCTTCACGCTTCTGTGATGTGCTTAAGTATCTTTCCATATCCTTCAAGACATCCACATGTGCTTTTGTACATTCATATATTTGTATATGGTGAAAATTTTAAGGGCATTGTTAATGATATTGTATACAAGGAGCCATTGTTACATATTGAAGTACAAAAGAAGGGTTTGTGCCCATGCGGGCCTTCGATGGTAAGCCTCCACGATCACCACTTAACAAGAACTCCATCGGAAGGCCCTCAGGGATACAACATTGCTTGATATGGTGCAACTGGTGTAGATGAACCACTCTAATACTTTATAAAACTAATTAGACATCATATTGGCCAAATACTGATTTTGGATTTTTCATGGCCAGGCTAATGTGACCAATCAATTGAGTGGATGATGGCATTAGCATTTCATAAAATTGAAAAAGAAGAAGCAAATCGTTGTTTTGTTGGTTTCTTTTATATGATGCATCCATGTCAAATCTGATTTCATCGGTTTCTCGTGCAAATAAATATGCATTATGCTGCGTCGCTTATTTAAAAACATTGTGTAAAATTTATATAGTACCTATATGTAAGGCCTAAGATCAACAATTTAAAGTAACAATTGAAATACTAATTGATGACAAGGGTTGCCAGCTAGTTACTTCAATGGCTACTTTTTTACATGGGCACATTGTTTGGTGTTGTTGGGACGAGACCTATATATGCACAAGATTAGAAAGGAGAATCGATGCTTATGATGAAGGGAGGGAGATACCAATACAGTAAAATGGATGCACCCATTGGATTTTTGTTATGGAAACCTAGAAAGGGGAGGAGACTTGCATTGATCGAAATATGGAATGGGTGGGTATATAACAAGGACATGAATAATTTTTTAAAAAATATATTTAATAATCATAAATATTTTTTGTCAGAAACAGATAGTTGAATCAGTGATCTGCTTCAACTGATTCAACCAAGTCAAGCGGTCCAATCGGGGTTTGACCAATTTTAAATGATTTTTATTTTTTTCAGTAAGAGCTTGTTGGGGGTTCGTTTTTCCTCCGATCCTCGGTTTAACCTATTAAACCATCCTCTTTGATTCGATTTTTTAAAATCATGATCTACAATAACAACACCCCATGATCATGGGACGCGTGTATGTACATATAAAATCCTCTTGGACATTCTTTCTTCAAATACATTTTTTCTTTTCGAATTTGCAATCTTCGTTTTGTTATTTTTTACTTGAGGGCTCTCCAAGAAATACGTAATAAGTACATTTGAGTATTTGAGTGTCCATGAAAATGAATATGCTTTCTTTCTCAGTTGCCTTCACTTCTTGTGCTACATGTTTTACTTTATTTGGGAAAAAAGATCAAGGTCAATCATCATTTAATCAGCTCTTGGATGAAGATCCAAGGAGTAAAAGTAGCCGATAGAGTTAGTACAAGTCCGACAGAAGAAGAAAAACCTAGCACATCATGCGGGCCACAAAATACAAACCCAAAAAAGACCGCAGTCCAGATCGGTACCAAAGGTTGTCCACAAAAAAGCCCACAAGATCTGTGATCAACACAGAATAGATAGAGAGTACCCAAAAAGAACAAGATTAGTGCAGTTTATAACCCCCCACATCACTTGTTGCTCTAATTTACATTCTTTATCTTTGAATCGGAAAAAGTTCAAAGTCATTTGGCCAATTGTTGAATAGCATATCAAATTTTATTGTTGGAACTCTGGATATCCTCTCTCTCCTTGATAATCAAATTGAAGTCACCTGCTATTATCATGGGAAAATCCACTAAGTCCATGTTATTCAGTTCCTCCATAACTTTGATTTATCACGTTCCATTGGTGAACCATAGATGTGGATGATTCTCAGTTTTTTATGATCAGATTTGTTCCTATTTTCGGAATTTTCAAAGCCAAGTTCGAAAAAATTTAACAAATTTTCGATATGATCAGGAAATTTGGCTAGATAAATGCCAAGGGCGATGACGGGCTGTCAGATAATGAAAGTGTGTTACATGAGCTTTAGCTTTTGATCACCGGGGTTGTCATTTGACGCTCCGTTATCCTCATATGAGTCAAGTTTTTCTGAGATTGAAGGTCGCCGGAGAGTCTCCGTCAACATTAATCGCGGAAGAAGATGGAAGGCTCTTGAGGTATCGCAATACCGAGGGCTCGATCTTTTGCGACTTGGTTCGCAAAAATGTATTGTAGTGTTTTCTCGATATTGCAGCGGATCTTCGCATTAATTGCAAGATATTTCTGCTGCATTTTTTTATGTCAGTTCCATTCATAGTTCCTCGTCGACTCGATCTCAGAGCTCCATTCACAGTCCAGTATTCGATAGATTGTCTGCACAGTTACATCGGATGCCGATGTAGAAAATTTCAACGCTTGGGTCACTCTCCAATGTTTTTCGTCCAGGTTGTGTGCTTTGTTCATATGTTTTCAGCGGTAGCTCATCATCGCGCGTAGGTGAAACCTGACCGTTGCTCTTGAATTGATTTTGTTCCAAGTGAGTCTCCACCGTCGTGGTTGGAACTTTTTTCCCCACTTCCCCTGTTATACTTCTGGGAAGTTTTTTTCAGAGTGGTCGGACCCTTGGAGCTGTTTCCGACCTGTTTGGGTTCTGATGGAACTAAAGTAGTTCATGCCAAATAGAATGCACGATCTTTTGCGTGTTTCAGTTTCTTCCTCTCTTCTACTAGATTTGAATCTTTTGCTCTCATCCTTTTTTTGAAGCCTTTGCAACCCATCGATTTGGTGGTAATAGGCCGCCAGAGAAGTTTGATAACTCTCTGGAACTTATCAGAAAACGTCCGGAGAAAGTGTTGTGGGTGAAAGAAGGGAGAGAGGGATGTTGAGAGTGAGGGGGAGCGGTTTAGACCTATTGAACCAGACCGGTTCAACAATGTTAAACTGTAAATCTTGAAAGTGAAATACGAAGGGCTATGCTCCCATTCTTCACCCGTAAGATTTTTCTGTTTTCTTTTATTTTCCCAAACTCCTAGCGCTCATAGGTCCTCCTCCTCCTCTTCTGGCCTCCCTAATAACCAATCAGCAAATTAAGCTGCCACGATAAACACTTGTCTCCGATGTTAAATGATCGTGCATCTCAAATTTGTGTTACAACATGATTTGGTTATTTATAATCTAGAGGATTTCTATTTTCCGAATACTCTGGTTTGTTGTTATCTTGTCTGAAATTCGATAGATTCTTTCGCCTTAATTTGGATTTGGATTCTACTTTTAAGTGCAATTAATATGTGATTACGATATATTCATTTGTCTACTATGGAAACAAAGGGTGAAAGTGAGGTACCTTCTAGAGGAAAATTCCAATGCGAAGTTCCTTAAGGCCATGTTCGTTTGGAGGTTAAGGAGGAATGGAATAAGGGGAATAAGCTCCCAACACGGTTCCCCGTGGTACGACTATTCCCCATTATTTCATCTTATTTCACTCTTATTCCTATCTTTATCTCACCTTACCTACCATTATTTCACCTTATTCTTCTTATTCTTATCCTCCAGCCGAACGGAGAATAGACCCTTATTCCCCTTATTCCCCATCCTTATTCCTGTTTATTCTCCTACCGAACGGGCCCTAAGATATCCATTTGGTTTATTAGACTGATGAAGTTGGTAAAATAGTAGTCAAGATCTTTTCCAATTTATTTAAAGATCAAGGCATGAGTTTAAGATGTGTATTATACCTATTGATCTGCTAATGAAATTACCCGATCACCTCGGAAACTTCAAGCCAAACAATGCTCCATGTCCGGACGGCCCTATCCTCGAATTCATCAGACACTATTGGCAGGGGCGGAGCGAGAAAAATTTTATAGGTGGAGCCGATATTTAGTCATAGTACATATGTATATCCCAAAATAACCTTCATCAAAGTATATAAATAATTGAAAATATTACTGTTAAGGTACATAGATTTAAGATTGATAGATAAACTTACATAGTTTATCGATGTAATATTCAGGTCCGACAAAATAGGTTCGCATGTACAAGAGTTCAAATTAGAGATGTCGAGGAACAAATATAAATATAAATGAAGATACAGGGGAAAGACACGCCACGTAAAAAAAGGATAATTCGTAATATTATGCAGAAATGATAAGTGGTGATATTTCTACGTCTAAGGTTATTGGGGGAAAATGCATGTGGAGTACAAATACTACTGTTGTAGTTATGTGCATTATATGTATGTCTTACTGATTAAATTGGATTAGAATAGTTAGTAATATATTATAATATATGTGTAATCAAATTCCATAGTGGAATAATATTAGTAAAAAAATGTAAGTTATATAAAATAATAATAATAGTGATAGAGTGGAAAGAAGTCACAAGGTCAGTGATATATGAAAGACTAACTTTGAACCGCATGATGTATTGCGTGGTGAAATGAATATGCAAACAACATATGTTACTACTACTTATCAGCTTTCAGCCGCGTGTAAGTTGGATATACATCTAGATTGGTAATACGAAGGTTGGGCATCCATTCTTAATGTATTAGAGAGTTATAAGAATGGAAGGGCGCTTCGGGATTCTGGTTACTGGAAAGAAAACATACAGTTTCGGCGAGGGAGGAGAGAAACAGGAGACCTGAAGACAAATCCATCCAACGTGCTTTAGGTAAATCTTGAACAGGAAGCTTGGGAGGAACATGCATAGTTGCATATCACTAGTTTGAGGTTGCGCCATCAAAGACCTTAGTTTTTGATAAATCTTGAACAGGAAGCTTGGGAGGAACGTGCATAGTTGCATATCACTAGTTCGAGGTTGTGCCATCAAAGACCTTAGTTTTTGGTAACTTTTTGATACCTTAGCACATATTTAATGAAAACAAGTTGCGGATTTTTATATGGATATGCAAGAATGAATGGTTGTAATGAACTGAATATGTAGATCTTGTGTAAATAGAAAGGTAAAAGATGATGTTTATATTCAATGGTTGATGTGATCTTGATTGGATTATAAGGCTTTGCTATAGAATTAAAAGAGGTCGTTTTAGGTACAGGTTGTGGTTGGGGGATCCATATTATAGAGGAAACTCTGTCAAAATTTTACGGATAAAGAAAATATTATAATAGAATAATGCTTTAATATGAGGTTTATAAATAGATTCTTATCGTGCTCGTCTCGGACAGAGCGACGGGTCGTGACAACTTGTGGTATCAGAGCATCAAAGATAGAAAAACAAAACTCTTTAATTAAGTTATTAACACTACAAGATAAGAACTTAAGAAATATCTATATGTTTATTAATTATAGTATGTGTATCTCATGTACGTTATTTGTAAAATGAGTAGGTCCAAACTTCTATGTACGCCATCTAATTTCAAATATGCTTTATGTTATATTCTATTGCAAAGATTATGGTAGTCGTATTAGAATTACAAATTTGCTATTTGTTTTGTTATGCAGAATATATGTATGTAAAATTTCGAGGACGAAATTTTTTTAAGTTGGGGAATGTTGTAATATTCCGGTCCGACAAAATAGGCTCGCGTGTACAAGAGTTCAAATTAGAGATGGCGAAGAACAAATATAAATATAAATGAAGATACAGGGGAAAGACACGCCACGTAAAAAAAAGATAATTGGTAATATTATGCAGAAATGATAAGTGGTGATATTTCTACGTCTAAGGTTATTGGGGGGAAAATGCAGGTGGAGTACAAATAATACTATTGTAAGTATGTGCATTATATGTATGTCTTACTGATTAAATTGGATTAGAATAGTCAGTAATATATTATAATATATGTGTAATCAAATTCCGCAGTGGAATAATATTAGTAAAACAAATGTAACTTATATAAAATAATAATAATAGTGATAGAGTGGAAAGAAGTCACAAGGTCGGTGATATATGAAAGACTAACTTTGAACCGCATGATGTATTGCATGGTGAAATGAATATGTAAACAACATCTGTTACTACTACTTATCAGCTTTCAACAACGTCTAAGTTGGATATACATCTAGATTGGTAATACGAAGGTTGGGCATCCATTCTTAATGTATTGGAGAGTTATAAGAATGGAAGGACGCTTCTGGATTCTGGTTACTGGAAAGAAAACATACAGTTTCGGCGAGGGAGGAGAGAACGGGAGACCTGAAGACAAATCCATCCAGAGTGCTTTAGATAAATCTTGAACAGGAAGCTTGGGGGGAACGTGCATAGTTGCATATCACTAGTTGGAGGTTACGCCATCAAAAATCTTAGTTTTTGATAAATCTTGAACATGAAGCTTGGGAGGAACGTGTATAGTTGCATATCACTAGTTGGAGGTGCACCATCAAAGACCTTAGTTTTTGATAAATCTTGAACAGGAAGATTGGGAGGAATGTGCGTAGTTGCATATCACTAGTTGGAGGTTGCGCCATCAAAGACCTTAGTTTTTTATAAATCTTGAACATGAAGCTTGGGAAGAACGTGCATAGTTGTATATCACTAATTGGAGGTTGCGCCATCAAAGACCTTAGTTTTTGGTAACTTTTTGATACCTTAGCAGATATTTGATGAAAACAACTTGCGGATTTTTGTATGTATATGCAAGAATGAATGGTTGTAATGACACTGAATATGTAGATCTTGTGTATATAGAAAGGTAAAAAATGATGTTTATATTCAATGGTTGATGTGATCTTGATTGGATTATAAGGCTTTGCCATAGAATTAAAAGAGGTCGTTTTAGGTACAGGTTGCGGTTGGGGGATCCATATTATAGAGAAAATTCTGTCAAAATTTTACAGATAAAGAAAAGATTATAATAGAATAATACTTTAATATGAGGTTTATAAATAGGTCTTGGCGTGCTCGTCTCGGACAGAGCGACGGGTCGTGACAATCGAAGTGGTGCTCGATGATTTTTCATTACATAGAAATCATCAATGACTTCTTCCACGATGACATTTTCTATTGTCTCCTTTTTTATGTAAGCAATCATACAACTACTTAAAATCCATCTTCCATCTTATTTCAAAGTCGTGTCTTCATGAGGTTCATAGCTGAAAATGTGCATTCAATTGTAGCAGTTGAAATAGGAAGAGCCAAGATAAGTCGGACCAATCTATCAATTGAATAGTAGACTTGTGACTTTTCAGTTTCTGACAATGCTTGACATAATTCATATATTCTACTCTAATGGTTCATCTTTGGATGATTAGGGACATCAAGTTGATATTACATCAATTGAAATCGCAGTAAGTCTCTTCACTATCAGAGAAATCTTGTGGATAATATTTTGCAGTAAGAAAGCAAATATCATTTATATTCAACTTTTTGTAGCCATCTTCTGGGTCTAGTACAGAACTAAGACGTAAGAGCTCCATAGCTGCATCGTTAAATCTATGATCCAGCTCTTGAAGTTGTGAATCCAATGAGCGATAAAATATCCACCCGATAATGATGTTCAAGTGTAATGTTGCTTTTCTCATGATGAGAACGTGCTCTGCTAGAATAAGGAAGACTCATATATGGAACATCAATATTTTGCTTTGAGCAAAATGATTGTACATTGTCAAAGAATCTATTCCAACCATCTACATGCGTGTCTTGAATAAGTGATCCAGTAGTGGAAATCAAAGTCATCGTGTTCAAAACATCTTGATCGATATTTTGCAATGCACAGCATAGTACATATGTATATCCCAAAATAACCTTCATCAAATGTAAAATAAATATAAATTTAAAGGATGTTATTGAATTATAAGAAGCATCAGCATCCTCACGTTGAGAATATGTAGAACCATCTTTCAAAATATGATTTAGTACAAGACATGTCAATCAAACAACCTTATCATATTAGAAATTGAATAGAAATGAGATCCTCATCTAGTATCTCATGCATATTGTAGTGTCTCGATATGATAAATATCTCTTCCCATTTCAATATCATTAGCTGCAATTTTTTCGGCCAATTTAGATGCTTAAACATATAATTCATCATTCCTCTTATTATAAGAACCATCAATATTAGTGATAAATGTTAACTTAGAGAAAATTGATGAATAAAAACAACTTCTCTTGATGCTACAACTAATGCTAACTGGAGTCTGTGGGCAAAAAAATGCACATACTATGCATACATGCAATCCATACTAAAGAATGCTTGTAGTCCCTTCCACTCTCCACGCATGATAATTGCACCATCATAACCTTGTGATGAAGCTACGTTTCATCATCTTTATTCTATCATTTTGGCCTTAAAAACCCTAGTAAATGCGTGTAAATAGCATTAATTCATGCATTTTAGCATTCATGCATCTGTGTGTAAATATTGTATAAAATGCGGTTTTTAGTGCCAAAATTATAGAATAAAGAAAAGAAAAGAAAAAGAATAAAATATTGTAAATATTTTATGACCCGAAACCCCGAGACCTAGGCATCTTGATGAATAGGTCGACAAGGAATAAAGTAGGGGGAGATAAGGGCCAAAATACAGTGTAAGTACCTATACATTTTATTCATTCTTTATTCATTTTGGGACCTATTTTTGGTTCCACTTTTTATACATCAAATAAAGAAACTTTGTACATGAAAGTTGTAGATAAATTAATAATGAAAAATACAAAATTGATTTCACAGAAAAATAATGTACAGATAAAAAGTTATGGTCTGAATAAAAATCCAGAATGCCAACTTCCCAGACCCGTATCTCACAAATAAAAACTCCAAATGCAGCGTACTCACCTTTAATTGTATATGGAATAAAATAATCTACCCAATGGTGGTGGTTTCGCATTTGGCGGAGCTACGGTTTGAAAGTTGACTTTTGGACCCCTATTGTATACTTGTACATATTAAAATATTCAATTTATTAATTATTTATTATTTTTATAATTTTATATTTTTATAATATTGTAAATAATACTTATAATAATTATGTGTATTAAAATAAGAATAAAAACATCATTAAAACTCAAATAAAAATATTTGTATATATTCAATACATAGGTACATTACTTATGTATATACATATACAAAATACATTTGTATTTTATTAAATATACAAAACATATCAGAAAAATAAAATAAACATATATTTGTGTATATAAAAGTATTTTATAATTTTAGAAAATAAAAACCAAAATAAAATAAATTAAAAATACCTAAGTAAAAATAAAAATACTTAAATATATAGATATAGATACCTATAGGGGTATAAATGCAACTTGTAAAAATATACTTCATAAAAATAAATAAAAATCATTATAAAATACTTCATAAAAAGATAAACATTTTTTATTTTATAATTAAAAATTAGTAAAATCATTTGCTATTTTTTATTGATTTTACAAAACATTTTTGGCAGGATTTTCCTGGTTGGTCCACGTGGACCAACCAGGGGGCTGGGACTGTTGACCTAGGTCAACAGTCTGTCCTTGCTTCTGTAGCACTGTTGCGCCTGGGTTTTTGCCCGTCTTGGCGGGTTTTTCCAGGCCGTCTCGCTCGTCCTTTGCCGCCGCTCCCTTCTGCAATGTTGTACCCCTATCATCCACCTACCTCGCCGCCCTCTTAGATCTCCCTAGATCTGCCATCTCCACCCGTGATCTCGCCTCGAAACTCACTGTTTCACCACTCTTTAAAATGAGCAACCCGACTTCGATTCCATTTTTGATCACTCTTCCACCGCAAAAGCCCTTGTCTAGACCCTCGTCTGGACTCCTGGTGACAGCAGGAGTGTGGAGAGCTTCTCAGCTGGGCGAATCGGCGTCGAATCGAGTTCGATCCCCTCGCCGGAGTTCTCGCCGGAGAACACGCACGGGTGAGGTTTCTTCTTCCCTTTTCTCTTCTTGTTCCAGTTGTTTTTCTGTAAGCAACATCATAGTGGTAATCCCTTTGTCAAATCTTGATCTACTCGTCATCCTTGCACACCGAATCGACCACGGCCGGCATCGAATCTCGCCGGCCGTCCCCACCAAACATCCGACCCCTTGTGTGAAGTTCCACGAGGTTGGGGCACTTTACCCCCAACCTCTTCACCGTTTTCTTTGCAGGAACCTAGCGCCTACGCGCCACCATCCCCGAGGCACCGCGAGGCTGGCCGGAGGAGGCGGAACTGCAGCTCGCGCCGCCGCCCGCGCTCCTGGGAAGCCCAGCCGCGCCCCCTGCGCTGGAATAGAACGAAGGAAAAGGGGGGGGCTACAGCCACCGTCGATCCTTTCCCCCCCCCCCCTTTCAATCTCAGCCGCCCGCAGCTGGAGGCTACAGCCACCGTGGATCTCATCTCAGCAGCGCCATCCACGCCGCCACGTGTATAAGTGGTGATTTTTGCAAGATAGCCCCGCTCATTTTGTTATTACTAGTTAGCACGCAGACATTCCTTGGTAACTTAGTTATTTTTGTAATATTTACTGATTTCACCCTTAACTTTTGCGTATCGACTTTTATGCCCCCGCCAGGACGCATGCGCGTCATGTGAGCCTAGAAACTTTTGCATTGTACCCCCTGCGGCTCTGGTTTTTGTTGTTCGGCCCAGAAACTTTTTGTCTCAGTTAAAATTTTGTGGGAAAATTGCTAGCGTGTCCTCTTAGTTCTGCATATTTACGCAAAGGTCCCTACCAGTCCTTGAAATTTAGCATGCTTGTAACATTTATTTGGAGATTCATTTTAACTCCAAAAATCCTCAAATTTTGAGCTTAAGTTCCTGGATACTTGCTATTCCACGCCATCCAATTAGATTTTGATTTTATTTTATTTTTATATTTATTAAAAATCAAAAACATCTATTTTCAGCACTGTTTGCATTAGAAAATCACTAAAAAATATAAAAACACTCCAGAAAAATTCCAAAAAAATATATTTTGTGTCTTTTAGTTTGTTTTAACTCCCAGCCAAAAATCATTAAAAATCTCAAAAGAAAAACACTAAACATTTAAAAACACTCAAAAACTTCAAAAAATATATATAAAATAGTAGAAAAACCCAAAAATAGCAAGCTCAGTTCCTGTTTGTCCTTTATTTTGTCCTTTTTATTGGAAAAATAGTGTGAAAAATTTTGGTTGCTGTTTGATAATTTTAACTTGCATTTTTGTCACCGCCAGCCCTATTTCCACTGTTTAGCCCTAATTCAGTAATTAAAAATACCAAAAACACCTAGAAAAATCCCCAAAAATCACAAAAACAGTAGAAAACCCTAAAAATACCAAAAACATTTTATTTCTGAATTTTTGAGTATTTTTGTGCATTTTTGTAAATGTTTTAGGTTGTCTTTTATTATTTTGCCTTTACTTTCCAATATTGAAAAAGGATAAAAAAAATAATATAATATAAAATATAAAATATAAAAATCAGAAAATTAAAAATCAAATACAAAATTAAAAAAAAAAAGAAATAAAAAATATATATAAAAATCAAAAACCCACAAAAATTTTAGATTGGCTAAGTAGCTTGTTAGACCTAGGTTTGGATTTTTATCCGTGCTTTACACCTTTGCTCCTTGTGTTCGACCCCTACTTGCTTGCCATTGTACATCATTAGTAGGGTATAATAAATTTTAATCCTTGCTACTCTTTCTCTGATTGATTGTGTGGGTTAATTGTTGAAGACCGAGGAAGTTTGAGCAGTCGCATCAGCGACAGTGAGTCTGACTTGTCAGATCGCTATTTAGCGGCTCTCGCTTTCCCGCTTTTCAAATGGCGTCGTTGCCGGGGAGCATCGGCTTGTAGAGTACCTTTGGGTCTTTCTAGTCACTTAGCCATTTTGCTTACTTGTCTTTTGTGTATTATTTATTTTGAATTGTCTGACATCTCTTTGTTTTCTTGCGAGGGACCGCCAACCGAGGAGGATCGCCTAGGGGATCCTGAGCAGCCTTGGGAGGAGGAGCCGGCTATTCTACCCTAGCCGGCAGGAGAGAGCAGGAGAACTAGAGAGAGAAAGAGAGTTGTTTTTATTTTTGTGAGAGAGAGAGTGTTTGATAATTTGTAATAATACAGGACTTGAACTCTTGGACACTTCGGGCCTAACTTCCGGGTGTTTGTTCACCCGGGGGCTCACCGCAGTTTTGACGAGTTTTTATCGCTGTCATTTTCCGGTTTTGTTTTCATTTTTCACTTTCTTTTGTGGATTGAGCTCTTAGTTCTAGGTCCTGCTTGATTCGATTAGAATAGGTCCAAACACCTAATTATCTTTGCATGCTCCTATAGACTCGTATTTGGACTTAGACTAATTAAATAGTTAGCTAGTAGCTCCCGATCCACGCGCCGCGAGCTCACACCCGAACAAGCGCTTTCTCCTACTCCAAATGTGTTGGGCAGAGGAGGGGTGAGCCAAGACCGGACACTCGGATTGGGAATTATTAGCTAGCTTGTGGTTCTTCACGCTAGCAGTTGCCTGTTCTAGGACGATTTCCGCATTGCATAACCGGCATATAGATTAGGTTTATAAATTTCTGCCTTGCATCCCGCATGGAGAGAGCTGGGATTCACTGTAAGTCTTCTCACTTTGCATTCATCATATAGGCACAAAGGTGAGCTTTCCATCTTGGTGCCGACTTGCATTGGCTTTTCCCGACTCTTTTCTCCCTCTGATTTTGGATACATTAGGATAAAGAAAATACAAAATCGTTAAGCGCTTGTTTGAATCTACTCAAAAGAAGCGATAACACAAAAAATTAAAAAAGGGACTGCTAAGAAAACTTTGACCTAAATAAAAATTGGTAATTGGACTCATTGATTGGGGAGAGTAACACCCTCATTTGTTTTCAGGTTGCATGGGAAGGTCTCCTTCCAAGTGAGTTGAGCGTTCGTAAGGATTAGAGCCCAAAACCCAACTTGTGGATGCCTTGTGTATCGCCTGGATTTCCGAAGTAATGGCGCTACTATCGTACGTAGTCGAGTAGGGCTTGGTCGCCAGTGGTGACTCACTATTGTGTGAGCACCGACCTTGTCCGAAGTACCGAGCATAGGCCACGCCTTTACGGGGGTGTCTGTCTCACCGGCTGCGTCCGAGTAGGATCTTGCACGCTCACGGGTGATTCCGTTGCGAGCGAGACCCGAAGTATCGGTTTCGCCTATCGGCTTCCTCCCTCTATTTCTTTGGCTGAGTAGGGATCCAGGAAGGGTTACAAGGACCTTAAAAAGCGCAAGTTACAGGTTACACAGGAGGAGGACAAGTACGGGAATACTTTTCCGGCAGTACTCTCGCTCCTATAGGCGTAGCGCTCTAAGGACTCGTTGAAAGACAAATTCCTGAAAACAAGATAAAAATTACAAAGATAAAAGCCGAACCTTCACGGCTTCACGTGTTGAGTTGGTGAACTCCCTTGTCTTGTGTTTGATTGCTAATCATATTTAGGTCAAGATCAAAAACCCCGCGCCGTTGCGCAATTTTGTTTTCCCTCCAGTTGACCCTCGCTCATTGTGAGCCTTCTACTGTTTTACACTCCTTTTTGTTCCTTGTTGACCCCCGTATCTTTCATCCACATCGATCTTCCTCTTGATCTTCGAGATGGCGACGAATGGACAGTTTAGTCGAGGCTCTGTCGACACCCACATCGGCTCCATTCGTTCACCCTCTCCAATAATTCAGGGCGATTCCCGAGGCACCGGTTCAAACCCTATGAACCGACCTCCAGACTCCCTGCCTTCTTCAATAAACCGGGACCACTCTCGTCCCGAACTTTGTCCGTTTTGGATGGCCATTGATTTTACTCCTTACACATCGCCATCCTTAACAAAGTTCTGTGTCGACCTTGACACAGACCGCATCTCTCTATCTGGTGCTGCAATTCAGACTGATCGGGGCATTCTACCATGTGCAGACTCAGAGCTCAATCCAGTCAACCAAGCAGAGACAGAAATGGCAGGAGGAAGGGGAAAGGCACCACACCCTCAGCAGGAGCCCGAAGACCATGCCGCAGAAGGACAATACACTACGCAGGGCGAGGTCAACAGTCAACTGCTGGCTTCCATTCAAGCCATTCAGCAGCAGCTGACTAACCAAGCCCTGGCCCAGACCGCCTTCCAGGACATGCTGAATGATCTGAGAAGAAGGGCCGATGCGAGAGACGGCCGACGGGAGGACGATCCCAATTTCGAGGAAGTCAATGATGAGTTCTCAGTGGGACCTGACTTTGAAGCAGCAGAAGAAGATCCACCGCAGCCCAAGCCCACACTCAAGCAGACATACAATCCAGGAGCGGGGCGCATCACTGAGTGGATTCAAATTCCACGAATGCATGCTCACTTCGAGCTTAAGCCACAGTTTCTGTCATCGCTTCCTACCTTTCATGGGAACACCACTGAGGAGCCATATATTTTCCTCAAGAAGTTCAACCGCATCTGCTCCACTGCTCACTACCCCGGAGTTCCCCTGGATGTAATCAAGATGACCGCATTCTCTTTCAGCCTTCAAGACAAGGCCCTTTACTGGGTCGATCATCTCGGGAAGGTCGTCACCACCTGGGAGGAATTGAAATCTGCTTTCCTTCATAAATTTTATCCTCTGGGGAGATTAAACCAGATGCGTGCCCGGATCTCCAGTTTCTGCCAACAGCCGCACGAGACAATCCATGAAGCGTGGGAGAGATTCAAGGATCTCCAGGAGAAGTGTCCCCACCATGAAATACCCAAGACCAGTCTCGTGCAACACTTCTTTGGGGGACTGTCATTCGAGAGCCAAAAGCTAGTCGATGCAGCTTGCGGCGGATCGCATTTCAACAAGGACGAGGATGTCGTATGGAATGTCTTTGAAGAAATGGCTGAGGGAGAAGCAGCCCAATCCTCATCCCGGGTCTACATGAAGACACCAACCGCCATCAGCAAGCCAGTTAACATGGCTTCTCACACTGAGGACAAAGATGAAAGCTCCAACCTGAGTATCATCGGGAGCCACTTGTCCAAAGTGGACATCATTGAGAAGAGGTCGCAGGACCTCGAAAAACTGGCAGTTATAGAGAAGAGGACCCAAGGTCTGGAGAAGCTCGACCAGATTTCCCAGCAGCTGGAGCAGCTCGTCCGTGCACTGAATGCAAACATGTGCAACGCTGTGTCTTCCTCTGCCGAGCCGAACGCTGAGAAGAAGGAGCCTACAATGCAGCAAAATCCTCAGCCGACTCCACCGCAGCCCCAGCCAGTCCAGCACGTATACTACGTGCAGGTCCCGGAGCAGCCACCGCAGCCTCAGACACAGATGGTTGTATATCAGACAGAGCACCAGCCCGCTTACTCCGAGCAGTTCTCTCCACCCCCGCCGCTGATCCAGGAGATCAATGGCGTCTGGAACAACGAAGCGCAGCTGACCCGTCCTCAGGGACACTCTCAGGGTCAGAACATGGGCAACAGGCCCTTCCAGCAGCAACACCAGGGTGGAAGACCATTCCAGCAGCCCTACCAGTACCAGCCTCCCTCACATGGAAACACGTGGAGGCAGAATTACCAACATGGGCCTCAGCAGTCCGGATATCGTGGACAAGGCTATCACCAGCAACCGGCTGCACAGTACAACCAACACCAGTCCCAGTACTCCTCCAATCCCCCTCCTCAACAGTTCGCACAAGGATACCAGTCACAATCTCAACCGCCATATCAGCAGTCTAGACCCCAGCAGGGGGAATCTTCTGAGATTGTACCGGTCAATCCGGCCCTGGCCTGTTTGGAGCAGTTGATGAAGAACATGGCTGAGATGAACCAGAAGATCGACGACCTGACGGCAGCCAAAACCGTCATACCAGCCCAGGTCGAAGCTAATCCTAACAATTTCCGACGCAAGGAGCAGGTAGCTGGCAGTGTCCGACCCGAATCAGGTGAATTTAATTGTTTTTTATCTAACGCTGTTACTCTCAGGAGCGGTAGGACACTCCAGCCATCGGCGACGGCGAAAGGGAAGCAGATTGCATCTGACGGGGAATCGTCAGTCCAGCCAACACCAGGGCCAGCAAGCATTTTGGGAGCAGCACCAGCATCCAGAAAATCACAAAAAAATGAAGAAAACAGAAAAATACAAAAAGATAGCAGCAACCTCGGTGGAGACCAGCCAGCATTGGAGACGTCTGCACCCGCATCACAGTCAGCTCCTGACAGGAGGAGCACCGCACCTGCAGCGAGTCCAACGCCGGCACCCGAAGCCGAGCCTGTCGTTTTTGGTCCACAAATTGTAGATGAATCCATTCCTTTTTGTCATCTACCTGTAAACAACAACACGGACACTATTCTGAATGAAATTGGAGAAGAGTTTGTAAATATTCCTTTTCCTGAAGCAATGAAAAAACACAAAAAAATGAAAAATTTGAAAAGTGCTTTGTCTGATCCTGCTATCATAGAAATTATTCAGAATTTGGTGTTAAATATGCCATTAATGAAAGCCCTTGAGTACATGCCAGCTGTGAAGAAAGGACTCAAGGAGGCATGTACAACCAAGCGCAGGCCAACCCCACATAACTCCCGAAGCAAAGGTGGTAAATCTGAAAAGCATATCCTCACTATGGCCACCGTCAATGCCATCAACAACCTCCCTGACAAAAAGCCAGATATGGGAGCACCTCTTGTACGTTGTCAGATGTTCAATCAAGAGTTCGAACGGACACTCCTCGACAGCGGGTCATCTGTCAATCTGATGCCAGCCTCACTACTCACGGAGTTCAAGCTGGGACCGCTCAAACCTACAAAGATGATTCTGCAGTTTGCAGACAAGTCAGTCAAGCGGCCTAGGGGCCTGTTGGAGGACGTGATCGTCACGGTTCAGGGAAAATCTTTCCCAGCCGATTTTGTGGTCTTAGATATGGACGTCCTCGCTCCGTTGCTCCTTACCCCGATCATGCTCGGAAGGCCATTTCTGCGGACGTCAAACGCCGTAGTGAATTATGGGACAGGAGAAATCACTTTTGGAGCTGGTAATGAAATTATCCGAGTAGAGACCCTATCTGAAGGAATGCCTGTTGAACCAACATCTGTATCATGTGCAAGGGTGATCGAGAATGATGAAGACTGCGACTTTCTAGCCGAGATTCAAGACACCAACCTCTTCCTGGATAATCATGAGATCCACGGAATCCTCTGCCCTGAGGAGGAAGTGGAGACCGCAATCGAATTTCCGTGTATCAATCAAGATGAGGACATGGCTGATGCATTACAAAATACGACCGTGGGGTCGTTATGCCTTCAGAACCAAGAGCCGAGTTTGGAAGCATTTTCGGAAGAAGATGAAATCATCGAGGAATTCTGTCAGGATCTGAGAGAAGAGACAGAGCAGATTATGGTGGACATCGCACAGTTGAAAGAATCACCACCTGTATTGATAGCAGAGGTCACCACTGAAGCAGCTCAGACCCCGCCAGAGCTGAAACCTTTGCCCTCCAATATGAAGTATGCCTTCCTTGCAGGAGAATCGAATATGTACCCGGTCATCATCAATGCGCATCTGACCGAAGATCAAGAATCTCGTCTGATGGAGGTTCTTGAACGTAACCGCAAGGCGATAGGCTGGCGAACCTCTGATCTCCACGGGATCAATCCGTCACTCTGTTCGCATCGCATCTTTCTGGAGGAAGACAGCAGACCCTCTCGTGAACTGCAAAGAAGATTAAATCCGAACCTGCGAGAGGTGGTTATGAAAGAAATCCAGAAATGGTGTGATGCGGGATTCATTTATCCCATCTCCGACAGTAAATGGGTGAGCCCTCTGCGTGTTGTGCCCAAGAAATCAGGGATCACCATTGTGAAAAATGACAAAGGAGAGGAGATCGCCACCAGAGTACCGACTTCTTGGCGAGTGTGCGTAGACTACAGAAGACTTAACCTCGCCACCAAGAAGGATCATTTTCCGCTACCCTTCATCGACCAGATCTTGGAGAGATTGGCCGCGAAGGAATATTTCTGCTTCTTGGATGGTTACTCTGGGTATAATCAAGTTGCTATTGCTCCTGAAGACCAAGAGAAGACCACGTTCACCTGTCCTTTTGGCACATATGCCTTCAGACGGATGCCGTTCAGGCTTTGCAATGCCCCAGCTACATTTCAGAGGTGTATGCTTGCAGTTTTTGCCGATATGGTGGGTAGCTTTCTCGAGGTCTTTATGGACGATTTTTCGGTCTATGGGGATTCATTTGATCAATGTTTGGAGTATCTAGACCGAGTCTTACGGAGGTGCTGCGAAGTGAATCTTGTGCTCTCCTGGGAGAAGAGCAACTTCATGGTGACCGAAGGAATCGTGCTGGGTCACGTTGTTTCTAAACGTGGCATGGAGGTTGACCCAGCCAAGGTGGATGTAATTTCTAAGCTAGAGCCACCTACAAATATCAAGCAAGTCCGGTCATTCTTGGGCCATGTCGGTTTTTACCGACGATTTATTAAAGATTTCAGTAAATTGGCCAGACCGCTGACTGAGTTGCTTGGCAAGGACAATGAGTTCATTGTAGACGACCGTGTGCTCCTTGCCTTTAATCAGTTGAAAGAGCTCATCACACAGGCCCCTGTCCTACAGCCGCCAATTTGGACTCAGCCTTTCGAGATTATGACCGACGCGTCGGATTATGCCATCGGAGCTGTACTGGGACAGAGAAAAGACAACGTACCGTTTGCAATTCACTACGCTAGCCGAACGCTCGATGAAGCTCAGCGAAACTACACTGTTACTGAAAAGGAGCTGCTAGCGGTAGTCTTTGCTTTGGAGAAGTTCAGATCTTACCTTCTTGGGTCCAAAGTTATCATTTACACTGATCATTCGGCCATTCGGTATCTACAGCAGAAGAAGGACGCCAAACCACGTCTTATCCGGTGGATCCTTCTCCTCCAGGAGTTTGACTTGGAAATCAGAGATAAACCTGGGGTAAAGAATGTAGTGGCCGATCATCTGTCAAGACTTCCTGAGTCGGAATCTCCTGAGCTGAACTTGCAGCCTATCACCGAGACCTTTCCAGATGAATCAATTCTGTCTGTCGCTTCACTTCCTTGGTATGCGGACATTGTGAATTATCTAGTCGCCAAGAAAATCCCACAGGATTGGTCTAAGTTGAAAATAGACAGATTTTTGTCTAAAATCCATTTCTACCAGTGGGAAGACCCGTATCTGTTTCGTGAGGGAGCAGATTGCATCTGGAGAAGGTGTATTCCTCAGGAGGAAGTTCCAAGTGTCCTCGCTTTATGTCATGATCAAGATTCTGGAGGACATCATTCAGGAAAACGGACGGCAGCAAAAGTTCTTCAAAGTGGCCTCTGGTGGCCTTCATTGTTCAAAGATGCAGATGAATACGTCAAAGGTTGCACTGACTGTCAGAAGATGGGTGGAACCATAGGAATGAGAGATACGATGCCTCTGAAGTACATTCAGATCTCAGATGTCTTTGACGCATGGGGGATGGACTTTATGGGCCCGTTTCCTAACAGTCAGGGTTATGAGTATATTCTGCTTGCTGTCGATTATGTCAGTCGTTGGGTGGAGGCTATCCCCGCCCGAGCCGCCGACAGTCGGACTGTCTGTCGATTCTTACGAGATCACATCATAGCACGGTTCGGGATTCCCAAGATCCTCATATCTGACGGGGGCAGTCATTTCATAAACAGAGAGGTGAAGAAGCTGACCCAAGAATTCTGCATCGAGCATCGTGTTGCTTCACCCTACCACCCGCAGTCCAATGGCTTAGCTGAATGTTCCAACAGGGAGATCAAGACAATTCTACAGAAACTTGTGCGTCCGGATCGCAAGAACTGGTCTCAGCTGCTTGATTCCGTTCTTTGGGCTTACAGAACAGCGTACAAGTCACCCTTGGGAATGTCTCCCTACCGCCTGGTGTATGGCAAGCCATGCCACTTGCCCGTAGAACTTATTCATAAATCTTTATGGGCTATTAACATCTGTAATTTAGACTCCAAGCAAGCAGGACAGAACAGGAAATTGGATCTGAACAGATTACTGGAATTCAGAGATTATGCATATGACAACAGCCTGATGTACAAGGAAAAGGTCAAAACATGGCATGACAAGCACATCCGCCACAAGTCCTTTGATCCAGGTCAGAAGGTATGGTTGTTCGATGCGAAATTAAAAATCTTTCCAGGCAAATTGAAGAGCAAATGGACTGGGCCGTTTATAGTTAGGCAGGTGCGTGACAACGGAAGTGTATTGATATCCAATCTGTCAGCTGACGCACAGCCTTTTGTAGTCAATGGACAGCTTCTGAAGCCATACCTCGAACATGACACATTCATGGCCGTCGTTGACTCGATTCAAGTGATCTATGAGGATGAGCTGAATATCTCGAAGGAGACAGAGGAAGGCAAAGCACATCAAAACATTTTTGAATGATTTTCCTTTTCGTCCTTTCTTCTTTTCTTCTTTTCAATTTCTTTTATCTTATTCTACCGAATTGATGCCATCCCTTTCATCACTGCTACACTTAGGATGTACTATATCCTAAGTATAGGGGGGATGTGCATCCCGAGTTGTTCATACCCAATCTCATTTCTTTTCTTCTTTTCTTCTTTTCCTCTTCTACCTTCTTCATCTATCAGAAAGGTGCTACCCCTTGTAGACAGTCTTCTATACTTAGGATGTACTTTGTCCTAAGTATAGGGGGGTGTGCACCCCGAGTTTCTTCTATTCTTTTCGATCCTCTCCATTGTCTCCTCTTCTTATCTATACTTAGGGATATCTTACCCTAAGTATAGGGGGAGACAATCTGAGTACGATCTGTTCATTCCCACCCCTGACCCTCCCTGCTTTGTGTACAGTCTGCTATACTTAGGATTACTTGATCCTAAGTATAGGGGGACGGTCAACTTCTCATTGATTCATTCATTTACGCTTGCCTATACTTAGTACGAGTTATGCCTTCTCTTTTCTCTCCGATCTATGAGGACATAGCTCCAGCTAAGTATAGGGGGGACGTATATACTACGTATATACTTTAGCCATAACTCGTACTTTCGTAATAATATAGCTACTAATTCTTTAAAAATCATAAAAAATTCTTAATAAAAAGATGTGATTATCCCTCAAATTCTTTTTGTATGTACTGATTAATAAATCAGGTAAAAAGGTTTTTTGCAAAATGTTTGAAAAATAGTTTGAAAATCTTTGTGAACATTTATTGAAAACTATTTTGAAAATATTTTGTTTCGTGTTTTCAACCTGTGTGGTTTGTAAAACTTATTTTCTTTGTGTGAAATAAAATATTTGAAAAATGATTTGCAAATGGTTTGAAAAATGGTTGCAAAAATGATTTGAAAAACCTATATATACTGTTTTGAAAGCCTTTGCAAAATGATTTTCAAATATGTGTAAAATGTTTGTAAAAACTATTTTGGACTATAGTTTTCAAAAATTGTGTGTAAATTGTTTTCAAATAAGTTTGAGGAATATACACATCACACCAAAAATTCACTATATGTATATATATGTATAAAATTGACCACTTACCCTGTAAATTCTTAAAATCCACTTCTTGTATATATAAGAAGCACTCCCGTGTACATAGTTTTCACCTTATTTTCAGCCAAAATATTTTTGTTTTCAAAAATTCCCAAAAACATTTGCAAAAATTAAAATCCAAAAACACTCGAAAAATCTTTTTGAAAAAAAAATGCATCTGCATATGCATCATCTTTCCAAAAATCCATAAAAAGTTCAAAATCTTTGAAAATCGCATCACAAAAATATTTTCTGCATTGCATTGCATAGCATTCGCATTTTTCGGATTGAGTTTGATAGTTGAACAAGTCTAAGTAAAATCCGGAGATTGGAGCTTGATTGGACCTTAAAATATACCTAATAACAGGAACCTTATAGGAACTGGGTTTGAGGTACTTCAGGTCTAGTTGACTTAATTCTTTGAGGATCACGGGATTTGGTTCAATGGATTCTTGACTGCCTAAGTAGAGTATTTCGGAGCACACGCACGACTCTTGTTGATAATGACCTAACTTGGACACCTGCACCTTTCACATAGCTCTCCACGGATGAGGTGGTGAGGAGGTAGTTTCCTTTGGCTTGGGGTAGCATATGAGGGTAGTACTTCTAGGCGGAACCTCTCTTCTTCTTATAGTGAAGGAAGTGCACCTCAACTTGGTCTAGTGGTGATGAAGGCTAAAGACAGAAGCCGTGGGTTGCAATAAAGCTTCAAAAGAGGGATAGTCTACTGGCTCAAGAGGAAAATTTCTTGTATATATGCTGCACCATGTAGATATGTTGTACAGATGCAATTGAAAAAAAAAAAGAAAAAAGAAAAAAAAAAGAACTCCAAAAAAGTGGTGGGTCGGATTGAAAATTTAATAACCCCACCGGAGTGTATATAGTCCAATAAAGCAAAAGCTTATGGTATCCATATTACATCTCATGAAGCTTGCAGCGGGAGACTTAGCTACACTGGTTGAGCTCCCAAAAGTCTATACTTCTTCCCCCTCTTCTTGAGCCGGTTGCACTTGAACTTAGAAGGGAATACCCCGCTTCTCGAGGAAAGAGTTGCTAGACCGAGGCATTAGAGTTACCAGGTTGAGGGAGGTTGTTTCTTTGTCACTTCTGAGGTAGGGAGCTACATATCACTTACACTGTACGAGTCAGACTCATAGTCGTAAGAGTTTGCGTATGAGTTGAAGTATTTCTGACCTGGCTATTGAGGAGACTTGGACAGAGTTTTGGGATTCTCAAGGACTGTTGGATTTCAAACTTGGTTCTCATTAAGGTTCCGACCGCACTAAAATTCCAAAGGTCCGACTTAAGCTCCAAACTTGGATTTTGCGAAGACAAGTTCAATAATTAAACTTAATCTAATTTTCTTCTTTTTCTTTTCTTTCTTTTTCTTTTTGCACTTATTGCATAAGTGTTTGCTAGGGACTAGCAAAGGTAAAGTATAGGGGGATGATGAAGCTACGTTTCATCATCTTTATTCTATCATTTTGGCCTTAAAAACCCTAGTAAATGCGTGTAAATAGCATTAATTCATGCATTTTAGCATTCATGCATCTGTGTGTAAATATTGTATAAAATGCGGTTTTTAGTGCCAAAATTATAGAATAAAGAAAAGAAAAGAAAAAGAATAAAATATTGTAAATATTTTATGACCCGAAACCCCGAGACCTAGGCATCTTGATGAATAGGTCGACAAGGAATAAAGTAGGGGGAGATAAGGGCCAAAATACAGTGTAAGTACCTATACATTTTATTCATTCTTTATTCATTTTGGGACCTATTTTTGGTTCCACTTTTTATACATCAAATAAAGAAACTTTGTACATGAAAGTTGTAGATAAATTAATAATGAAAAATACAAAATTGATTTCACAGAAAAATAATGTACAGATAAAAAGTTATGGTCTGAATAAAAATCCAGAATGCCAACTTCCCAGACCCGTATCTCACAAATAAAAACTCCAAATGCAGCGTACTCACCTTTAATTGTATATGGAATAAAATAATCTACCCAATGGTGGTGGTTTCACATTTGGCGGAGCTACGGTTTGAAAGTTGACTTTTGGACCCCTATTGTATACTTGTACATATTAAAATATTCAATTTATTAATTATTTATTATTTTTATAATTTTATATTTTTATAATATTGTAAATAATACTTATAATAATTATGTGTATTAAAATCAGAATAAAAACATCATTAAAACTCAAATAAAAATATTTGTATATATTCAATACATAGGTACATTACTTATGTATATACCTATACAAAATACATTTGTATTTTATTAAATATACAAAACATATCAGAAAAATAAAATAAACATATATTTGTGTATATAAAAGTATTTTATAATTTTAGAAAATAAAAACCAAAATAAAATAAATTAAAAATACCTAAGTAAAAATAAAAATACTTAAATATATAGATATAGATACCTATAGGGGTATAAATGCAACTTGTAAAAATATACTTCATAAAAATAAATAAAAATCATTATAAAATACTTCATAAAAAGATAAACATTTTTTATTTTATAATTAAAAATTAGTAAAATCATTTGCTATTTTTTATTGATTTTACAAAACATTTTTGGCAGGATTTTCCTGGTTGGTCCACGTGGACCAACCAGGGGGCTGGGACTGTTGACCTAGGTCAACAGTCTGTCCTTGCTTCTGTAGCACTGTTGCGCCTGGGTTTTTGCCCGTCTTGGCGGGTTTTTCCAGGCCGTCTCGCTCGTCCTTTGCCGCCGCTCCCTTCTGCAATGTTGTACCCCTATCATCCACCTACCTCGCCGCCCTCTTAGATCTCCCTAGATCTGCCATCTCCACCCGTGATCTCGCCTCGAAACTCACTGTTTCACCACTCTTTAAAATGAGCAACCCGACTTCGATTCCATTTTTGATCACTCTTCCACCGCAAAAGCCCTTGTCTAGACCCTCGTCTGGACTCCTGGTGACAGCAGGAGTGTGGAGAGCTTCTCAGCTGGGCGAATCGGCGTCGAATCGAGTTCGATCCCCTCGCCGGAGTTCTCGCCGGAGAACACGCACGGGTGAGGTTTCTTCTTCCCTTTTCTCTTCTTGTTCCAGTTGTTTTTCTGTAAGCAACATCATAGTGGTAATCCCTTTGTCAAATCTTGATCTACTCGTCATCCTTGCACACCGAATCGACCACGGCCGGCATCGAATCTCGCCGGCCGTCCCCACCAAACATCCGACCCCTTGTGTGAAGTTCCACGAGGTTGGGGCACTTTACCCCCAACCTCTTCACCGTTTTCTTTGCAGGAACCTAGCGCCTACGCGCCACCATCCCCGAGGCACCGCGAGGCTGGCCGGAGGAGGCGGAACTGCAGCTCGCGCCGCCGCCCGCGCTCCTGGGAAGCCCAGCCGCGCCCCCTGCGCTGGAATAGAACGAAGGAAAAGGGGGGGGCTACAGCCACCGTCGATCCTTTCCCCCCCCCTTTCAATCTCAGCCGCCCGCAGCTGGAGGCTACAACCACCGTGGATCTCATCTCAGCAGCGCCATCCACGCCGCCACGTGTATAAGTGGTGATTTTTGCAAGATAGCCCCGCTCATTTTGTTATTACTAGTTAGCACGCAGACATTCCTTGGTAACTTAGTTATTTTTGTAATATTTACTGATTTCACCCTTAACTTTTGCGTATCGACTTTTATGCCCCCGCCAGGACGCATGCGCGTCATGTGAGCCTAGAAACTTTTGCATTGTACCCCCTGCGGCTCTGGTTTTTGTTGTTCGGCCCAGAAACTTTTTGTCTCAGTTAAAATTTTGTGGGAAAATTGCTAGCGTGTCCTCTTAGTTCTGCATATTTACGCAAAGGTCCCTGCCAGTCCTTGAAATTTAGCATGCTTGTAACATTTATTTGGAGATTCATTTTAACTCCAAAAATCCTCAAATTTTGAGCTTAAGTTCCTGGATACTTGCTATTCCACGCCATCCAATTAGATTTTGATTTTATTTTATTTTTATATTTATTAAAAATCAAAAACATCTATTTTCAGCACTGTTTGCATTAGAAAATCACTAAAAAATATAAAAACACTCCAGAAAAATTCCAAAAAAATATATTTTGTGTCTTTTAGTTTGTTTTAACTCCCAGCCAAAAATCATTAAAAATCTCAAAAGAAAAACACTAAACATTTAAAAACACTCAAAAACTTCAAAAAAAATATATAAAATAGTAGAAAAACCCAAAAATAGCAAGCTCAGTTCCTGTTTGTCCTTTATTTTGTCCTTTTTATTGGAAAAATAGTGTGAAAAATTTTGGTTGCTGTTTGATAATTTTAACTTGCATTTTTGTCACCGCCAGCCCTATTTCCACTGTTTAGCCCTAATTCAGTAATTAAAAATACCAAAAACACCTAGAAAAATCCCCAAAAATCACTAAAACAGTAGAAAACCCTAAAAATACCAAAAACATTTTATTTCTGAATTTTTGAGTATTTTTGTGCATTTTTGTAAATGTTTTAGGTTGTCTTTTATTATTTTGCCTTTACTTTCCAATATTGAAAAAGGATAAAAAAATAATATAATATAAAATATAAAATATAAAAATCAGAAAATTAAAAATCAAATACAAAATTAAAAAAAAAAAGAAATAAAAAAAATATATAAAAATCAAAAACCCACAAAAATTTTAGATTGGCTAAGTAGCTTGTTAGACCTAGGTTTGGATTTTTATCCGTGCTTTACACCTTTGCTCCTTGTGTTCGACCCCTACTTGCTTGCCATTGTACATCATTAGTAGGGTATAATAAATTTTAATCCTTGCTACTCTTTCTCTGATTGATTGTGTGGGTTAATTGTTGAAGACCGAGGAAGTTTGAGCAGTCGCATCAGCGACAGTGAGTCTGACTTGTCAGATCGCTATTTAGCGGCTCTCGCTTTCCCGCTTTTCACCTTGTCCATGCATATCTTGAATACTGAGATTGTGTTGAGAAAGGACATCTGAAATCTTTTTTTAACGTAGTTGCACTTGTATCTTTGACATGAACAATATGCAATAATCTTTCTCTAATAAAGCCATTAATATCAACGAAGTGGATGACAATAGCCATTTGTTCTCTCTTAGATTCATCACAAGCTTCATCAATAATAATGCAATATTTTGCATTTCCAATCTCATCGCGAATAGCCTTTTGTACTCTAGTTAAAATAATATCTAATATCTCCATTTGAATTGTCGGAGATGTATATTTTGAATTTTTAGGGGCATTATCTAAAATATCTTTGGCAACTTCTTCATTATATGATGCCAATAACTTAATCATTTCAATATAGTTTCCCTAATTCTTTGATTCCGCAGATTCATCAGGCCCTCTAAATGCACATGCTTGAAAAGCCGTCCATCTAGCACAATCAATTGATATTTTCAGTTGTAGCATATTGCACTAATCTCCTCTAATGTATGTCGATGTATCACATTATCAATATGCTTTGTTTGAATAATCAAATCTTTGCATGCTTGTTCATCTCTAGTATGAAGTGGGCATGGATCACTTCCAATATGATGTAAAAATGCACAATCTTTTCCTGCAATTTTTTTTCCAAATACGAAAACCATCAATCATAAATATAGTTGATCCAAATCGTCCAATAGATATTTTATTAAAAACAAAATATGGTAAATAAAATGCTGCATCCTTGACTGGAGAATATTCTAACCATAAGGATATTTCTAAAATCAAGATGCTTGAAATCGACGTTGATGATTTTCACAACAAGATGATGGATATTTTAAAAGATAATGCTGATATGGTCCACTTATAATATATGCACATCGAATCATATCCCTCTCATTAGCCGGATATTCTCAAATTTGACAGTGCAATCCTGGATCACGAACAATAGAATATTCATCAACATATTTATTTTGCACTTCTCGTGGATAATGTTGAGCAAGTATATCAGAAGGAGATGGATCAGTTGCAGGAATTAGACCACCATCTATAATAGATGGACAATTTGCAGAAGATTGGTGTACATCTTTATCAGAAACATCAACTCTTGGTTTCTTAAAATAGGAGTCGATTGTTCTTTTAGCCATGATCAAATCTAAGTTTACATGACAAAATCAATAATTTATAGAATGCAGTCTCCAAAATATATGGTAGATAATTGAGTAAGATATTTCCCCCCTATATATATAGTAAATGTATAAAATGTTGAATTCTAATGTTTGGTTTGTTCTAGTATTTCTAAGGAATGACACAATATGATAAACATAATGAATTGTAAATAGCTTTAAAACACTATTTTACCTTATGAGTTACGATCTTCGCTTGTCTCCGCATGATTGCAAGTTGTCCTCTCGTGCCCTGGCTCGCAAATTTGCAAACCCTAACCGAATAAACATGCAATCAGTGACCCTAAACAAACACAATCGTCGACACTCGGTGAACACACATATCACCCAAAGAAAATCACCAAGAATCAAGATAGAAGCTTTGACTCACCGGCAGTAGCGGGCCTAGAGGCGAGGATTGATGACGATGAGTATGAGTAATGATGGTAATATGTAGTTGTAAAGGGCGGAGGAGAGGGTGCCAGGTGGAGGTGGTCCTTGTGAAGAGCTCTCAGAAGACATGTAAACGTACTAGTCCACGATCAGAACCATCTTATTATTTGCTCAAATTTGCATTCATTATATCATAAATTACATGTTCCTATAACTCAACATGAATCGACAACTAGCAGTTCACAAAAAAGCCTTTAAGTCATCAATACCATGCAACTTCATTTTTTATGCGAATTAATTGATTAATAACTACTGGTTGCCACAAACTGCTTAATAATTTAATAGTTTTGTGTATTTATTAAGTTACTTGTACTATAAGAGATACAACTAGTGTGAATAAACATACATAAAAGTTAATGAAAATAAATTAGAAGATATACAAATGGTTTACATAGAGGACATAAAGGAAGAGGACCTCGTGATTGGATTATATATAGTTGAAAAAATAAAGAAATTATATTGTTTAATTTACAACGTTATAAATTATAAATAAACTTCACTAAAATATTATACACACATGCATTCAAAGATATTAGGCTTCTTCCCTATCTGAATCTATTTCAGGAGGGATGCACTTGAATCGGTATCAAAGTTTTAATTCAAACACGAGTTTGATTCAAACATATCCACGTCTGAATTCATATCTAAATCCACCAAAGATTATTGGGCATATCCATATCTATTAAAATATTCAAATGAATATCAACAATCATGTGACTCATATCCATAGTTGCCCGAATTTAAAACTATGCCACGGGAAAAAAAATAGATACCATGGTAAACGTACTCCATTGCATCCATTATGGCAAACTAGGGTTGAGCATTGGGTAGGGCCGGCCCGATCCAGCCCGGTGCCCGACCCGATAAAGCCCAACCCAGGCCCGAGCCCGAGCATTTGATGGGCGGGCTTGAGCCTTAAATTTGTCCCATTTTAAAATTCGGACCGGGCCCGGGCTGAGGGGCCCGATCCCGAAGCCCGATGGGCGGCCCGAATAGAACCCCGCAATTGGCCCGACCAGAGCTCGGCACGAATGTACGAAGAGAGCCCGAATGATGGGTCCGAAATCCGATTTCCCCGACTCCAGTTCTGAGTTCTCCATTGGACCGGTACCAATCCACTGTCAACTATTGAAGCCCCCGCCCCCCCCCTCCTTCCTCCGTGGCTCACCGGCTTGGCGACTCCTCCCTCTCTGCTCTTGTACGCAGCGCATTCCCTCCCATCCTCTCGGCAATGGCACGGCATCCTCTTTGTTGGTGCACCCTCCCTCCCTCCGCGGCCCATCGGCTCCGCCCTTCTCTTAGCCACCCACCAGTTTCTAACCCTCGCACAACACAACCGTCGACGCCGCCATCGTTCTCCACCTCTTGAAACACAACCCCACTCCACTCACACAGAGACCCCATTCTCTGAGTTACGCCTTCAACATTAGGCAAATAAGCAACAAGGAATGAGGACCTCCTCCCCCTTCTTCAGGTTTAACATCTCTGCTATCTTCCCCCTTCTTTTAGCTTTCAATGTTTCCCTTGATTAGAATATCCGAGATCAAGTAAGATTGGTAGGAATCACATGCTTCTAATACTTTAGGTGGTGCATGGGTAATGGGTAATGCATCCTGCTCGTTTATTTTAAATCCACTAGGTGCAAAAATTGCTCTATTATTTTAAATCCAGTAGAATTGAATATTGTCTCATTCTTGCAATTGCATCCTGCTTGTTTAATCTCAACAGAAAAATCCAAGGATGAATAACGAATTCTAACATGATAATAGTGATATCAGTGTTCAAGAACAATTCAAATTTTGAGTATTGCACACCAAGAAACACACTTGTTTGAATTATATTTCCCTGTTTACCACGTGTATGCAGATATGGCTCATTCATATCTACGGATGTTTTCTTCGAACTCTCCATAGATATCAAGATAAGTACGCCTTAGTAAATACGGTAACCAAATAATACGCAGAAATCAGTTGATGATCAACATGTGCAGCTTTTGTAGAATACAACAAGTAGGCACCATTTGTCACATGAAGTTGAAGCAGGGATTACATACAACAAGGTTCAGAAGATTGGTAACAGGCTGGCCCGACCCATTCCCTTCGGGTCGGGCTCGGGCTTGGGCTTCAAAGCATTAAAAAAATCGGGCTCAAGCCCGGCCCGCAGGGCCCGCACTCATGATCGGCTCGGGTTGGGCCATACTGAGCCCGGCCCGACCCGGCCCGATGCTCATCCCTATGGCAAACGTACTACACTGCATCCATTGTGTACTTCGTGAATCCCAATTGCGTTCAAATGCAAAAAAAAATACGAACTTACTTATTGGACCTCTTGTAAATGGGTGGATATGTTGATTTTGCAGTGCAGTCGTGCAAGAGATGCAGGGGTATGTGTTGGCGTTGCTCACCGCCGTTACGTTGATGTCATAAGGTCGTCGTGACCTTTTCTTGAGCGGATATGCTGATATTGGTCTCCTAGCAGAGGTAGGCGATGGGCTGGGAATTTTTCTGGATTAAGAATTTGGAGGATAATGGGTTGGTTGCAGTCGCATATTGGGAGGAGAGGAGAAATTAGAACATCTCATGTTAAATTTGCAAAAAAGAGGGATGAGATAATTGCAAATTAAAGCCTCTCCACTGGAGCTTGTTTAGGGGAAACAAGATCTTGGGAGGGTGGTTTGACATTTTTCCAATTGGGAAGGGACACCATGGCCCCCACCCGCCGTCTAGCTCCGCTCCTGACTGTTGGTCGGTAATCTAAGATGATTTTATGAATTTGTTGTATGAGATGCAATCTAAAAAATTGAGAAGAAATCCTTCAGGCATCTTAAAAGCGATGTTATCTCTTTGATCTACAAGAAGGATGATGCCTGTAAAATTGAAAGAAAACTACAGGCCCATCATTTAATCAACATTCCAATAAACATAATCTCCAAGATTTTAGCGAATTGTTGGCTCCCTTCTTGGTCAAATCAATCTCTCCCTTACAGTTGCATCTTCTTAAAGAACCGCTCTACATCTGATGCCTTCCTGGTTACTTTCACTATCATGAATGAATGGGATAGACCTGGCACTAAAACTGTCGATAGATCTGGCACTAAAACTGTCGTTTTGAAAATTGACTTTCGAAAGACCTGTGGCCCTCTTCGTTGGCCTTACATTCTTGGGATTCTCAAGGCAGCAAACTACCCTTTACTCTTCATTAATTGGGTCAAATCAATCTTGGAAACTACAAGGCTCTCATTTAAAGTTAATGGAGCACTTCAGGTTTCATCCACCTGTCTCGGGGTGTTTGTCAGGGTGATCCAATTTCCCAATTCCTCTTTATCTTATAGTTTTTTTTGTACTTGACGCGATGCTCGCTAAGTTAGGTGAAAGTGACGAATGCACGTGATTTTTTAGGAGCAGTACGGAGTCTATGATTACAAATATACAGTTTGCGGATGACTTACTCCTTTTTAAGGAATACAATGAAGAGCAAGTTACGGATATGTGTCCACTCTAGATCTCTTTAGCGCTCTTTTAGGGTTCGTGATTAACAAATCAAAATCTCATTTTTTTTGTTTAAATCTTTCCGAAGGGGAAATTCTTCACATCAACTAGTTAGTGGGGTGGAATGAGGGAAATTTCCCACTGATTTTAAAGACTAGTCTGATTTCATTGCTAAATTCATTAAATGTCTTCAAGGATGGAAATTCAAGATATTGCCTCTGCCTGCGACGGTTACCCTCCTTAGCACCTGTCTCTCACCTTTACTTACTCTTGTCATGTCATGCTTAAAAATTCCATTGGGGGTCATTGATAAAATTGACAAGATCATGCGAAAATTCCTATGGAATGATGGCCTAGAGAAAGATCATGAGATAACCTTAGCACCTGTCTCTCACCTTTACTTACTCTTGTCATGTCATGCTTAAAAATTCCATTGGGGGTCATTGATAAAATTGACAAGATCATGCGAAAATTCCTATGGAATGATGGCCTAGAGAAAGATCATGAGATAACCTTAGCACCTGTCTCTCACCTTTACTTACTCTTGTCATGTCATGCTTAAAAATTCCATTGGGGGTCATTGATAAAATTGACAAGATCATGCGAAAATTCCTATGGAATGATGGCCTAGAGAAAGATCATGAGACCCCGTTCTAATGATGGTCTGGGTATCCTATCTTAAATCTTTCAATGATGGTCAGGGTATCCTTCTTGATCTCTGACATCTTGTAACCGTATGGTTACTCCTTTGAGGGACCAGATCATATGCTGTGGGCCAAAATGCATGAAGAATCTGTTGTGGCTATGGGAACCACTCGATTTTGCACTTTTTGTGAGCCCGTACCGTGGAAAATCGTGTGATTACCGCTCGATCAAGATCAAGCGATTTCCATAGTTACAGCAGGCACAGTACCACAACAGAGGATCCTGTCTCCTCCTTTGAAGGGACTTAACAGTTGGTATGCTCGTTTCAACTGGTTCAAAAGTCTTCAAAAAAAGTCCCTATTAGTCTGGCCTTTGACTCAACTACTGAAAACGACTCTCACAGAGATTAACAATTCCTTGCATGCAAATGGGGACGACCTCCTCTCCTTTCTTGCATGGTTTGAGTCTCCTAGCATTTCTGTATGCAAACAAGTTTATAGCTTACTCATTGATGATGGTATGCACATCAACTTGGGTCTTAACTTCTATAGTGACAAGTTCGATCCGAGGGCATCGTACTTTATTTGGTGTATTCAACACAATAAACTGCTTACTCTGGAGCTTTTGGGGAAATTAAACATCACTATTGTAAATTGTTGCCATCTTTGCCTCTGTTGCCTTGAAAAGTATACCCATCTTTTTCAAAGAATGTGAATTCACTCGAAAAAACTTTCAGAAAATGCAACTTGGAACCACAATTTGTTGGGGAATATGATGCAATCTCAACCAGGAGTATCCCCTAGAACTGTCTTGCTTTACATTGTCTCATTAATCATTGATTCATTTATTTACAATTTACAATTTACAATCAAATATCTCATCTATTTTTATTAATAAAGGATGTGTTCTAAGTGGAGTTAACTTAGTTATTTTTATTTCCATTTCCAATCTCTATCAATCGACTCAGCGATATGTTCGACATATGCGATATAAGTCTTATGTGTGAATGATATGTGATATAAATGAGTACTTTTTAATTACTTATTGTTTTAAGAACTTGGATATCTCCATTTCCAATATCTATTAGCATTAGCAACGAGATAACCGATATGATCGATATTGCGATATAAGGAGTATAGATGAGTGATATGTGTAACATAAGTATTTATTTACAAGTTAGTTATTGTTCAAATAAATTGGATGATCTTAATCTATGAAAAATTACAAAAAACGATTTTTGACACATTTATGCGATTTCAACCGAAACTATCAAAATTTCTCGAAATTTCACTGAAATTTCTATTTCGGAAGGGGGGAGCGATCGAAATCGATATTTCGAACCTTGACTAGGACTATCCATGCATAGTTGTAAGGTGTAGTTGATTAATGTTAATAAATGCATTTCATGTAGTTGATTATGTTAATTATTTGATGTAATTTATGAGATGTAATGTAAATATGGAGCAAAAGGTTGTTCACAATTCATGTCATGATTTTATACTAAGCATATGTAGTGTTTATATATCTACCAAAAAGAGGATATATCTACCCAAAAAGAGGAATGGCAGAAACAAACTACTCTAATTTCTAGCGTAGCTCTGTCTGCGTTGTTACAATATACTAATGGTCATGGTCATAATATAAAAAGGGAAAAGATACAGCAGCTCACAACAAGAACAGTTATAGGAAGCATACTTTACTGAATGCTTTAAAAATGGACAATTGACAAGACCAACAAACAAAAAATACACAAAAATCTTTTTTCATATAGTCACTAAGAAAATTGTTGCATTCAAATTATATATTCTATTTTCACTTGAAGTTAACCATTTGTAGCTAAACTATCTTCATAACAAGTAATCAACGATACCAAAGATTACCTTGTTTAGTTGATTGAAAAAAGTAACACATAACATATCCCATATTATCAATTTCCTAAAGTTCCCACCTCAAAAATAGAAGACATGAAGAATTGGCGATGAAGATGACATAAATTTAATTTTTTTATAGGTACTTGTGCCTCATACACATATAATTTAGGCATGCTTCCTACTCTATACACTTTGAATAACATAAAGACATAACTTACTCAAAGACATATGTTCGATATGTAAGCATGATGATAAAACTTGATTTTTATAAGTCAATGTTGTAGTTGGGTACAAACCATGAATCAACTATATATTTTTCAAAAAATTACCATTAATGAAATCTTTAGTAGAAATTCACATCTCCCTCGAGTTATCTTTTTTAAAGTACACATGTTATTAACTTACGATTTCTCGAAAAAACATTAATGGAAGTTTTACTAGAAATTCACATCTCCCTCGAATTAATTTTTTCGAAGTATATTTGTTGGTTTTAATATTTATTGGCGTAATGCCTGCACATTTTTAAGTAAATTGCAAAAAAAAGTCTCTGAATTATATTGCTGATTTAAATGTCATACCTGAACTTTAAAAGGTAACAATGTTGTACTCAAACTTTAAGATTTATTTCAATGTCATCTTTGATTATTGAATTTAAAGTTGGAGAAATAAAATGATCAATTAAATTTCAATAATCAAGGATCACATCGAGACAAATATTAAGATTTGGATACTCCAGTATTACCTTTTAAAGTTCATATACGATATTGAAATCGGGTGTATAGTTTGGAGACTTTTCAGTAGTTTAACATTTTTAAGGGATTTTTACACCCATAACCCTGAGTAATTTCGTAATCACATTCATAACCCTGTATAATTGCAAATTGCGTCCAGAGCCCTAAATAAGTGCACCGTCTACACCCATAACCCTTTATTACTTTAGTTCATTAAGTCAACCAGATGCTTGAGTTAATCTAACCAATCCGCGATCGGACGTCTAGAATTAACCAAGAGAAGAAAAAAGACATCCCTCCTTCCTCCGCTTACCCTCCAACTGCACCGCCTCTTCCATCTCTCCTCCCTCGAAGGGGGCACTGGCCTGGGCTGGAGGTGGTGGACGCGGGGGATCGGGCTTCCATAGATGGAGGGGAGGGGGCTTCTCTACCAGAGCTGGAGGAGGTATTTGGCGGGTGGGTCGGCTTCCACGGGTTGGGGAGGGGGCTGGAGGCGATCGGCTTCCAGGGGGAGGGGCTTGACTTGGGCTGGAGGAGGTGGGCATTGGGAGGGCGACGCTCGACCTGAGCTGGAGGAGGTCGGGTTCCACCGCGTAGGGGGTGGGGGGGCTTGACTTTCGAGGAGGAGCAGGACATGGGCGCCAGGCGCGGGGCTCGGGAGAGGGGGGGGCTTCGAGCAGGGGGGCTTCTGAGGGGGAGCAGGACCTGGGCACCAGGCACGACAGGGCTCGGGGGAGGGGGGGCTTCGAGCAGGGGAGGCGGCGGGGGGCTTCGAGCAGGGGCGGGCGTCTTCCAGGAGGAACTCGGTGGGGGAGGGGGGCTACAAGCAGGACCTGGGCGCGAAGACTGCTCGGGGACGGCGCCGCAAGGGGGTGGGTGGGGAGGGGGAGCTCGACGGTAGGTGGGGCTTCGAGTAGGGGCGGTCGTGGGGGGGCACTGGGGGGAGGGGGGCTTCGAGCAGAAGTTGGCCTCAGGTGAGGGGGGTTGTTCCAGGAGGAGCTCGGCGACGGTGGGCTTCGAGCAGGGACGGGCGTGGAGGGCTTCCAGGAGGAACTCAACAGAGGGGAGGTGTTCCAGGAGGAGCTCGACGACGGGGAGCTTCGAGCAGAGGCGGGCGTGGAGGGCTTCCAAGAGGAACTCTGCGGGAGGGTGGGGTTCCGATGGAGAGAATGATGACATATTATTGTAAATAAGAATGAGTTTTAGGGGCAGTTTTGTCTTTTTAACGGAAACCGTCAAATATAACGGGTATCCCAAAAGGAATATGACACGGGGTTGTCATGTAAGAGTTAACCATTTCTTGGGATTTCTCATGTAATCATGATTATACAGGGTTATGATTGTAAATACAAAATTACTCAGAGGTGTGGGTGTAAAAATCCCTTTTTTAAGTAGCCATGTTATTATGGTATGCCATTACTTTGTAACCCCGTCTAAGCACATAACAAAACCTTATAAAGCCCTAAACACCCCCCCCCCCCCCCCCCACCCCCCTCCCCCACCCCCACCAAGCCGAAGCCGCCGAAGTTCGAGCTGCTTCCTTCTACTAGCCGCCCTAAAACCCCGTCTAGGGTTTGTCTTCTCACCCCTCCGATCATGGTGGAAGACGAAGTCCAAGTAGCGGCGGACATGGACCTTGAGGGAGCGGAGCCCCAGGAGGCATTGGAAGCCGGCGATGCGTCTTCGAAGCCGGAGGAGAACGGCAGCGGGAAGAGAGCGAGAGGAGAAGGCGAGGCGGATGCGGAGGTGGAGTCAGGTGCCGTAAAGAAGCAGAAGGCGGAGAGGTCCGTGGAGGAGGTGAGGTTGGAAGGTAAGGTTGCGGAGGGAGAAGATGAGAAGGAGAAGGATGAAGGACCCGTTAAGGTCGGCCCAAAGGAGTTTGGGACTTCAGTGGAGATGTTTGATTACTTCTACAAGTTTCTCCATACATGGGCGCCAAATCTGGACGTCAACAAGGTGAGCAAGTTTGCCATATAGTTAGATTCATTAGTTTTTTTTCTTCCATTATTCGGTGATTTATATGTTGCCACGTTTGTTTTTTCAAATTGCGAATGATACGATATGTGGGTGCTAGGAATTGGTTGGTTTGGTCGTGTATTGACTTGATCAATTAATATAAATTTCCAATAGTCATCTTTGTTGCCCTAGCTAAGATGATTGAATGGTACCTATCTGTTTGCATTTGTACGCGGATTTTCATCTTTGCATCTTAGATTGTATCAAGATGGAGGGGTGACGCTGATTTATTGTGCTTCATTTGCGATTTTCTGGAGGAAGGTGCTGGTAATTCGTATTTTTTTAAATGTTCTCTTGCCCGAATGGTGTTGAGGGGTGTGGCATTCTGCTGGATGCACTACATCTGCTGAACTGTGAATGACCTTGAGGGGGTATTGAATCATCCTATTGGGTTTTGGATTGGGTCTGAGCCAGGTGGTAGTACTTATGTGATGCTGTATTTAGAACAATGTGCCCATTGGTGAGAATGTATTCTGCACATATCTTCTTATTTCGAAGGTGCAAGTGTAATGGTCGTGTCTTGCAAATTATTATCAGTGATTATAATGACTATACTATTACAAAACTTATATTTAGACCTCTATTTTAGCGAAGAATGTGTATTTTGATCTTAATTATCGGATGAATAACATTGAAATCTTGATTGTAAAAATTCAATTTTTACAGTCGTTTCCACGATTATTGTCAATATCATCTGTATGTCAGCTATATTCCTTGATATTTCTTTTAAGGGTTTGGTGAGATGACACTGATACCAATATTTAAGGTTATGCTGTCAAATGGTGATCAATAGGTAGGAATTTGACTTGAATTTCGTCCTTTAAAATATAACCATGAAGAAAAAGATGGCACACATCTATAATATTTTTTTGGTGAGATTAATGATATTAGCATCAGCATATAAGATCCTAGTCTTCCCAAAACCACCCAAATCACAAAGGGTCTGTTTCATTCATAAAATGAGAACACGCTAACGCACCAGCTATGTCTTCCGCTTTCGTTGTAGACAAAGTTGCACAGCTTTGTTTTTTTAGGAAACTAGGATAGTCAGGCATCCTTTGTGATTTGGAAGGTGCCATCGATATTTTCCTGTCAGTCTTGCTTTTGTCGTAATCAACACAGCTATATGCAAAAAATCTAACTTATTTGTTTTATAAAAAGCCTTAAGCAGCTGCCTTTCTTATGAAATGCAAATGTGATTCTTTAGGATTGGCTTGAAATTGTGCGATTAAGCAAGTGCCAAAAAATATGGCATGTGGTTAAGTAAAACAAGTACCCTATTACATTGATGTGTTTTTAATCTACTACCTTTCAAGACTCATCTTTATTCAGGTGCACCGTAGTTGCAATTTGTGTTGCTTTTCCTTTGCAATTATCGAGGTTGTATTTTCTTAATACCTTTGTTACTTTTGTTGTTAAATGAAAGATGCCTTGATCCAGTTGGATCTGAAGCCTGAGGACAATGTAATCTCCCCCATCATGCTCAATTTGAGATGGTCGTACATATTCTTAAGAGATTTTTACCCGGCAGACCCTATATTACCTCTACGACCTTTGAAACATCGTAATTCCTCCCTCACCTCTGTAAACTTGCTCCGTCTTACCCAACGAACCCTATCGTTAGATTGACACATCTAGAGTTAACTTCCTTGGGTTAAAAACAAGTTAATCTAACCAATCTACGATCGGACGGCTAGAATTAATCAAAAAATAATAATCCACCCTTCTCTGACCTCCCTCCTCCGAGGGAGCGCAGAGTGGCGAGGTGGTCGTTCATGAGCCTCCGACGACTGTGCTCGACCTCGATGTGACTCCTCCAGTGGCCTTCCGCCTCTTCTTTTGGCCTCGAAGCTCGGCATCTTTTTCTGGGACTCCTCTCCCGCTTGCTGGAATTGTGTGTCACACAGCTCTCAAGCTCTAGAGATGTCAGAGGTTGACACGATGGACTCTGCTTCTCTGTTTGTTGTTCCTGTAGCTGGAGGAGGAGCTGGAAGCTGTTGGATTCTTGGAGCATGCTGAGGAAGGGGACGTTGTGGCACTCCTTGTGGATGCTCATGGAGTTTAAACCGAAGAAATGCTGCTGAAGTGGCGAGGCGACGGGCAGCAGGGGGCTTTCGCAAGGGAGGCGATGGGGTCAGGGGCTTCGCCGGGGCGGCGGGCAGGGGGTCGCAGGGAAGGAGGGGCTTCAACCGGTGGGGGGGGGGGGGGGGCTTCGATCGGACGGGACGAGCGGCGGGGGCCGAGGGGAGGCTTCAGGGAAGGGGGGCGGGGGGGTGAGTGGCACCTATAGTAAATTCGATAACTAAAATGGGTATTTTGTAAAAGAAGATAGCAGAATTTGGTTAATTTTAACGGCTAAATGAATGGGGGTTAACCACAGGGTCTGTAGGGTAAAGGTTAACAAGTTTACAGGGGTGAGGGAGGAATTACGATGTTTCAAAGGTCGTAGAGGTAATTGACAAAGATTATAGGGTCTGCTGGGTAAAAATCCCTATTCTTAAACAATTTATTGTCACAGATTGTTAATAGTTGAACAAAAAACAATATCACCTGTGTACTGAAAATTAGTATCATCTTTTCGTAGTATTACTGAGATGTAGCCCTTTTCTCGATAATCAATATCCAATAGTTTAGAAAGATGCAAAGTTGCAGCATCAGGAATATTTGACTGTCAAACTCTACTCTAGCCAAAAGCCTGTGCAATCTCTTTGACTGGATTTGTTATTTTAGAGAACCATTGATTGTGGGTTTTTAAAGTTGATTTTCTCAGCCATTGGTCTCTCAAAAAGCTTGTACAAAATGCTATTGAATTTGTTATTTTAGAGAACCATTGATTGTGGGGTTTTAAAGCTTGATTATATCAGCCATCGGACCCTTAAAAACCTGGCCAAATGGCTGCTTGATAGAAAACTGTATTTGTAAAAGAACAAGCTAATCTTTGATTGACTGATCTGGACTATATTTTGTCCTGGTCCATTTTCCTGGTGTCTCTGTTTGAGATTTAGTTGAACAAAAATAATGAGGTAAGCTTGTGGGTTGTTAACAACTTAACATGCTCCGAGTATTAGCGTAGGATTGCTTGGTTTAGGAGTTATTTTTGTTACAGCTACAGTGTTGGTGCTTTTTCTGTTTTTATTTGTTGACAGTACCAGATGGCAACCTGGAATGTGCTTTCTTGAATATTGATTCCTTCTGATGATTTTTTTTGTATTTTTTCTGCTTTTCTTGTGCAAATTTTGATGAATATCTTTTGCAGTATGAATTCTTGGTGCTCCAGGACTTGCTTAAGAAGGGTCATCCTGATCACATCAAGAAGATTGGCGCCGGGCTCTCAGCATTCCAAGTCCGTTATCATCCTCTCTGGAAAAGCCGCTGTTTCTTCATAGCAAGAACTGATGGTTCATCTGAGGATTTTAGCTTCCGGAAGTGTGTTGATCACATAATTCCCTTGCCGGATGACATGAAAGCACCAGATAGAAACAAGGGTGGTAGAGGTGGTGGTAGCGGTAGAGGTGGCGGTGGACGGGGTGGAAGGGGGGGCCGAGGAAGGAGAGGAAGGTTCTGAAGATAAATGGAGAATTTGTGCTTATAGTAAGTGCCAGATCTGTGGAGAAATTTATGAATACTAGGTAGTCTTTTTATTTGCCGACTATTATATGATGGTTGGCAATGCTGCTGCTTATCTTTCGACGCATTGAATATTTGGTTAATTTATGCAATCTAATTCTACTAGTTTCTTCTTGGGCATAGTAAGCTTAGATCCACAGAGTTTGTGTGTTGTACTAAAGGATGAACACGTGAACTGGTTGAAATTAGTGACAATCATCGTGCAAAACCATATGAAGCTACTTTGTTTCCAGATTTTTTTTAAGAATCTGCGTATATACTTGCAAGCAATTATGTAAAGATGCATCATAATATGAAGCTATTTTGTTTCCAGATTTTTTTTGAAGAATCCGCGTATATACCTGCAACAAGATGCATCATAATCCCCTATTGCTCTTATTTTTTTGTAGAAATTTCTTCTTTTCATGCTATCGGGGTTTGTTCGGACCGACAGTTAAGTATGACCTTTGTTAAGGAAATGAGCAATCATATCTTGTTTATCTCTGAGATTTCTGGAACAAGATGAATCAAGTTTGACGTGTAATGATTTTAATTTAATTGTGCTTGGAACACACAAGAACAGTGGCAAATATTTATTGGAATTCTAACATGATTGTCATCGTGCGAAGGAATGATTTTGATGTGTTGCTGTTTCTTAATCAAATGTCGTTACAATGGTAGGTTTGATAAAGAACCAAATCATTTTCTCATTCAATGTGACCTGGTTTGTGAGCAGATAAGTTGTCAGATTGTAATTAATTTTTTGCTGGTTCATTTCCGTGCTAAAATACTCTTTCCTCCCGAAATGCTTGGAGTTGCTTATGTGGATATATCCACATGGGATCGCATCTCTACCCTGCATGTACTTGGATGGCAATATTTTTGATGACATTGACAACACCCTGTTCGTCTGGAGAATAAGCAATTGAATAAGGGGTTAATTTCCTCTCAGGCACGGTTCTTAGAGTATGGTTAGTCATATCCGCATTCTACTATTTCATCTTATTTCACCTTTATTCTCATCTTTATTCAACTTTACATATCCTTATTCCATCTTATTCTCCTTGTTTCTATCTTTCCAGCCGAATAGAGAATAGGCCATTCTTTATTTCCCATCCTTATTCCTGACTGGCCCATGTACTTGAATTTGTATGGACCGTGCTTATCTCTAGATATTTTCCTAGTGGCATGGATGATAGCTGTTGCTATCCGCCGGGCTGGCGTCCGATTTTGGTATCCGTGGCCTCTGGCCTAACAACAATGACGATTCCTATCCGTCCCAAGACTCCCAACTGCAACCCGGATAGCCCGTTTGATGCATCTGAAGTAAAAATAACATCCGAGTCCTAGTACTGTTTTGTTCAGGGTTATTATGCGTGTTATTAAATTTTTAGGTAACCCACATGAATTTGATGTGACTTCTTACTATTAAGTTATGTTAATTAGAGGCTTAACAGTACGCTCAAATATTGATGGGATTACAGATTAGTGACTTAGGAACTAGCATGGAAGAGGAGTGGCCGACACTGGAGTGCCCCAGTGGGGATGGCTTGAAATCCTGGGCTCACGAGTGGAACAAGCATGGGACCTGTTCCAAGTCCGTCCTCGGCGAGCACCAGTACTTCCAGACCGCACTCGGTCTCAAGAAACAATCCAACCTCCATATTCTCCAAGTTGCATGTAATCGAGTTAATCCGAATATCCAGAATACGCCACACTCTAGCTATACTTAATTTTACAGGTTGTGGTCTGATTGCAATTCAAGTGACAGGGATCGTACCTCATGGTCGATCTTACAGCACGAGCATCATCGCTAAGCCGAGGAACCGGTGCTAGTGCAGGGATAGAGTGCAACGAGGATGAGTCGGGCAACAGCCAATTGTATCAGATATTTCTGAGTAGCCTTGTTGTTATGTTTATGTTACCTTGCAAAAGGGCAATGCAATGAGATCTGCTTCTTTGGCATGTAATTTTTTTATTGGATAAGGTACTTAATCCCTTTTAAAGCCTAGATATCAAAGAGCTATTACAGAGAGATTGATGGGAGACAGATAACAAGCTGTGCCACCGATCCCTTTTAAATTGCAAATTCAATTCTTCGAAATACAACTTCTATAGAGCTGGGAATCATAACACTGCTATGCATAATTCTTTGGAACCTTTTGAGGAGCCATACTACTTCAGTTGTCAAGAATCCGAAGGTGTCAAAACCAAAAGGGATGAATACATGTTGATTGTCAATACAAGTCTTCTCATGCTTAGCAACTTTAGCTGAGGCAACTGTCTGTGCCACGTGTCCTGCAATAAAATCACTCCTTAGCAGACCCACAAATGGAGAAACTCCAGCCAAATCAACACATACACGCTTCCCTCCAGCCCATCCAAATATTAAAACATCTGCTGGTCTGAGTATCGATCTCCCCTCTTGTGGATCTGTCAAAAAATTCACATGTGCTTCTTTCTTTGAAGCAACTCCAGCATGTCTGAGTACATCATAAGGGACATCCCTTAGAAAATCATGTATATATTTAAAACTTGAGAGTTCACGACAATGAACTGCATGCTCTCCAAAAGCGTCCAAGTATGATTTGTGGGATAGCGGGCAAGGCTCATCAGCTGGAAATAGAGGAATCATAAGGCGATGCTTGAGGATAGTACAATACTCAATATGTGACATATGCATTCCAAAGCCATCAACGGGAATAGCAAGAAGGAAGTCTTCAGCATGGTCAACCTGTAAACAACGAAAAATCACTTTTTGTCTAACAGTCATGTCAAACTTAATTTCCATTTCTTCAATAATTTTGCTAAAAAGAGAACTGGCCAAAGCATTCTGAGCTTTAGGAGGAACAATATCGTTGTTAGCAAAACATGTAAGATCGAGAGATGGAAGTGTGGCACGTAGGCTCTCCAAAGTGTATAGAAAGTCATAATATATACCATGTATCTCACTGTCTCATAAAATATGGTCTTGGAGCACCTACGATTGGGCTCTAGAGGCCACGAAAGCATATGAAGAAGTCTCAAGAGCTGAATGCAGACTGAAATCACCAATTCGGATGCATAGTGACACAATCCGTCATTGAAGGTCGCCAAAGAAAGTGCCTCCACATACCACAATATCCTCAATAGCTCTGCGAAGCCCTTTGTCAAACTACATAGCAGCTCATTCCATGTATGCGGGTTGACATGTCTTTAAGACTAACATGATCTTGGTAGTACTCATATACGATCGTAATAAAAGAAGCCCACTTTGTGGATCATCCAATTGAGAGAGTAAATGCATTAAGTAAACAGTTTTGGTGGCCCTCACCATAGACAGGTCTTCAACAAAGTCTTTGCCCCTACTCATTGTACCTCCAAGTAACCTCACTCCTAGCACATGCCTCCAATATCCACGGAAAACAACCCTTTGTGGATCTTCTGCCCATCACTTGAAGGCCAGAAAAGTTCGGTTTTTTCTATATTCAGCATAAGCTCCATCCCTGAACCTTTGCGTTGTATAATGTCAAGCACCTTAGCTACCTCCAAAGTATCACCGATGATAGTCCCATCATGAAGATACCAAGCACGGAGAAGGAGTTTACAATTATCTCGGATCTCATGAATAAGTGGGTGCAAGGCAAGAGAAAAAATAAGTGGACCTAAAGGATCACCTTGTTGCACTCTGATGGTTGACCATAAATGATTGTCTCCAATATATAATCTGGCTGGTTGAGCATATATGAACTCCACCTTTGAAGAAATAGATGGACATGTCCTTCTAACTTCATAGATAATTAACGATCTATCTATCATGTTAAAAGCATTAAAGAAATCTACTGTAAGCATAGAGAGGGACTCGTCACCGTGAAGCTTGCTCTGTTGGTATCGTGCAAGATGGCTTATGCTCCTCTAGATACACCAACTCCAAATTGAAAGTCATTGAGATACTTAGACATCTCTTTTCCCACCCCGTCTAGCAACTTTGGATACAAAACGCCTCCAGATAGTACCTATAGCAATAGGACGTATGTCGTTACCTGATTTGAGTAGTGGAGTAAGAGGTGGAGAGGCTACAAACTCAGTTAAACTCAGGGAGCATCTCTCACCTATCCATAGATTAACTACCATGGAGATAGCACATAATATATCAATGGCAACTACCGACCCCTCCCCGCAAAGGGCATCTAAAATGTGTTGAGCTCTCAGACCATCTCTGCCACATGATATCTTTTTGGGAAAAGATTTGATAGACTGTAAAATATCATATGCATCAGTTGTAAGAGGAGTCTCTGACATCAAGGTATATGGCATGGAAGAAGGCTGCTTATACGGATGTTTAGCCTCTAAGGTCTTCGTGGTGTTTTCATTAAAGCGGGTCACTCCCGAAGAGCACAGAACCTTTAAGGCTGTTGAAAAGTATCCATCTAACACTTTGCAAAGACATTGCCTAATGTTGGAGCTTTGATATTTATTATCCTCTAAGGAGTTATTCTGACTATGATACAAATCCTCAGGTAGATCACTTTTTAAAATATCAATTACCCACTTGGTGAAACCGTCTGCACTGCCCCACTTAGTGATTGAGCTTAGAATAAGTCGTTGTTGCATGGATTTTCTATTGACAGATCTTTTATCACGCCTATTCGTAGGCCTAAATACCTGCATGGTGCAAAGTGGAAGAAGTAATAATCTCACCTGATCATGAATGGAACCTGGCCCAGCAATAACTTGATATAAAACTATTTTAAGAGCCTGATATAAAGCAAGACGACAACTGGGAGGAATTTGCTTAACTCTGGTGTTAGGAACTTTGAAATACGATCGAGGAGCATAACATCAATAACCAATCCATTTGTGACCTTAGGTACAACATGTAGGAGGGATTTCAAGATGCCGACAATGTGTCCCTCAACCACACCCCTGTATCATCTGTAGCTCGAGCAAGACCATCGTCATCAAGGTTGCAGAAAGAGGCAGTCGGTACTCGATCAATGGGGTCACTGACTAAGGAGTAATCGGCAGTCGAGCGACTAATCGAATTTAGCCGACCATTAATCGGTTTTGAATTTTTTAGTTATTTTAAATATATAAATCATTTTTATACATAGATTTGTACATTTTCTATACTTTCATAATGAAATAAGTAATTGACTTTAAATATAACATTATTGCATATTAGAATAAGTTTTTTATGTATTAACATAGATTTGGATATTTTCTATACTTACATAATGAAACAAAAGAAGTAATTAACTTTAAATATAAAATTAAGCATATTAGAATAAGTTTGCTTTAAAAAAGTAAAAACAAAAAATATAAAAGCTTGATGTAAAAGTCAGCCAATTAGTCGGCCCGGCTAGTCGAGCTGACCGATTAATGGTTGACTAGGCCTAGTGGAGTCGGCTACCCCCCTCCCCCCGACTCGACTAGTCAGCCTAGTCGACTGATTTTTAAAAGCTTGATCATCATGATGGCAAGCACGACTCATCGCTTGTATCTTTCATGCACCTCCCACACAACCAATGATCAAGAGCCCTCACGGTCCTTTCTAAGGCAAGATAAAGATCAATATCATTTTTGATGGCATCCCGCAAAGCAGTTGCACGCTCGTCGCTGAAAGATGTACCCTCTTGATATGAGAGATTAAGCATGAAACTCCTTTACTCCCTTTCCTACCGTCCGAACAACAGTGAAAGTTTCAAAATGGACACAACAAACCACATGTACGATGTGAGCCGAAAGAACAAGATTGAGAGTTCTCACAACACGTTTAGCCGTAGAGGCACATGTAAGGAGGAATCTCTTCTTCCTCAAGGTCAACCAAAGCGGAATCCATCACGATGGGAAAAGGGGACACCGAAGAATAGACACCACTGCAAGTCAGGATGCACGAGAACTTCTCCGATGAATGGGGGGCAGGGCGTTGAGCGGGAAGCCTGGATGCTGGACGGGAGACCTTGGGAGGACACTGGACGCTGAAGGAGGAGGTCGTAGGGAAGGGGGCTGGGATGGAGAGACGGGGGGATGTCACAGGGGAAGGGGGCTAGGTGGGGGAAGGTCGCAGGGGCTGGGCGAGAGGATGGGCAGGGGAAGGTCGCTGGGAGAGGAGGTGGCGGGGGAAGGTCGCATGGGTTATTGGATTAAATTTTAACAAAGCATGTAAATGGTTGATCTGTCAGTTTCCCTTTTGTTGTGGATCGTTGCATTGTTCTTAATTATCTTTATGCGAATGTACATATTTTTGATCAGCTTAATCTTGCATTTTGTGCTTATTAGCAATCATTATGGTATTTATCTTAGAAAGTGTAAATTGTTTTAGTTCATAACATATGCTTTAGAACCATAATCTCATGTGTTAGAAATTTGTTTATACTGTATAGATAACTATTTACTAGGGTTTTTAATGGTTGTCCCCCTAAGATATTGCAATATCAATTATGCCCCTCCTTTTATGAAAATATCTGTTCTACCCATGATTTCTTCCACAATGATCACTTGTGCCCTTCCTTTAGTGGGGTCGTCAATGAGTGGAATTAAACCATGGTGTAGTTAAAAGGGGAATAACATGAAAAGATTCCACCTCCTCCAGCCCATCCTTCTGCTCCAGTTTGTTACAATAGGAGATTATTTAGCAGCTACAAATGGCGGCTTACTCAATCCAAGATTTTTCCTAAAAATTTCACGAAAAATTATATTCATGATCAGAATGGATGATTTATCCGTGGAAATACAAAAATTTTGACACTTTGGTGTATGGATGAAGGTGTAGTTAGGAGAGAAAAATAGAGGAATAAGAAGAACAAGAATGGAAGTTCATTGCTACAACATGGTGGATGTGAGTTGGTCGTTAAAGCACACCAAAGGTGGGGAATGAACTTTGAGTTCTACTGTTGCTGACGAACAAAGTAGGAATTGCGAAAGAGTGTTCGTCTCCATAGCACAGTGGGAATAGGGATAGCGTTGAGGCTACAGAGGTCTTCAACTGAGCAGGTCTTTGGTTCCCTTTCCTCTTTGTCTTAGCTTTGACATATGGGGAGAGTTGCTGCTTCTTCTCACATGTGGACTCAATGTGGGTGCTTTGAAGGTTCTCAGTTACGACCAAAAGCTAAAGACTTAGGGTCTTCATGGTTGGCTTGAAGAATACTAGCAATGGCACTTTGGAGGCATCCTCTTTCCTTGCTACTGTTGTAGGACAAAGGTTGAAGGCACTCAAGGTTGACTCGATGGAACCCAAATAGTCCATGGCAGAGATGGTACCTTACTCATCTTCGCTTGGGACTCGACAAAGCACAGTGGTGTGATTAATCTATGATTCATCACTCTAGTTAGTTGAAAATAGAACTTCATCTCGAGTAATTAAATACATTCAAGTGTTTATAACTCATAATTAATATTCATGCACTAGTAAAGAAGTTGTATAAATTAGCTTTTCATATTGCATACATATTAACTTGTATATATTCACCTAAATCGACCTTATTTTAATTAATTTGCATTAACTCCAATTGACATAAACCAACTCCATTATCTACATATCATTAATACTAATCAATAAAAAATCTTAAAAAAAACTAACTTGTATATATGTGAAATAAACCTAAACCCAAATTCTAGGACAGAAAGTAGTAAATGCTAATATCTCTCACATACAATGTTTGATTGCACTCCACTTACTTTTGAATTAATGAGCACTTAATTATCTACAAAAAAAGATCAAATTCAAAAGAACCATAGTTCATATGTGAAACTTGGATTTGAGACGGAATTATATATTGCACATATTCACTGATTTTTGACTTATTATTTTGTGAACATATTCAACTCTTTTTTATTTAATTCTTAATTATCTCTTCATTTCATAACATGTTTTAACTAATTTCATAAAAATAAAAGTCTAAAAAAATCAAAAAAATAAATAAAAAGACAAATTCTAACTTAGTGTTTTAACATATTTATCTGTCAATATTCCACTTTCATATTTTTTTCTAAATGATTCTAAACCCATAAAAATACAAAAAAATAGCATTCATGATTATTGAATAGGCATACATTATGTCAGTTTTTTAATAAATTTATTGTTTAGAGATAACAAAATAACAAAATACAAAACTAAAAAATAGTATTTTATATACATAAAATATCACAAATTCATAAATGAGTCAATTTGCATTTGAGTCCTTCATGAACATTGTAGAATGTATTTAGGCTAATATTTTTCATTTGTCATTTTTGCATTAAAGTCCATTCATTATTTATTTTCTATTTCCTTTACATTTCCATGCATGGTCAAAAGATCTCTAGTCAACATTTGCTCACATGTCAGCACCCCATTCACCCACCTCAGAGCCCAATCAAATCCCATATTGTCTCTTTATGCCCCTGACATGGACCGTTGGATTAAGTCTTGATCCAACGACCCCTATTACTAGCGCCACCCTACTAAATCCCTCATGATATGACCTCCTAGCCATTGGATCGAGCCATGATCCAATGGCTCTTCGGTCATCTCCCACCTCCACCTCTACTCCAGTGCGTCTGGCCACCCCCCAACGGTCGAGTCCTACAGCTCAAGAGTGAGGATCCCCATATCTCCAATAAACCACCTTCCTAACCTCCCCTTCATTACCTCTTCCCTCGGTCAACCACTAACTGCAACCTAATCCACTCCTAATCCTATCATCTCTAAACTCCATGTCCAACCTCTACTTATCTCCTCCAGTCAATCCCCCTCAACGGCCGAAACAACCTCTTCCCACACTAATCTCCGCCTGAAACCTGCAATAACCCTAATCCTACTTCCCTATCAAGGAACCCACTTTATCCCCTTCTTCTCCCATCACCTGCAGCAACCCCTACCAAACTACTACCATATTATCGCATTATCCTCTCGCTTCATTCTGACAACACGGATCCATCAGCCCTCAAAGGCCAAACCCCTCCATCTCCTTCCCCTCTATCCCCTAACCATTTCATCCTCTCCCTAAAACCAACTCCAAACCTATTCCTAATCCCCTCTAATTGCGATCAGATCCTCCTATCCAACTACCACAACCATAGCCCTACGACCCCTTCTCTCCTCGTATATACACCAAACCTTCAACCTTCCCAAATTATCTTCCATCGTTGATTCTACCCGAATTCGAGAGAGAGAGAGAGAAAGTTGTGGCTGGTGACAACATACGTTCTCCACTGGTGAAGACCTACGCAAGGCATGATCCACAAGACTCCATGCCCTATGCAGCTACTCCGATGTGCAAGTAGCAGAGCTTCAAAGACTTAGCTACCTTCTAGAAGCAATCACTAGAGTCGAGACTCTTCCTCCTCCACCTATAGATGAAGCTTCCGAAGTAACTATTCTTAACCTCTTCTCTCTCTTCTAGTCTTTCCTTTGTATTCTCTGCTTTTCGTTTTCTCCGTCTGACATCTCTTCACCATCCATCTTCTTCCATCCTAAACCATCGACCTCCAATGATCCCCCTCATCTCTCTCCCTCTCTGTGTTCACATTCCTTCTAAACGCAACCTTCCACCTCTGGACACATCCGAGCCGTAGACCCAAACTTAGTTCCATCCATCGCCTCTAAAGGAGCAACCCTCCATCCATCTTCTTCTTTGAGCCTAATGCCAGATGGAGTCTCGACTCGAGTCTTTATCATTACTTGCAGGTCCTTCATCCTCGTCACTACATAGCAACATAACAACGGAGCTCCACTATCTTGCCACTGTGCATCGACCAGGTTTGGAAGACCTAGAGCCTTGAATGATGATCGAAGAGGAGAGGGGGTTTCTAAAGGCATCATAGATCACCCACCCCTCCTCTAATCTAACGGTTGAAAGAGAACCCGAATCTCAAACCTGAGCCTCTTGCTTCGGGCATCATGCCACAACAAGATACAACCACATGGATGCCTGGACCTGAACCGCCTCCGCTGCCCGAACCATGCCCTGGTCACGTGCGAAATGCATGCGCTTTGGACATATTGCAGGAGCCCCTCATACTTCCAAATATTACATGGAAGTCCTAGATGCATGTGAGCTAACTCACGTGCTTTGGAGAAATTGCACGCGCACCCCTTCTCTTTTGGAAAGCGCATAAATACTCCTACCATGGGTATATTGCATAGAGGACCCACCAACATCCAAGAATTGCTATCAAGCCCCTTTCAAAGGTCCAATTAGAGATATTTCTATATATTTTTATTATATATGACCTTGGATCTATTTGTTCATATCTTGTGAATCATTCTTCGGATTTTGGTGTTCTTGATGTCGATTTGAAGCACATTTCATTATCTATAATCTGAGACATTGAATTGTTCATATTGAAACATTTTGGACATCATAAAGTTACGGAAGTTATTCAATTAATCTTTGAGCTATTTTTTCTTTGATATTAATTTTATTGTTCATATATTGTGGAAAATTTGGGGACATTGTTTGGGAATTAATTCGAGATATATTGATTGATTATTTTTTGAAATTAATTAACTCCTGACCTTGGGGATTAAGTTGAGAAGAAGCCCAATTATTCACTTCGCATTCATCTTCATCATTTAAAACATCTAAAAAATGCTTTATTTTATTTTCTCTTATTGCATTTATTTTATTACATAAAAATACAAAAAATTCATTCATCATATTTGCTTCAATTAATCGCAACTTCTACTTAAAAACCCATAAAAATCAAAAAAAATCCACAAAAAACAATCAATCTTTTGAAAATCTAACCCAAAGTTGTTTTGAAAATTAATTCTATACCATAATATTACATTTCTAAGCTCGATCTTGGATCTCTAATTTTCTGATAATAGAGTTCGAGTATAAAGGATTTGCATGTCATATTCCAAACTATATTATTGCAAACTGACTTCATTAATAAAGAACAAGACACTTAGTCTACAAGTCTTCACATAATCCACTTGACATAGCATGCTAATCACTTTAAGAAGCTATTACCCCCATCAAATTGATCACAAACTTTGGTCAGTTTCATATAATTTTAATATGCAATATTGTTAGTACTACATATAAAACAAATTATATTAAAGTACGATTACTTTTGAAATTACCAAAATATAAATGTTTTACCAAACTCCCATGTTTGATGATGACAAAATTTAACGGATTTAATCAATTTATTCAAAAACTTAGAATTTTAAGAATAGTTTAATAAAGTTGAACTAATCCCAAAGCTCCCCTTAAAGCCGTGCATTTAAATTCTAACACACTATAAAACAAGTCTTTCCAAAGCAATTTATGCATGATCAAGAGCAAATTTTGATTATAAACTTATGTTAAACACACAAAAGATAACTTGGACATGAATAGAACTTGATATAGATAAAAAAATTCCACCCTTTTTTAGAAGAAAAAGAGTAATAGATTTCACAAACCAAATCAAATAAATTAAACAAAAGCATAAGAAAAAAAACAAATGTAGATGTATGTATTTCAAACGTACTTGGAACATAAAAGATAGTAGTTCAAAAATATTATAATTTTTTAAAAGAATACATATTATTAAGGTCAGCTTCAAAGAAATTTAGATCTTCGGGCTTTAGTTATTTGGATTAACTAGATCTGCTAATCTTGAAATGATCAACAATATTCTTTAGGTTTCTTTGATATCAGAAATCTTTCAATTTTGAATTTGCCATCATGATCACTGGAATCCTTGACATATGATATCCTTTTCCTCCCTAAATTTTTTTACATAGCTTTAAGAATTCTTCAGATGTTTGATCTTTCGAGTAGAAAACAACTCCCGAGCAAATTGCAAGAAACCATCAATGATTTCAAAAAAAAAACTACGACCTAAACATACTCTTTCTCTAGTTGGGACTAAATAGGTCCATATGCAAAACCTCAAGAGATCTTTTAGTTGTAACTGAATTCTTTTGTTTAGTAATCTATCTAGTTAATTTACCAAGTTTACAAAAATAAATTGTAGATTTTTTAAACCTAGACCTCGCATCCATGTAACTAGTTTACATTTGTTGAGTTTATTTATTAGTGTTAGACTCGTGTGCTTCAAGATTTTGTGCTAAAGAGTAATTTATTCATTGGTGACAATTACTTAATTTAAAAGGACATTTTTATTGAACCTGAAAGAGTAATTATGTGGTTTTATCAGTTGTGCAATATCGAATATACAATTCTCTTTTTTGAATATCAGTTCGGCTCCTGACTTCTTCCGCAATGATTACTTGTATGCTCTGGGTTAATTATCGTCCATCCTCATTCCAAATGGATGTTAACTTTGGGGAAACAAGGGTAATTAGATAAAATAACAAGAGTGGAAATGTCTTCCTCCCCCTCTAACCCTCCTCCTCCACCCCCTCCTCCAATTCCCCTTCCAGCCCCTCCTCCTCCTCCTTTGACCCATCATCCACCAGCCATTCCAGCCCCTCCTACGATCGCCCTCCCCTTTCAGCCCCTCCTCCTTATCCGACCACTCCTCCCCTTCCAGACCCTCCTCTTCCTCTCCTAGCTCCTCCTCCATCGACGTCCCATCCTCTACCTCCTCCTCCTCCTCCTCTGACCACCCTCCCCATGCAACTTCCTCCATCCTATCTCAAGTACAGCTTTTCTTCTTCTATTCCTTCTTCCTCCTCCATTCTTGTTCTTCTTCTTCCTCTTTTATTCTATCTCCTAACAACACCTCCATCAGTACACCAAATCGTCAAAATTTTATATTTCCACGAATAAATCATCCATGCCGATCATGAATATGTTTTCCAAAAATTTAAGGATTTTTTTGGATCGATTAAGCTATCATTTACAGATGCTAAACAATCTCATGTTATAACAAACAATCCCCTCGTGGAGGATGGGCTAGAGGAGGTAGGGTTTTCTCCTATTATGCCCCTCTTACCTACACCATGGTTTGAATAAACCATGGTTTAGTTCAACTCATTGACGGTCAGATTGATGAAAGAGCACATGTAATCATTGTGTAAGAAGGCATAAGCTAAACTGATATTCCAAAAATGGAGGGGTATAACTGATACTACAATATCTCAGAGGAGCACAACTGATAAAAATCCTATTTAGAAGAGAAATAAATAAATTTAAGGGTTTTTATCAAGAGTGTCCCTCTGAGATATTGCAATATCAGTTACGCCCCTCCCTTTTTGGTAATATCACTTGTGCCCCTGACTTCTAGCCGTTCTATCACTCGTGCCTATAGGGTTATTTATCGCCCATCCCCAATGAAAACAGACGCTAACTTTGAGGACACAAGGGAAACTAAATATAAAAAAGGTTGAAAGGTCTTTTCTCCCCCTCCTCACCATCTTCCTCCTCCTCCCCCTTCTCTTCCTTCACACCAGACAAGGGCGTGGTCTTGCTCGCAGGGACAAATGGAGAGACCACGGTCTGGGCCCTGTTGCCTAAAAGGATGTGCCGGAGGTAGTGGCAGAGCACACGATCCAGGACCTGCTAAGGACTGTCCTTACGGTGGTTCCTAAGATCATGTTCTTGTCTGCATGGCAGAGAAAGATGGAGGCGTCCGCCAATCTGGATGCCATGAACAAGCTGGAGGGGAAGAAGAAGACACCATGGATACTTCCCTTCTCCTTCAAGTGTGCCTTGCAGCAGAGCATTCTCCAAGCATGAGGCATAGCCTTCCTAACCACCACCCCCTCCTCTCCTCCGCCCCTAGCCTCTTTCTCATCCTTCTCCTCCACTTCCTCCCCTCCTCTTCCCCCAACCTCCCCCCTCCTCTGCCCCCAACCTCCCCCCTCCTTTGCCCCCTCCTCTCCTCCTCCCATAGCCTCCCCACTCATCCGTCCCCTCCTCTCCTCCACCCCCAGCACTCCCTCCTCTTCCCCTCCTCTACTTCGCCTCCAGCCTCCTCCTCCTCCTCCTCCAACTCCTCTCCTCCAGCCCTAGTCTCACCCATCCTCCGCCCCAGCCTCCCCCTCCTCTCCTCTACCCCTCCTCCTCCCCCTCCTCTCCTTCGCCCCTAGCCTCCCCCCTCCTCATCACCGCACACATCACCTTCCTCACCACCGCCATCACGATCCCCTTCCCCCAATGCTCCCTTGGTGTACCCGATCTTCACTCGATGTTGTGAGGGAGATGGCATCGATCGGCTGGTTGTCGATGGGGTAGATGGTGTGGAAACTCGTCGTCAAAGGCCCACACGCATAAGGCATTGAGGTCGAAGGGGTCGAAGGGGTGTAGGAGGAGGTTAACTGCACTATGATTTGATTAAACCATGGTTAAGTTCAACTTATTGACAGTCAAAGTAACGGAGGGACACAAGTGATAGAACAACAAGAAGGCATGGGTACAACTGATATTCCTAAAAGGGAGGGGTATAAATGATATTGCAATATCTCGAAGGGGCACAACTGATAAAAATCCTTCTAAATTATAACTTTATATTTCTATTTTAGAGATATTTGTAATCTTTTTGGAAAATACCTTGCAACATATATCACAAATGTGACTAATAATTAGGAGGTTGTGCTTTGAACTACTTACCATAAAATCAATGAATTTGTTAACTTCAATTCAAATTCCATTCATGTAGGTATCGAATATTCAAGTACTTTTCATGCTATTTTGAATTTGAGATGTCATTTAATGTTTATATCGAATTCTACACGAATCTGCAACTTGAATTCAAGTATTGAGTTTATTCAAATTTGATTCATTTTATTTTGAATTTGACATTTTATTTGAAGTTTTACATCTTATATGAATTATCTAAATCAAAATTTTATAATTTTATAATTTAAATATTTTATTTATATAATCTATTTTAAAATATAGATAAGAGGTTTCATGTAATGCATAAAAATATCTAAATATTATCATTATCTTTATCATGTTTAAATAATAATATACTCTTTTTTCCATATAGTAGAAATATATATTAAAAATATAATTTTATGACACCTATTAAAAATAGAATATTATTGACAAAATGGGCATGATTAATTTCAATTGCACATTTAATCATAGGACAACAGTCCTACGAGAAAATAATATAAATAATCTTATTATTCGAAATAGCTAGAATAGCAACAAATAACTTCGCTTAATAAAAGCACTTCATGCACAGTGATGATCATCAACATTAAAAAACTAAAGTCATGATTTCTTGATATACAAAGAAATAACCTAAATTATTGTAAGAGCTTGTAGTTGACTTAAGTGATGATCAATCTTGTCTTAGCAATGACAGTCACACTTTGGATTATCATGCAAATATAACTAACAAAACAAGATGAGATAGAAGAAAAACCCATAAGCCATGAACCATGACATATGTCAACGAGTAGCCCGGCATAGCACAAATATCATGTGCAAGAAGAAGCACCAGTGCATAACAAAGAACTAATAGGTCTTTGATAAAGAATAAAAAGGACTAGGGAAAAGATAGGTTTGGGATAAAGGATCAAGAAAATAAATCTTGTTTGAGAAACTGAGATAAAAATATTAAACACATGTTTTTTCTGCTAAATTTTATTACTACTATTTTCTTCCCTACTTTTCAACATAGAATTAATTCGTCTTTAATTATTATGATTATGTATATGTGCATATAATAGATATGCACATACATATGTATGAATGTGTGTATGTATGTATTCCTATGTGTTGAATTGAATTATTATCGAAAGAATTGAGTTTAATTGAAGGGTTTTTATTAGTGGTGTTAATATTGCAATATAAGTTATGCACCTCCCTTTTTTGGAATATCAGTCGCACCATTGATTTCATGCGATGTTATCACTTGTGCCCTTCTATAAGTTTAGCGGTCAACGAGCTGAACTAAATCGAGATTTATTCAAACCATGATGTGGTTAAGAGGGGCATAATTGTTCAGATCGATCTCCTCTCCTCCTCGCCCAACCCCACCACCCGAAACTGCTCCTCCGCCCAGACCAGCCCCGTCCTGATCTCCTCTTTCGCCCGACTCCGCCCCGAGTTCTTCGGCCCACTGCTTCTCCACCCCCTCCCAACCATCTATCTCCTCCCCCTCAACCTCCTGTGCATCCCTCTGCCCCAAGCTCTCTGACCCCAACCCCTTTGCCTGATCTCTAATGGTGCATGATGAGCGGATTCGATGCCCTTAGTTTTCTGACTCCCTTCCCTCCCCTCCCCCAACCTCTCCACCCTGCCCGTGCTAAAAATGGGGAATCTAGATCAAAAAACTAATACTCAACATGTAGCTCAATGGCTTCGATGCTAGTCCATAGAAGGTGGGGCGATAGAGGAGGAAGCCGGAGGAAGGGCCCAAGGAGGTGCTCGAGCAACAAACACAACTTGTGATGGTTCTAGGGTCATCCCTTGTACACTATGGGGATATGCTCAACTGTGACTATGAAGATCTGATTCGAAAGGTGGCTTAGGTGATTCTCGAAGATGCACAACTCCAATGCAAGAGAATTGAAGACAAAGTTGGGTTTCTTGCTACTACTCGTAATCCCCTGTATCACAATATCTTATGACGATAGTGGTAGGGGGGTTGGAGGTGGAGGGGCAGAGGAGGAGGCGATCGAAGGAGGAAGGACTTGAAGGGCGAGGAGGAAGTGTGTAAAGAAGAAAAAGGCATTTCTACCCTCAATTTTTTTTGCTAATTAACCTTGCGTCCCCAAAGTTAACGTTTGTTTGGGATGGGATTGGCCAATAACTAATCCAAGGGATACAAGTAATCATTGTGGAAGAAGACAAGGGTAGAATTGATATTTCAAAAAAGAGGGCATAACTGAAGATGCACCATCTAAGGGGGCACAACTAATAGGAACCCTTAATTCAAACTCTATATATTTAGTAATTGAATTCATAAGCAAAACTTATTCAATTTGTTTTATTTCAATTAGAACTTGTTTCGAATTATTATGGAATGAGTCCTAAATCAAATTTAAATGGCACACACAATGCAATTACCAACCCTAATCAACACATGGAAACCCCATTCGCTCAAAGCATCCTAACTTTATAATTAATTCCTACACGTAATATTGTACCCAAAGGATAGACCGTTAATTACATCCACCATGTGATCATTTGATCCTTTCACCCCCTGATCAAATTCACAAACTGTATATAAAGATAATGCAAAAAAAAATGCATTCATCTCCTTACTAAGTAACATCCAAGGAGGCATGTACTCTGCCGTGCCAAATAAGTTTAGAAGAGAGAAAACAACACTTCCATATCTCTGAATCAGAATCCACTTATATGTCTAATTTTGAAATAAGGGGCCTGCATGGAAAAGATTAGACGCATTGCCAAATAACCAAAGAAGAATATCCCTCGCGTGTATACGGCTGATGCTTTCTTGAAATGATATAAACCTGCTATAGACGAAATGAATACAGATTCCTGATTTTCCTGAAAGAAACCCATTAAAAGCATGGCGCTGCTCCGGCTCAAGCTGTAAATGGCAGCTCCTCTGATGTGGGCAAATGTGGATTTACATAGATAAGCAAGCTGGGCAATGAAGAAGCCAAAAGCTTGAATTGTCAAGTACACGCGTTCCAGATCTCCACATCTCTACCTGCTAACGCGGCTCTCTCTCCCCTCACCAGTTTTGAACAGGAAATGAAAACTGATAACAGAGTGAAGGTCTGAGGTTGTTTTTGTTCACTCTCTTTTGTAAATGGATTCCCCAATTCAGAGAGAAAAAAAATAAGAAATCAAACAATCGCGCAAATCAATGGTGAGGCTCACGCTGTGGAGGTTCCTGTTGAGGAGTAGCTGGTGATTCAGGTGCGATAGTAAACTGGAGCCCCCTTGCTTGGCCAGCCTGAAGAATGAAAGCTACTTCACTTGCAGCCAATGCAGCCGCTTCCTGATGCACAGACAAAAATAATATTGGGCAGAATATCCAGGTTCAATATGTTTCCATAAATATCCAGTATGGTTAATGAGTTCAGTAAATGTGGGTATATAGAGGTTGATGGGGCTGCCCCGCCCTATTTTTTGGTAAATTTTTTTATTTTTTTTGAAAAATATCACCATGTATATTCATCCCTATATCCCTCCTATATGTCATTCGAATTTCGTCAGAAACAGAGACTCCTACAGCCTCCATCCAGACAGGGTCGATTTAAAAAATCCTGCGACCGTTAAAAAACGACGTCTGGATGGAGGCCATAGGAGTCTCTGTTTCTGACGAAATTCGAATGACATATAGGAGGGATATAGGGATGAATATACATGGTGATATTTTTCCAAAAAATAAAAAAAATTGCGAAAAATGGGGTGGGGCAGCCATATTGGCTGCCCCTAGGGGGCAGCCCCATTTTTCCCATATAGTAATTGACACTAGTAATTGATCCTACTTGGAGAAAATTTACCGGGGGCAGTTCCCCAAGGGCCTATGACTAGAGATTTGATTTTGGAACAGGAATGGAAAATCCTCAATCAAATTCAATGCAGATAAATAGGATTAAAAAGCATAATTTTCATAAAAACATGGAACATAAAACACTCGTGCAAAATTATTGGCAAAGCCCACCGCAACTCAACTTATATTGAATGAAAAGATCGCAGTAGAACAGCAGATACCGGCAGCCTACTGGATTCTAATGCATGTACCAAAACAAGTATGTTAATAGTCAAGATTCAACGTAAGTCGAACAGCCAATATGTATCATGCTGCCTTCACCCTACCAAGGGTATGATATAAACGAAGCAGCAATTGGGTCCCTATATAATTTCTCTTATCTCACATCACAAAGAAACTACATATGTACCAACTAATTTAAAATCTTGATAGCCTTCACATAACATGCAAGAATTCAGGAACGGAGTCAATTCTTTCAGGGGGCGCAATGTTAAAAAAATATGTCCATTGATTACGAAAACCATGGTCGGTCCCAAGCCCGGATAAATTGAGGAGAGTTGCACGTTAGATAGCCGACAACCAGTGTAAGAAAGACAAATTCCGAGATAGTGCTCTTTTTTAGAACATTATTTAGAAATTCGTCTCAACAGTTCGGATCTTTCTAATATGGATTTAAGCAAACATTTAGATTTCGTTGCAGCGTTCCCTACTAGCGGTGTGTTGCATCGCCGGAATGCAATGTGAAGTTGACAAGGGCCGCTACATCGCTGCTCGGATGTAGTTCAAAATTTGCAACAATTCTCGCATGAGAAACGCATGCGAGTAAATAAGCTAGTGTCGCTGCATCGCTGCCCGACTGCAATCCAACATTTGCAAGGGTTCTCACATGATGGGCGCATGCAAGAAAAAAAGTTATTCCAAAAGAGGTTGCAAAGGAAGTTGCGGATAGGTAGTTGAGATATTGGCACTTTGACAGGCAAATCGATGGAGATGATACATACGATGGAAAGAAGGAAGATTCAGATACTATATCTCCAAGAGACAAAATGAGTTGAGGAGAAATCGAGGGAATCGAGAAGACAAGCTTTAAACTTTGGTATTCAAGCAAAGATAATGGCAGAAATGGTGTTGGAGTGGTTATTCATAAGGATTTCAAGGACTGTGTGGTTGAGGTATAAAGATTCGGGGATCGGATTATTTTGCTAAAAGTGGTGCTCGAAGAAGAAATTCTTAATAACATCTCAATTTATGCACCGCAAATTGGTTTAGATGAAAGGACTAAACAAGATTTTGGTGGGATTTGGATAATATTATGCAAGGAATCCCACAAAGAGAGATGATTTGCCTAGGTAGAGATCTTAATGGACATATGTGAAAGGATACTTCAGGGTATGCTAGTATTCATAGAGGATATGGCTTCAACGATAGAAATAAAGAGGGAAAAGTCATTCTGCATTTTGTAACAGCTCATGATCTTTTCATAGCAAACACTATCTTCAAGAAGAGGGAGGAGAATTTAATTACTTACAAGAGTGCCCGACTAGAACATAGGTAGAATACTTTGCGTTGAGGAAAAGAGATCGGTTAAGTTGCAGAGACCGCAAAGTAATCCCATAGAAGAATTTGGCCGCCCCACATCGCTTGTTGGTCATGGATGTGCAAATAAAAGGGTTGGTAAAGAAAAGAAGGGTTTCCAAAATTACTAGATCTAGATGGTGGAATCTTTAATTGAAGCAATCAAGTTCAGAGAGAATGTTTTAGAAGACTTATCTTGGGATTATATTTGAAGTGTAAACAAGATGTGGGAGGCGGTAGCATCTTGTATCCGAAAGGTAGCCAAAGAGATGTTAGGCAAGTCAAAGGGAGGAGCTCCAAACCAAAAGGAGGCTTGATGGTGGAGGGGATGAATGCAAGAGAAGCTCAAAATTAAAAGAGAATGCAAGAGAAGCTCAAAATTAAAAGAGAATGCTTTAAAGCTATATCTATGGATAAAACAGATGAAACTGTCACAAACTACAAAATTGAGGAGAAGGAAGCAAAGAAGGCTGTAAGTGAAGCTAAGTCAAAAGCTTATGAAGTTTTGTACAAAAATCTCGATTCTAAGGAAGGTCAGAAGGATATATTTAGGTTGGCCAAAGCAAGAAAAAGAAAGACCAAAGACCTTTCTCAAGTGACATGCATTAAGGATGATGAATGTCAGATGCTTGTTACTCATAAAGATACAGAGATTAGACGGAAGTAGTATTTCCACAAGCTTGTCTTTTGGAAGGAAATAGAGAGGTCAATTTGGGAGATCTAGCTAGTATTGAAAGTTATTTGAATCGTGCAATGTATAGACGAATATAAAGGAAAGAAGTAGATGAAGCTTTGAAGGTTATGAGACACAAGAAAGGTGTAGAACCTGATGACATTCCTACAGAAGTTTGGAGAGTTTTTGGTGAGTGTGGTTTAACTTGGGTTACAAATTTCTTAAAGTTATTTGTCAAAGCAAGAAAATGCCTGAAGATTGGGGAGAAGCATCGTAGTGTCTCTTTATAAGACCAAGGAGACATTCAAAATTGTTCAAATTACAGAGGTATCGTGCTGATGAGTCACACTATGAAAATTTAGGAACGTGTGATCGAAAAAAGATTGAGGCAAGTTTCCAAAGTAAAATAAAACCAATTCAATCTCATGCCAGGTCGTTCAACTATTGAAGTCATCCACTTGTTGAGGAGAACAATAGAGATTTATAAAGCTAAAAGAAAAAATCTCCATATGATTTTTATTTATTTAGAGAAGGTTTATGATTCTGTCCCACGGGAGATATTTTGGAGAGGTTTGGAGAAGAGACAAGTACTTGTCCTATACATTTGCAAAGGAAGTCTGCCGATGCACTGGTGAGGAGATGTAAGTTTTGGGATGTTGAGGCAGCTAAGAGAGGGCGAGGAAGGCCCAAGAACTATTAGAATGAGACGATATGAAAGGATATTAGTTTTATGAATCTAAGCCTGAGAATGACCCAAGATAGATATGAATGGAGGCAAAGAATCCATGTAGCCAACCCTATTAATGTGGGGAAGTCTTTGTTGTTATTATATTGAATACGATGTTGTCATAGTCATTACATAGTAACAGGTTGATACACATGCTATTAGGATTTTTTTAGGAATGATATTCATATTCTTTTGCTAAAATTGGACATATTCTAAAATTTTCAATTTGTTTTTAAATTTAATCTTTGGCTTTAAACATGTGCACATCTGAAAGAAGACCGCATACATATGCGTATCTGAAATTGAAGATTCGGAACCAATCGTCGAGCCTGAATATTTGCCAACTGTAGAGACTGAACAATCTGAATGGCCTGGAGTCTGGAATCTGGAGAGTCTGGATCTGACTCGAACCTGTAACTCTAAATAATACCCCCCTTTCTCCCATACTTGTCGGAAAAGTGACATCGACAAAGTTGGGAGAAGACAAAATAGAGAGAAAACATGAATCACAGCCTATATATTTTTTTTGGCTTTCTCAATCATTTTTCCTTTTTTTTGAAAAAAAAATCGCATTTAGTTTTATTTATGCACCTCCTTTTTTTTAAACAGTTTATCTCCTTTTAACAAAATTATCAACCCACAATGGGCTTAAACTATAATTTTTTCCTTTTTTTGTTGGTTGTAGCCTACATAAAATGTACTAAGCCTTCTCCCACTATAAGTAGGGTCGGCTACATGGATTCTTGCTCAAATCCATGTTGAATGATTCGACTATTTTTTACGCTGGTCGTCGACTACCTAACGCAACCACTGCAACAGTGGGATTTGAACCCTGGTCTTTTGTGTGGTAGACACACTGTACTACCACTAGACCACACTGCAACCACTGTACTTTTTCTTTTTTGTAGCCTACATGGGGCCATCCAAAAGCATCCCATCTCCTTTCCTTTTTCATTTTTTAACTTGAACCTCGGCCCAAATAGGGGCCCTTGAATCTGCAGCAATTTTTTGAAAATTAAGCAGACTTTTGGTTTCCCACTTGGGAAACCCTTCGTCAACAACCCCCGACGCCAACGGGGGTTATCGCCACTGCTGTCATCTGGAGAAGGTGTCGCGCGACCTTGCTGGAGACAGGCAAAGGAGAAGAGCATCATCGAAGCCCCCATCGCTGCTAGTCTGGGAGAAGCTCTCGTCGCCGCCGAGGTTGAAGGGGGTTCATGGGGGGGTCCCGCCAGGACAGGAGGAGTCGAGGGCCTGGGCCTGCGATGCGCGATGGAGGAGCGTGCGAGGAGAGCATCTCGTGCCGCCTGGAGGACACGCTAAAGGAGATTGCCGCGAGGGTTGCTGCCGCCCTCGCACTTGTACACGCATGTACGCAGAGATGGAAGTCTAGAGATCTCCCGTCGGGACCCTGATGTCGCCTCCTGCTTGGAGATCTGGAAGCCTTGGCACATGGTCTGGAGCAAGGGGACCCACCTGGAGGTGGTAGCAATCGCGGGCCAAGGAAGATGCAACCGCCCTAGATCTTCGAGAACGGATGGAGATGCATTTGAACAAATCATGAACCATAAATCTTCAGATCTTTGAATCTTTGTAATCAACTCCAAAAATCGAATCTCGAATAAAAACATAACATGATTTCTCGAGAATCGAACCCGCTCTGATACCATGTTAGAAAATAGGAATGCGGAATCGTATCCGAGATAAATAAATAAAACAATGAAGAACAATGGATTTAACGTGGAACCCTACTCCCTAAGGAGTGGGATGAAACCACGGGAGAACGCCTCGTAGGGTCGATAGTCTCTTTTTTTTAATAAGAAAACGGGGGAGCCCTCCCGAGGCGGGAGTCACCACACCAAAGCATTCAAAGGTCGATAGTCTATTGCTTTTCTCATCTGAATAGAATGGGTGTGGGGGTCTATATATAGCCCCCATTGAGTCTTCGCATCTCCAAACTGGTAGATGAGAGACTAAACTCTGGATGGGATAAATGGATCCTGGAGAGATCCATTTACCCATCTCTCTCATAAGTGGCGCATATAAACAATACTCCAACAATTATCAAAAATCATAAATATTAATTTCTATGAAGGAAAATACACCGATCAAGAATGTCTGTGTATTTGACCACTTTATTTGATAATAATTAGGATCAATTATTAATCTATGAGACTTGACAATAAATTGATCTTTTTTTAGAAAATTTAAAATATTTGAGATCAGAAACTAAACCACGTACCTATCTAAATGTTAATGAGATCGGATGGAAAATCAATATATTCTATAATTTTATCCTAAAAAAAGGATATCCAATGACATAATTAGGAAAGAAATCCATTATGTTGATTCATTCGTTAAATTAACCCGACATGGGTTGATCCAAAGTAAAATATACTACAATTGGGTAGAAATTTTAGGTTAAAAGGTAAATCATATATAGGTAAATATTATTGATATTTTTCCCTAATGAAATGAAGAGGGGCATGAATGAGTTTTATTCTCAAAAAATCTAACGGGTGCAGTATACATGGACAAGATTATAATTATTTTTTCCTTCAAAAATATATAGGGACATAATTAAGTATATATTACGTTATCCAAAAAATTAGAGAGGCATGTGCCCCTCCATGCCCCCCTCTAAATCCGTGCAAGAACTAACTGCAATACCATCCTCTCAGATAGATTTTTTCTTGAGAAAATCCTCTCAAATAGATTCATGGCCTCAAATTTCGCCGAAATTCGACCGAATTTCGGTCGAATTTCGGTTTCGGTGGGTCACCGAAATGTGACCGAAATGGCCTATATCGGCCGAAATTTGGGGGCCTTAGTTCAAAAAACGACCGAAATGACCGAAATTTCGGTCGAATTTCGACCGAAATTCGGCCGAAATGTCGTTTCGGTCAGTCACCGAAACGAAACCGAAATCCGACATTTAAGGCCTTGAATAGATTCAAACATGAGATAACTTCGGTAAAACATCCAGCATCTCTTGTGTTAGCTAATTGATAGCCTCACAACAAGAAATATGTGAGCCCAAAGAAGAAGATGGGTATATTTGACATTGCATCCAAAGAAGAAAATCAAATTGAACAGGGAATATCCATTCCTATATTTTTTAAGTGGGATATTAGATTTCAGCGTGAACATACGACACAAGAACTTGGCAAGAAATGGAACTCATGCCAAGCACTTTGTAACATTGCTCACAGCTGGCATCTGCTATCTCTGTTTCCACAAGAATGCTTTCTGACCTAAGCAGTCAACTGATGACTTGATGCATTCCATCTGAGTGCATTTCAAAAAAGAATTATTAAAATTTTCCCAATCAAAGAGGAGCCTCAGCATAATAGTAGAAGTTGCTTGTGTGACGAAGATGCGCATTCAAACACAGATGCAGAGTCTCCCACGCAGCCCCACCAGCGTGCACATACACAAGTAGACGCATACGCACATGTACATGAACATAAGCATGTGTATCATCCCCAATTGTCATGAACATATATTTACCAATTCGACAGCATTCTAAAATGTCCAGGCTATTATCTTCCACCAACACACGACCAGGAAAAATCAGAAAAATAATTTTCTCTAATCCCTCAAACCACTTCTCTCAAAGAAAAAAGAAACTTCCCACCACTTATTCTTCCTAGACACCAAACAAACTAATTACAGATCTCTTGAAATTAATTATGCCAACAGGATGGTCTTACAAAATGCTGGGCATGCCTTTTACACTCAGTTATGCTAATACTAAGCTCAACCGGCTAAACTTTCGAGTACACATCCAAACCCTACGCATCTGTGTATTCTCCAAAATTTGCAAAATACCAAAAAGCAGCAAAAAAACCCTGGGCAGATACGAGTTTTGAACATAACCCACCCCAGAAAAGCACATATCATGTACCTATTACAGAGTGTCATTAACAAGATACTGGAAAAGAAATGAAATCATTTTAATGCAGCTACTAACTGCAGATACAGCAAGACGATTTAGCGAGAATGTTGTTAACAATTTTTGCCATGCTTTAATACTAAGCACGTGTAGTCTTCATATATTTGTCAAGAAGTGGAATAATATAAACAAAGTATTCTGATTCTAACCTGTCTCTGCCTGCGTTGTTGCAAGATACTAATAGCCCAGGCCATAATATAGCAAGGCAAAAGAAACCCAGCAGCTCGCAGCAAGAACAACTGCAGGAAGCAACTTTATTAGACACTATTAAAAAATGGACAATCGGCAAATCCAACAAACAAAAGCAGACAACTCTTTTTCCATAAACTCACTGAGAAAACTGCTGAAGCGTCGTCACTATCTTCACCATCAGTGATGGTCATGGCATGCCTCAATAATAAAAGTGCCATTAACTGTGTACCAGTACAGACATATAAATAACTATTTAATAAAGATTGGTTGACAAAGACAATAGAAAAATGCGCCAAACCAAACCCATGTGGCTTAGAAATTTACAATTAAGAATATCTCAGATTCTTCATTAAATGGTCGCTTAGCATACTTACAATTAGTGCAATGGAGCGGCAGAACGCAGCACCACTGGCATTTGTGGATGCATACTCATCATATTCAGCTTCAAGGAAATGCCGCTGGGCAGCTGCCATTGCCAGGATTCGCGGATCGTGCAAATCTAAAGGGGTTCCTGTAATGGTCCAATCTCCGCTGTAATTTCAGATCAGTCCAACTTCAGATAATTCAACAAGTTATACTACCATGTAGCAGCAAGTGGCATAGATGTACAGTATGCTAACTTGAGGAAGGAACTTGCCTTATATCAATTGCAGTCTCATCCAAATTACTGTGCGGAGGTGACACATAACCAGGTTTGTATGGCTGGAAAAACAGTGTAAGTCCGTCACAGAACTCCATAAGCGAAATTATCAACTGATTTAACATTATTTAATAGTAAAATACATTATTTTAGTAGTAAAATAACACTACAGAAATGGTAAGCAGGCTCTAATGAGAATTGTGGTTATACTGCATGCCATGATACATATCCTTGCCAACAAATTTGCGGGTTACTCCACGTAAAATAGTCGGGCTAATGTTCTCATGCATCTAAGAGATCTTAAATACACAATAGTCGGGCTAATGTTCTCATGCATCTAAGAGATCTTAAATACACATCGATCAATTAATGCAACTAGAAGATAAATATATCAAGTTCAATTAGTATATGCTTAATTCAGCCATGCTAAATAATCAAGCATTATACTCGATATTTTATTAGCCACATCCGATAATTTCTAATTTATTTCAAGAAATCAATGTCCCAGTAAGCACAATAACTGATTCATTTAATCTCGACCACATGCCATTTATCTTGTTACATTTAGTATATCGGTAATGATAAATTGTCTATTTTAACATTAGTCTTATAAATGAGTATGTATGCATCTACGAGATTTTAAATATGCATTAATCAATTAGTGTAACCAGAGGACAAATATCTCAAGGGCAGCTTGTATAAGCTTAATTCAGCCATGCCGGAATAATGAGCTACTCTCAACTAAGATATTTGTTGAAAGATGAAAAGCTAGGTTAATTAGATTTCGTCATGATCCATTTAATATGAAGTTCTGACTAGGGATGCAAACGGACGGATACAGATACAGATATAGGTGTTACCATATCCTTATCCATTTTAAAATACATATATGGATACGGAAATGGATACATTGCAGATATTGAAAATTGCGAACCATATCCTTAAATATGGATACGGATATCGAAACAAATAATCACGATTCGAATGCCGATATTTTACGAATGGAAATGGATTATCCTGCGGATAAGAAATGCCTTCTAACACTTACATTTAGTAGGATTGTTTGGTAAAGTTGAAACTAATAGCTAATTCAATCAAATTAATAAACTACAAGACAACAAAATACAAAAAGAAACTATAGTATTATATTAAGTTTAATAATTGTATAATAACTGATTACATAATATAGAGATATGTATTTTCTTCCCATATTTGAAAATGACTCCACATGCAATATATCGCAACTAATCTTATTACATATTTGGAGACCCAAGATAACCGCATGTCTTCCCATATGGCAGCAGTAACAGAGCAGCCAAAAAAAAAGATGAGCAATAGATTCGACGCCGTTACCATATAAAGCACAGTCCACCGAAGGCACAGACCAAATATTCTAGCGCAACGATAACGAGTTAGGATCCTACCTCTGCGGAAGAGCCAAACAAAGATCGTTACCCGCTTCGGGAGCCTCAGCCAATATTTGGAGATATACATACACAAAAATTGATGTATGTACAGACAATATTGTGAAAGACTGATAAGAAAAGATAATTCGTTGTTTATTCAAGAGGTCTAGGGGTCTTTATATAGGGCTAAACCCAAGAGGGCTCAAAGGAGAATATTCTATAGAATATTCTTTATAGAATATAGAATATTCTATATAGAATATTCTCTTAACATAAAAGCCCTCGTGAGGTTACAATATAATATAAAGAAAGAAATCTTCTGCAATCTCTAACAGTCCCCCTCAAGTTGGAGCATATCCAATCATGCCCAACTTGGAAGATATCCAGGAAAGGCGCTTCTTTGATAAGGCCTTTGTGAATATGTCTGCAAGCTGAAGATCTGTTGAGATATGTGGTGTAGAAATCTTGCCTTCTCGTACAGCATCACGAACAAAATGACAGTCGATCTCAATGTGTTTGGTCCTCTCATGGAACACAGGATTTGTAGCAATATAAGTGGCAGATTTGTTATCACAGTATAGAGGAACAGGAGTAGTGATAGCAATATTGAGTTCTTGCAAAAGAGACAGTAACCAGGTAATTTCGCATGTGGCTTGGGCCATTGCCCTATATTCTGCCTCTGCACTGGATCGGGAAATCATCGTCTGCTTCTTGCTCCTCCAACTAACAAGGTTACCTCCTACCATCATCGCATAACCCGTCGTAGAACGACGATCCTCAGGTAAGCTTGCATAATTAGCATCAGCATAAGCAGCAACCTTAGTGTATCCATTTGCCCCATAGAATAGACCACGTCCAGGGGATTCCTTCAGGTAGCGAAGGATCTGAAGAACATCTTGCCAATGGTTGTAGCATGGTTTCTCCATGTGTTGGCTAGCTCTGTTCACAGCATATGATATGTCTGGCCTAGTAACAGTAAGGTACAGAAGTTTGCCAACCAGGCTTCTGTATCTTGTAGTATCTTCAAAGGCAAGATCATCTGGTGTAGAATGTTTCTTTGGTTCTGCAGGTATGCCAGGGGGGCTTGCACCCATGTAGTCCTGCCTCAGTTGGTATATCTAAGCAGTACTTTCTTTGTGACATATAAAGCCCCTTCTTGGTGCGTAAGACTTCTATACCCAGAAAATAACAAAGTTGCCCCAGATCCTTGTTGACAAAAACCTTTTACAGAAAAGTCTTCACTTCTAGCACTCCTTTATCATCGTCACATGTAACAACCATGTCATCTACAGCTAGTATGACAGTACCTGTTGATCGTTTCTTGACAAAGACATAATGATCAGATGTAGTTCTCTGAAAGCCCAAAGTGCTAATCTCCAAGATTCAGGAAAGCGGTATGCGCATGCGTTCGGACCATGGTTTTAAAAGGCGGCGCCTCGAGGCGCAAAGGCGTACGCCTCAAGGCGAGGCGGGCCTAAAACGCCCCGAGGCGCACGCCTCAAGTACAGACTAAGGGGCGTACGCCTCAGCCTCGCCTGAGGCGCTCGAGGCGTGAGGCGCTCGAGGCGAGGCGGAGGCGTAAGCCTCGAGTCATGAGGCTTTTTTTACTTATTTGTTACATATAACCCTATTTTTTATTAGCATTATATTTTTTATTTTTGTATTTTTGTTTCCATGTTAAACCTTGCATATTTCTATATATATAGCTCCATGCAAAGAGAAGAGATAGCTTGAAACAAGCGAAGTTACATGATCTTGTATACATAATATTCAATTTATCATACATCTACACATACTAGTTCTATTACACATATTTTTGTTTGAATTGTAATAGAATTTTATATTAGTTGCAAGTTTGCAACTTGATGTTGTTGTTTGGTTGTATAAGTTGTGAACTTAGAATAGTTATCACATATATGATATATTAAGTAATGTAGAAAAATAAACACGTGAAGACTGAAGTAAAATAATTATTACATTTTATTGTGAGTAGCTGAATACAAATAATAACATTAGTAAAAAAAATCGCCGGGGGCGCTGCCCCCACACCCCCGCAGGGGGGAGCGCACCTGCTCCCCCCTAGACCCCCCCACAGGCTCGCTGACCGGGCAGCGAGACCCCCGTCTTGTTGGGGTATGATATGGCAGGAGGGGATGCATATGACAGTTCTCCAACTACGCCCAACAAGACAATTGATTGGGATTCAAGGCATATTAATATTTTTTTATTCGCACTAAAGATTATGATTTCTATTGTACTTTAGTATTAAGTATAGACTTTAGTTTAATACTCATATAGAGTCATTGAAGTTGGAATTGGAACTTGATATTCTGTATATTAGTGGCTTAGTATTAGTTTTTCTGAACTTCAATGCCTTCATCGCTTTTTAAATTAGTCCTAAATGTGTTTTTGGTAAAATGTAACAATATTATATACTTTTTAAATGCATTTTGCTTTAATTTTAATTTTTTTTTCAAAAAAATTGAGGCTTACGCCTCGACCGCCTCGAGACTTACGCCTCGCCTCAATTCCAGAGAAAACGCCTCGGACCGCCTCGCGCTTTTTTAAACCTTGGTTCGGACAGGTCACTGAATAGCGATTAAGCGGTATGCGGGGGCATATGCGGTTCTACGCGGTTTCCTAATTTTTTATTGAAAAATAAATAAATATATATATGTAAAAGTAACTACAAGAGAACTAAATTTATGTATAATTGTGGTCCAACAGAAGATCTAAGAAAAATAACTTTCATATAGAGTTCAAAACAATCTCTATCAATCAAATATCAATACTTCAATAGAATGGTTAGTACACAAAATAATTGACAACAATCAACAAAATAGAAAAGTTAGCATACAAAATACCTCTATTGTTGAATTTATTGTCATTTATCTATGCCATTATATTTATAACTGATCATCCATCAAAAGTACCAAACTTTACATATAATATATTGCATTCATTATAACTATTAATTGACTAAATTAGTTTGCTAAATTATTGGGACATTATTCTTTTTCTTCCACGCGTGTTTACTCCAATCTCGCAGCACAACTACTTTGATGATGGATTTAAATGGTCATGGATGCTTGGTTGGCATACATGCAAAAGAAAGGAAAAACGTGGCACAAATAAAACAATAAAAATGTGGCAAAAATAAAAAATATAAAATATAATAAAAAATGTGTATGCGGCCGCACAGACCGCATAGGCGGACGCATAGCCCGTATATGCAGCCCGCATAAGCGCACATGCCGCATAATGCAGGGCTTCATGAAAGCGGTGCGCTGAAGGCACCGCATACGCATATGCGGCCGCATATGCAGCCGCACAGACCGCTTTCGTGAACACTGCTAATCTCTGAACTAAGTCTGTCAAACCATGCCCTCGGACTTTGCTTTAGACCATAAATTGCTTTGCGAAGTCGGCAAACATACTCCCCCTCGACTTCTTAACCTGGGTTTTGCATCATGTAAAGCTCTTCCTCAAGATCACCATATAGAAATGCATTCTTGACATCCAGTTGAAAAATAGGCCATCCTTTGTTCACGGCTACAGAAAGGATAGTGCGAATAGAACCCATCCCGTCAATAGGTGAAAAAGTCTCGAAGTAATCAACTCCATATGTCTGTGTAAAGCCTTTTGCCATAAGTCTTGCTTTCAGTCTGTCAATAGAACCATCTGGAGAATGTTTCGTAGTAAAGACCCATCTGCAAGCAACAAGCCTGACACCTTCGGGACACTGAACTATATCCCATGTTCCTCTGGAATTGAGAGCATCCATTTCTTCATTCATAGCTTGTCGCCACCCATGGTCCTTTAATGCACTGTGATAGTCTCTTGGGACAGGGATTGTCATAAGAGCATCTGCATATCTTTTATCAGAACATGATATGCTATCACTTATCAGTGGACGTGAAATTAGACATAGGATGAATAGTACATTGCCTCTTTATTCTGCGTAGGGCAATGGGAAGCTCCTGAGGATCATCCGGAGTAGTGTTGGTGGGGGCACTTGAAGATGGTATATTTTCCTACAACAAAGGAACAGGTAGAGGAACATGAACAAGAGGGGACACATGTTTTCTTTTATAGACAATTGGTGGAGGAGGAAGTTCTAATGGTATGTCAGACACATCTTGATTAAAGAAGCGAGTTTGTTCGAAAAAGGTGACATCAACTGATATATAATAGCGTTTACCACAAGGATCATAGCATCTATACCCTTTCTTTGTTTGGGAATAACCTAGAAAAACGCATTTAATTGCACGTGACGACAATTGGCCTGCAGTATGAAAGTTGTGAATAAAGGCGGTGCATCCAAAAATCTGCCGAGGTAGAGGAAATGGTGAGTCATTTGGATACAATAAGGCAAAGGGTGTGGAGCCATTTAGGGAGACAGAGGGAACTCTGTTGATAAGATGGACAACAGTGAGAATAGCATCTCCCTAATAGGTTTTGGGGACCTTTATTTGGGTAAGAAGAGAGCGGGCAATGTTGAGGAGATGTCGAAGTTTCCTTTCGGCTACCCCATTCTGTTGGGAGGTATATGGGCAAGAAGTTTGATGGATAACACCCTGGAAAGCAAAGAAGGATATCAAATCATTTTGTGTAGATTCTAATGCATTATCAGAACGAAATATTTTAACAGTAGTGGAGAAGATATTTTTGACATGGTAAAAAAAATTCTTGACACTATTGTTAATTTCTGAACGTTCCTTTAACAGAAAAACCCAAGATGATCGACTGTAGTCATCCACAAAGACAGAAAAATATTTATGACCACTTAGACTTCGGACCTGACAGGGTCCCCAAATATCACAGTGAACAAGTGCAAAAGGAATACGACGGCGAGGCTCAGTCCGTGCAGGAAAGGAGGCTCGATGATGTTTCCCGAACTGACATACTTCACACTCAAAGGGTTTCAGCATAGAAAGTTCAGGGAACATCATGGAGAGAGCTTTAGCAGAAGGGTGACAAAGATGAAGGTGCCATAGAAAAGGATCTTCAGAGATGGAGACCGCACCAGCAAAGTTGGAATCAGAAGGGATGTCGAGGTAATAGAGGTCGTTCCTCTCATGACCCCCACCAAAAATCTTCATCGTCCGGATGTCCTGAAAATAACAACAAACCTCATCAAAAATAAACGACAATTAAGCTGACGACATAGCTTCTGTACTGATAGAAGGCTGAGAGGAAAAGCAGGGGCACAATGAACATCTGTCAGATGCAGCTTGGAAGAAAAGTTGACAATACCAACAACAGTCATTGGGGAATGATCCCCATTAGCAACCCGAACAGTCTTCACTGAGGAAGACGGTTGGGAGGAGGTTAGCAAACTTCCTTCTCCCATCAGATGGGTAGAGGCTCCAGAATCAATAATCCATACATGCTTAGAGGCAGAGACAGAGTTTGCTACTGTACCTGAGGTAGTAGCCAGGCTAGCAGTAGGGGCAGAAGCATTACTATTAGAAGGACTAGATTCTTGCAACAATTGTCGTAGGCGAGCATATTCAGAAGCAGTGAATGGGGTTTGTGCCTCGCTGGTTTGCTGAGTAGATGTTTCTGCGGTTGCATCATACGATACTTCATCATAGGCATTGTTAGCATTAGGTTGCATCCCAAACGTTGCCCAGCAGCGATCAGAAGGGTGATTCCAGTGTCCACAGTGTACACATGTTGGATACCGAGCAGAAGAATCACAACCACGTCCACGATCGCGTCCGCGTCCAGAGTCACGTTTGCATCCAGATTCACGACCACATCCACGCCCTGAGTCATGTCCCCGTCCTCCTTGATAGTTATGACGCCCTCTGTATCCTGAGGAGGTATAGTGGGCCATCATCTCTGTAGAGGTGTGGGTGGTAGAGTGCTGAATTGGAGCCTTTAGCTCCTGTAAGCGTCCGAAGATGGTCTCAAGAGTAGGTAGAGTATCAACCATCATAAACTTATCTTTCACAGGCTTATATTTTGGATTTAGCCCCAAGAGAAATCTGTAAACCTGCCATTCAGCACATTCTCCTACTTGTTTATCACAACATGCAAGCTGAAAAAATAAGGAGTTCCTCAAAAAGGCTTGTAAGAAGCCTGTAGTATTCGATAAGACTTGATTCTCCCTGAGTAGCAGACCAAATCCTTGTGTATATGTCTGAGAGACGAGACTTAACGTCTTCTGAGAATATGTACGCTCAAGGTTTTCCCACATTGCCTTAGCGGTGTCTTTGTAAATAAAGATTCGCAGCAATGTTTGGATCGACATTGTTCGTCATCCAAGTGATAACCTGACAAATATCAACAAACCAAGTTTCATAGTCCTTATCAGTTTCCGCAGGTGGAACTTTTGTAAGAACGTAGCTCTTGCGCTGGCCACCAACAATACTTTGAAAGACCGAGACTCTAGAATATAATTTTGAAGCCCTTTAACTTGATAGAAGTACCATGTACCAGCAAAGAGAAAGTAGGGTACGTGGGCTTGATCTCGACAGACGTCATCGTGGCAGCTTAGTTCAAGAAAAAGTGACCTAGGAGTATATCTTGACATAATTTGTCATCAAATATCTAAACACTCATCAAGGAATAAGAAGGATGAGGCAATGATCGTCTGATGGCACAAGAGGGGCCTGGCGAAGTCGCCCTGGCGGCGCAAGGAGGCCCTGGGAGAGCTGGCGGAGGTGCCTGGCAATGCGAGGAGGCGCGAGGCAGGCCTGGTCAGCCTGGCGGTGGTACATGGCTGCCCTAGAGCAGCCTGACGACGCTCAGCCGAGGCGGCGCGGGCCTAAGGCAGCACGGGCATAAGGCAAGAGGTGCGGAGACCCGAGGCAGCACGCGGCTGCAGATGATCTTGGAGGGCTGGCGGTGGCGGAGGGGTGATTAGGTCAGAACACCGGCCTAGGACCGTTGCTCTGATACCATGTGAAAGACTGATAAGAAAAATGATTCGTTGTTTATTCAAGAGGTCTAGGGGTCCTTATATAGGACTAAACCCTAGAGGGCTCAAAGGAGAATATTCTATAGAATATTCTTTATAGAATATAGAATATTCTCGATAGAATATTCTCTTAACAAATAGCCACATAGAATATTCTCTTAACATAAAAGCCCTCGTGGGGTTACAATATAATATAAAGAAATAAATCTTCTGCAATCTCTAACAAATATAAACATAGATCCAACAATGTTGATATCCATATCCGTATCCGTCAAAAAAATGTCACCATACTCGTATCAATATCCTCAAAAAATTTGAAAACAATATATATATCCTTATCTGTATCCGCAAAAAAATCTCATATCCATATCCGTATCCGCTAAAATAAAAATCCATATCCATATCCTCTTTAAAACGGATACGATGACAGATGAATACAGACCATGGGATCCCATATCCCATGGAGTAAAGGGGTCCTTTAGGATTGTCATGAACCATATAATTCATGTTTTTTCATGCTTATTGATCGCGTTGTTTGATGTTGCGCATATTCTTCTATGTTTGAACAATATAAGACACACCTAATAACATTTTCTAGTTTATTTCAATAAATTGATATTTCAGAAAAGATTGTAAAAGATTGACTTAATCTTGACGAAGCACAATTTAGTTAATTACATTTTAAGCAGTAGATGAGAAACTGATAAGAGTTTTTGTTGACATCAGGCCTATAAATAAGTTTGGCATCCGGAGTTGTTCAATGTGTTCATAAACCAATACACATATATAGTCCGTTTGGACAGTAACTGTAACAATTATTACTCATACTGCTATAGATAAATAATGTTTGTTCAGTCATTTGATCATTTGTAGGTATAATCCAGTGATTAAAGTTGAGTTGTAAAGGCCCACACCCCGAGAGACTGAGGAACAGATCATGTATCCAATAATAATTTGTCGAAATTAGTGGACTTGGCGAAATTTTAATGTTTTTATGTTGAAGTCTCCTCAACTTTCCAAAACAATCCTTTAGATTTTAGGTTCATTTGTATATAATAAGAGGTATTAAATATTAATTCGTTTTTCAAAAATGTACAAAAATGTTATACACGAAACCTGATTGAAGCTTTCGTATAAAGTTTTTTTAATCAAAAATCTTAACATTGAATTTAAAGGTCGATATAGGTTCACTTGTGCCACACACGATGGTATATGCCAGTTAATATTTAACCAGAAGCATGTTGAAAAAATGCTTAAGCTCCACCATCTTGAATAATCAAGCACTACACTCAATTAAGTTATTGACAACTTTTAATAACATCATAACAATTTTTTTGAGGAAAAAGTGGGTACGGGGTCGAGAAGACACCTACCTGGTAACATCGTAACAATGTCAAGTTGAATTCAATAAATTAATGTCCCGTAAGGAAAGACCACAAATATTTGGGTTTAAGCTTAATAAAATGCATGACCTTGTTACATTTCAAGGATTTAATGAATAACAACTGTTTAAATTGATATCAGGCTTGTAAATGATTGAATATAAATGCTTCATGTCAAGCCTGGGAAACTGGACAGGCACATGAGAAATTGTTGTTCAGATTGCGTTGGGCAATTTAGATCATTGCATACTTTATCCCACATAATTATAAACCCTACTTTTAAACTACGGATCCATGGGATGATTGGATCTCTTAGCTACACCAAGAGAACAAACACTGCCTAGTGTGGTGACGGGGCGAGTAGAAGACATGAAGATAAGATTCCCTTCATTAATTAATGTCAACAAAGATGAGCTAACCTCATGACAAATTTCACAAGTGAGATCTCCCTTTTCATTGATCCATCTTTGCAAGCATTCCTTGTGCGCAAACTGTGGCAAAATGACACGTATAGTCAATTTCAACAAATTCAATATAGCTTCTCAACAATGCATTATATGTAAAAAAATATGCATTATCCACATTCACCTAGACTCTTGCTACAAAATATTTGAAGAACGAAAGTGTACTTTCTTTAGCTTTTTTTACTTGCAAATAAGCATCATCAACAGTGGTGGATGCAGGGGTAACAGGCAAGGGAGAACACCCCCCCCCAACCCCAGATTTTTTAGTTGTACATAAAATATCACATTACTGCATCTTCACCTTATTCTTCTAAGTTACGCCCATTCAACAATTTTGTTTACCTATGCTACATAAGTTCGTCGGTTTGACCCCTATAGCCTAGAATTCTGAATATGCCACCGATCTGTTTTTTTAAAGAAAAAAGAGCCTCCACGGTGTGTGCCCAAAAGCTTCACCATTATCACCTTTAATATTATTACATGCCTAGATTAGGCGAAAAAGAACAAAAAAATTACATCACTAAGCCACCAATATGTACCATATCATCTAGGGGTGCTAATCAAATGTATGTACAATAATCATACCATTTATCACCTCTGAATTCACCACGATTCATATTAATTCACTTAACGGTTGAATCCAAACTCAGATCGAATTTCAAAACAATTTGCTGACTCGAATACACATTCGCTTATTTTGAGAAAAATAATTATATGAAGCATATTGAAGAAATCTAATATTATTTAGAAGAAATTGAACAATTATGATAATTCATCTTGAAGAAAAATAAAACCAACCTCCTATATAAAAATATATAAATTATTTATTTATTCAAAACAACACGAATAACAACAAATAACTTAGCATGATAAAACCACTTCATGCACTGGGACGATCCTCCCACATCTAAAAACTTAGCCACGAATCACACATAATTTTTGAAATACAAAGAACAACCTCCATGATGATGAGAAAAGCTCGTAGATTTCCCCACGATGATCAGTTTCTTATTTACAATGATATTCACCATTATGGGTTATCCTGATAAACATAGCAAGAATACGAAAAACGGGTACCCGAATAGGCCATTAAACATGAAAATGTCAAGGAGAAACTCGATGTAGTTCGGCTATCATCTTCACAAGCAAGAAGAGAGGTGTCATGGTTTTCCATAGGATTGATGGGCCTTTTGCTAAAGAATATAAAGGGAAGAGGGATGGAGGAGTAGAGAATGCGAGAACAGCGGAATAATATAGGTATGGAATTGGGATACAAATCATAAACATTTGTTATTTTTCACTAAATTTTTATGACTAACATTTTCTACTCTGAATTTTAAATATGAATATTTCATATGTATCTAATAGGAGTTTATACATTACGTAGGTATGAATATATTTATCTCTCTCCCTCTAAACACGCATATGTAAGTGTAGACATAATTATCAAATCGAATAATTTTTTAACAAGTCCTTCTTAATTCATGTTTGATTCATTTGGTAGTCGAATCCACAAGTCAAATCATATTTGTTTCGTTTTATTTTCGACCGAACTTTTTTCCATATTCCTATCAAACAATTATGTAATCAAATCCGAATGATTCAATACAACTAACACCCCTAATAGCATCAAGTTCAATTGCCTTATAGATCTTCTAGAAAGTCTCCATACATCTTCAGGATCTTCTTGTAGCAAAAAGAATGATCACCAACTATCTAATATACATCTGCCTTCGTACAACATATCCCAACTAGCATGTCTCCACTAGGAAACAGATACCAACAGGAAAAGGCCGTTGTTAAACCCAAAAAGTCGACTAGCACATACAACGCCCTTCTCAAAATATACTGACACAAAAATAAACTTAGTAATCATGAACAAATCAATAAGCTCATGCCCCAACCCTGACATATTCGACAAAAAACCACAATCAAAACAACAACCAGTTGATATTTTGCAAGCTGCATGATGCATCCTCCCCTCGCAAATTTACCAGATTCCCCAACATCACATAAGCAAACAACCAAAAAGGAGAATAAGATGACCATTCATTCGATTCAAAGGATAATTCTAAAGATCAACGAGCTATTATCACAATATCAAATAATTGAAAATGCTAAGACCTTTAAGCTGCCGCTGCATGCACACGGAACGTCCAAGTTTTTGACATTTTCTTCCTCCTGGCAAATCCTGCACTCCACGGTCTGGAGAAGAGGCTCCTCCTCATCCTCCACAGGAATCTCTATCTTCCGACCATCCTCACCACCACCCCCAGGCAATCTCGAAGGCCCTGGAACCTTTCCCTCGCATGTGACATGCTCCATATCCAGCACTACATGATCACCCATCCCGAAAACCCTCAAATTGATCCGTTTCCCTACGAAAATCCGTCCTTTCTGCAAAATCAACAAGTAAGCCCCCGATCGCGGGAAAACCCCCAAAAATCCGGGGGGAGAAGTGGCAGGAAAACCCTAGAAATCTCCGACTCGTCTGGAGAAAACGCCAAATCGAACTTTGATTGCGGTCGATTGCGAGGGAACTCACGTGGATTGGGAGATCAAAGCTGCGGAGATTGGCCAATGGTTCGTCGGAAATCGAATCGGAGGAAGGAGTCGGACAGAGGGGAACGCATATGGGTGACGCGAAGGATGACGGGGTGTCCTAAGAAGGGAGGTTCGGGGTTTCGAGGTTCTTTGCTTCGGAGGCGCAAAGCAAGAGGTTCGGTGGAGATATTAAGGAGAAGGAAGTTCGGGTTTTGGTTGGTTCTGGCCGAAGCGGGAGGCTCGAAGCGCGTGTTTTTCGGCATGGATAAGGTGGCTTCGTGGATTTTGGGATGTTTACAATTCTACCCCTATACAAAATTTCAATTGCACTTTTCTTAAAATGGATATTTCTCATCCCTATTACACTAGTACTAGTGCAAGCGGGAAGCGTCGAAGATAAAGATAACAATATCTACTAAAATATATTTACATGAGTGTACTTAAAAACTAATAGATATCAAAATATAATAGGGATTTTATCACTTGTGCCCCTCCGAGATGTTGCAATATCAGTTATGCCCCTATCTTTTTGGTAATATCAGTTGTGCCCCTCAAAACTTGCTATTTTATCACTTGTGCCCCTCGGGTTAGTGATCGTCCATCTACAGTGCAAACGGACGTTAACTTTGAGGACATAAGCGGATTATTTTTTTTTGAAAAGGTTATGTGGTCATTTCCTCCTCCTCTTCCCCAACCTCTTCTTCTTCCTCCTTCCCATCTTCTTCCTCCTCCTCCGACCTCCTCCTCCTCCCTCTCCGCCCCGAGCTCCCCGCAACCCCTCCCCTCCCCGGCGCCGCACCTCCTCCCTCCCGCACCTCCTCCCAGCCCGCCGCCCCTCCCTCCCGGCGCTGCCCCCTCCCCTCCCCGACACGCCCCCTGTGCTCCCTCCCCCAGCGAACGTCGCTCTCCACTCCCTACCCGCCTCGCCTCGTTGTGTCACCACCTGGAGGAGTCGCTCCATGCGGCTGTGAGCCGCCGCATCACCCAGGAGCCTCTCCTTCCGCCCCCACCCGACCCCCGCCCAACACTCTCCTGGCTCCGCCTCCCCCCGTCGCCCTCCTCTGTCCTCGTGCGAGTCCCCACTTCCTCCGCTTTCCACACACGAACTCCGGCCTCCGCCGCCGCCGTAAGCCTCCTCTGTCCCGCGCAAGCCCCGGTTCCGCCTCCTGCGAGCAACATCCTCCTTCGCCTGGGAAAACGCACGCAATTGTTTTCCGTCAGCTTCCGGTTGTGTCGCAAACACGTGAATCTTGGTCAAACTGAATAGAATTCCCTTTACTTTCATTTCCATTTCCATCAATGTCCGTTTAACCGTGGACCCGTGCCCCCCTTTCGCCCTCCTCCGCCTGTGGCTGGAACTGAGTTGTGTTTTTTTGTTAAATTTTGATAAATTTTTGACTAATTGATTCATAAAAAATCATCCAAAAATTCAATAAAATTCATCGTTTGATGCGTAACGAGTGATATGTCCGTGGAAATATAAAAATTTTAGAGATTCGATGGATGCATGAAGGTGTTAGTAAGAGAGAGAAATTATGAAGAGAAGGAAGAAGAAGCAAATGGAGGAGGAAGAAGATGAAGAAGGGTATGGACCATAATACCCTTCTTAATCACACCATGGTTTGAATAAACCATGGTTATTTTAATTTTTTGACGGTCAATCTGACGGAAGGGCACAACTGATGACGGAGCAAGTTTTGAGGGGCACAACTGATATTACCAAAAAGATAGGGGCATAACTGATATTGCAACATCTCGGAGGGGCACAAGTGATAAAATCCCAATATAATAATTAAAAGAAAATCAAACCTGGTTTTAATCAATATCATTATCATAGTCAACAGTTTCTTTCAAATGAAAATAATAGGTAATCAACATTTCTCATACATATGATCTACAACTTAATGTTATGAGATGTAAAGGTATCTGAAAATCTAATTACGTGGTCTTCTTTGCACATGCTCAAATTACTCAAAAGCACAAAAATAATAATATCATTACAGACGAGGACTTAACGACTACTAAGTGCATATTATAGTGTGACATGTTATCAAAATAGATTTTTTACTCCAAAGTTCACAATTACTATCATTAAGCTATTCAATTTCCGAACTTCAACGGCTATTGTTTTGTTGCCATTTCGGATCTATTGAGTGTAAGATTGGAATAAGATTATGTGATATACATGTGTGCACACCTCGTGGAAAGCATGGGGAGAGAGAACGTGTCAAAAATTAAAATTATAATTGAAGGCTAACATAATCATCTATAAAATACCAAATATCATGAGAAAGTGAGGAATTATATACCCAAATCATCAGTAAAATAGCACATATTTTGGAATGAGTGTAAAGGGGAAAATATCGATTTTACAAAGGAGAATTGTTAAAGAAAACATGAAATATTATAATATTACTATTCTAAGCTTTTAAGAATAACATAAAAATTGTTTGATTTCCATTTTGCGAAATCTGACAATTTGTTACCACAAAACAAAGTAGCCCAAGGACCAAATTTAAGGGTTCATGCCTAGCCTGCAAAGTGCAACAAGCTCGCAGAGATTTATTTTACTGATGGGATATTTACCCCATGAACCCTGTAAACTTTGTAAATTATCTTCTCGACCTTTGAAACAAAATAATTATCCCATCGATCCCGTAAACATGCTAACTCTTACTCCATGAACCTTGCGGTTAATCTGTTTGAAGCTCATCGGGGTTCTTGAGGTAATTTACTGAGTTGATAGGGTAATTATATTGTGCAAAAGGACGTAGAGGTAATTTATAAAATTTATAGGATTCGTGGAGGTAAATATCACTTTACTAATTTTGCCGGAGAAAGGAAACCAACATCAACATCTTATTTTGAAGATTATTTGGCCATTGGCTCGAAGCAAGGGGGAGTATTCAAACCTTAATATATAAGAAAAACATAAACCATTAAAGCATAACTAATGGTTAAATTGAGCTAATATAGAACAAAGATAGTGATTTAAATCGAAGATCAAAATATTTAGAGTTTCCCTTCCTTCAAATGCTCATTTACATCTTTCCTTAAGAATCTTTTGAAAGAACAGGGAGTCAGACTGATCCCAGGCTGATAGAATGACTATGAGGAGAAGCTACATTTCCACGAGATGGTACCAACTAAACTTCTCCTGCCAACACTCCCAAATAATCCAAATTATGATTACCCAACCCCAATCAATATACATTTAATGCATAATGTTTCAGTTCAAACCTAATATATCTAGTTTTCATTTCTCATTTCCCATCCATGCTTTCAACTAGATAGCTATCATGTCTCCTCGAGCTTCTATTTTTCCTTTCATGTTGCGATTCTTCCTACTTGTCTATTGATGAACTCAAACTAAATGATGTGCCATAGCTAACATATTCCTATACACCTCGATCCTTGTTGCAACCAGTATTTCAAATTTCATGAATTTTCAGGAAAATTTTACCGAAATTTTGATTTTGACACTCCATCGAAACCGAAATCTAAATCTCAATATGGATCCTTCCTTTACAGATCTAGGCCGATTTTGGCCGAAATTGATGAGATTTCGTTGAAATTTCGAAGAAATTTCAAACGGAATAATCAAAATCAACATTTAAAACCTTAATTGCGACGGCCTCTGAGCATACCTTGCTCTTCCAACTCCAAACCCTATCCACTTTAGGTGGTTTGCGTTCGCCCTGATAATTCTCTAGCCTTCTCAACAACCTCATCTCCACTCCAACATCCTTCAACCTTTTTCAGCCCTCTCGGGTCCTATATCAATGGCCCCATTATTGTTTGGTTCTATCTCCATCCAACCTTCGCTTACCCTGAATTTTTGCCCGCTTAATTTAGTTTTCACTCAACCCAATCGACATGAACCGCTCACCTGAATTTTTGCCCACTGTTTATAAGAACCTAGGGATATGAATAACCTACTCTCATTCAATCAAAACAAAATTGCAAAGAAACGGGAATAAAAAATAGAGACATTTACTCCTTATCTCCCGTCCTTATTCCAGTCGCTTTGTTCTCTAAATATGAGGAGCTAGCACAAATATGAGGAAAAAAAAGACAAATATAATTGCATAATCTTACATGGACATAAATATAAAATCACACACGACACGCGGTGAAAAGTCTAATTTGAGATGGGTTTTTTTAATGTTCTTGTCCGATGAAAGCAATTGGTTATTTACTTTCATATCCTTGTACTGGTCAAGATAGGTTTTGAAAAATAATGGAATGTTGCGATCAAACCCTCGTGTTATTTTAATTATGTCAATTGATGATGCGTCCAATCCATTAACTTATTATTAAATTCCATACGTAGTATATGTGTCCACTTATGTCGTCATCGGGATAAATCCGGACAGGAAGACACGTATTATTTTGATGTATATAAACAATCGAATACATATATTTGATTACGAATTTACGAGTAACAGCAAAAGAGTTACTTGTATGATAAGTATTCCATCCATTTCAAACAGATCATCTATCGATGTAGAGATCCTCTGCTTTTACAACACCTGTAATATCGGACGATCTTGAGATGTGTGCCGACCATTCTTGACCTCATATGAGGGCCGTCCAATCCTCATCCAACAGATCCCTTGTGTCACAACTCAAGTTCGTTGATTATTTAACCATAGGGTGGAAATAACGTAGATCTGAAATTAGGAGTATAATCAAATAAAATCGGAGTGAACTTATTTTAGATTGATTTGGATCATCAAATATTCAAGGGGCACACTAAGAGAAGAAGGTCAGCAGACTGAGCGCGTTAGCGCAAGAGGAATTGAAAGTTCCTGAAAAAAAGCATGTAAAGAAAGCGTGAAAGTCGGTTCTTCAAAAAGCCGATGTTCTTAAAGAAGCTTCTCGATGCGAAGTCAAAGGTATATAAGACTACTTGATATCCCAGACCCTTTGTACCTGACGAGCGTAAAAGTCAGACTAAGCTGTAAGGAAAGTGATGTTGCGAAATTCTCATATTAAGTTCTAGCAAAAGCTTGAGGTTCTGATTCGGAAAAGGCCCTATTCACGTCAAATTATCTACTTTGCTATCTGAAGGACAAGAGTTTCAGTCTTGACTAGATTACAAGTCATAGTGAGAATGATCATTTAATAAATATTTGTTTTAAAATTATTTTTGATTTGATAGAGACTTGTTTGAGAAGAAATCTCCAATGTAGGTTAATTTGCACAAGTGGTCTGGTTTATTTAACCTTCGTGGAAATTCACTTAAATCCATGGTCTAAAATATTGACTTTGCTTAACATAAGTTGACATGCCAATGATACTTCCTCCAAGTTGGCCAAAAATCAAGAAAGAAGCATGTTGTTTTTTAAAATTAAGATTTTAATGTATTTTTATCAATAAATAAGATAGAAACACACTTATTTACTAAAATAAAGATTTAAATACAAGTTTTCTGGTAGTATTGCCAGCATATCACCATACAAGCTGTTATGCAATACTCAATAAGACATGCAATACGAAGTTTTATCATGTAGAATGAAAAATAAGCCGTAATAACAAATAATACACTCTCACAAACTCAAAAAAGTTGAAATAACAAAATTTAAAACCTATAATGAACACATGCATACTATATATTAATTTTATTTATGTCATGAACTTGTTTTGAGAATCACGAGACACTTGAATTGTAACAAGTTTGTTCAATCAGTCACATTATAGAGCTTATGGTGCAACCTTGAATTTTAGTGGGCAAAGCCCACTGTCAAGACAAGGGGTCTCGTCGGTGATGAATACCCATTCATCACTCTTTATTCTTTTATTTTAGCTACAAAAACCTATGCAAATGCATGTAGATATTTGTAAATAGGAATAATTAGCAAAAGCATGCATTGTGTAAAAACTTATAATTAGCATGTTTTGTGCAAAAATAAAAGAATAAAGATTAAAAAGAAAAAGAGGGAAATATTTAGAATAAATATTGAGCAACCTAACCCAAGGGAGGGCTCAGCATGGGCCTGACCGCATAAAAGCCAAAGTAGAGGGAGATAGGGGCTCATGTGTAAATATTTGTAAATAAATAAGTTTATATTTTCCTCACCCAAAAATATGCTTGTACATATTTGTATATATTTAGAAAATATTAAAAAAAAACAAAATAAAAATGTGAAAATCAAAAAGAACAAAAATATCCTTTCACCATGTACATAGACCATACCCTTTTATTTATTTAACCTTGTAAATAAATAAAATTATTTTCTAAACTTTTTGTAAATATTCTATATTATATATTGTAAATAAATAAAATAAAAAAAAGCAAAACAAAAATCAAATAAAAATTACAAAATTAAAATATAAAAATACATTGTATATATACCATGTATATAAATGTATATATCTATTTATTTCACCTATGTATATAAATAATTAAAATCAAATAAAAATACCCTTTTATTCCTCATTTTATTCTATAAATAAATAAAATATAAAATAGGAATAAAATTGTACAAAAATAATCATTAAAAATCAAAAATCAAAAACCAACATATTGTACATATACCTATATATAGCTATATATTGTAAATACTTTATTTTTATTTCCAAAAATTAATTAAAAATCACCAAAAATAGAAAAAAATAAAATAAAAATATTTCATGTTTTGGGTTTTTGCTGATTCGGCCCCTAGCTATGTGTATTTATCATTCTTTGATCCAGCCACGTGGCCGTCAGCCATTGGCCCTGGGGGATGTTGACCGCCCGGTCAACTGACCCCCCCCAGGACCACCTCCCACGGGTTTGAGCACCGGACTCTTTTCTCGGATTTATACCCGCTCGACCCGATTGCCTAACACCCAAACCCCGGCTCCGTTTGTCACCTCCCACATCCGACACCCTCGCCGGGCGTCAATCTCGGGGTCCGCGCGCCACCGTGACCCTACCCGAGCTCATCTTTTCGGACCCCGAGCCACTTAAATACCAAGCTCCGCCTCCTCATTCTGCATCTTTGGCTAATCCGCTCCACCCCCAGTGAGCTCCAGTGCCCGAGCGTGAGTGACAGCTCGCTCCAGGTGCCGTCGCAGCGAGGAGAGGGGCTGGTTTCCACTGATCCGGCGAGTTAGCACCGCCGTGCTCCGCCCAGAGCAGAAGCTCAAGCCTCGGGCCGAGACAACCCTTGAGGCCACGACCAGGAGCTACCCCAGCTCCAGCATAGTCTCCTCGACCGCCCAGGTAATCCCTTAGCTTCCCTATTTAGACTAATTTCCATTTTACCCCAATCCGCTCCGCCGCCGTGTTCCATCGATTCCGACCACCTCCCACGTCCGTTCGATCATCGGAACCCATATTCACCTCCGCCTTCCCTCCGCGCACCTTCTCCGCCCTTCCGTTCAACCCAACTCGCACAGGAGCTGGGATTCGAATCCCCTCGCCGTCGCTTCGCCGGGATTCATCCGCTCCGACGCACAGATCACCTCCACGACGCCTAACCGGGTCGAGGCACTTTGCCCTCGACCCGCGAATCTCCTGGTTCCATTTGCAGGTCAGTGCGAGCCCATCTGAAGGCTCGAGTCTTCCAGGCCAGGAGTTCTCCTCCGCCGACCTCGCCGGAGCCCCTCCAGGGCTCGGCTGGGCCATCGGAGACCACCATCAGCTGCGGAGCTTCATCGCGCACCTTCTCCGATCTCCGGAGGCAGCAGGGGAGGATCCCAGCGCTCACACGAGGCCGGCGAAAGTCGCCGGGCACCTGTTCTTCGAGGATCTTCAGCCGCCGTCCGATCAGCCTCGACCTCCAGTTTTCATCTCGTCCATCCATTCTCGGAGGAGCAGTCACCGCCCGATCATTCAGAGGGACGATCTGGACCATCCAAGCAGAGAGAGAGGCACCAGCCACCCGTGGCCGTCAGATCTGCCACGTGCCTCTCCCTCAGACGTCGATTCGGCCATCGTTCGAAGGGTTAAAGGCGCAGTCGTTCAGAACCGTCAGATCAGCCACGCGTCAATCATCCGCCCGTCGACGTTAAATAAGGGGTAATTTGTCTTAGGCCCCCTCTTAGTTATGTTTTTAGTTCCAGTCCTGTAAATATTTTGCGTACTTTATTTACGTTGGGTTATTTGCACATTGGACCTCATACTTTAGTTTATTTGCTTATATACCCCTGTCTGTGTGAGCCACGTGCTTCGTCACGTGTATGTTTGGGTTATTTGCAATACATTCCCTGTAGTTCTGGATGTTTAGAAATGAATGAAATCTTTTGTGTATTTGCATCCATGCCCCTGTGAATGTTTTAATTGCGTATGTGCGCTTATTTTAGGGTAAATTGCATCTGAGGTCCCTGGACTTTTGGTACGTGTTACCAAGTAGTCCCCGGACCTTATTTTCATTACAAAGAGGTCCCTGAGTGCCCCAGGCACGCGCCGCGCGCGTGCGTCGCTGGGTATTTTGCACCTGGACCCCCAGAACTTAGGGTATTTGCACTTCAGTCCCTGTGCACAGTGCCCTCTTGTGATTTTTGAATAAAATATCAAATCACCTCCAAATTCGATGAAAATTTGACACATGGCTCCTTCCATGTTGTAGGATTTTTGAGAATTTTTGAGGACATTTTTGAGTTCATTTGTTATTTTTAAAAATTCAAAAACCCTCATTTTAGTCACTGTCTAGTTTTAAAAACCCCCAAAAAATATAAAAACCCCCTCAAAAATTCTCTAAAAATTAGGTACTGTTTATTTTGTGTTTCTTTATTTTCTAGCCAATTTTGGCTATTTTTCACTGCTTAAAAACCATAAAAACTTAAAAACACCTAAAAACTCATAAAAATTCTAATAAATAATCTAAAAAACCAAAAATAATAATTTTGGTACTCAAATTTTCCTTGTTTTACCTAGTTTACAGGAAAAATACCTCCAGGCCCTTTCGAGATCCTTGGATATTTTATTTAGGGATTTTGGGCCTGGCTGGACAGTACCTTGCACTTTTGTCACTGTTTGATTTTTAGAAAATAAAATACACATCAGAAAAATCCCAAAAATTCACCGAAAACATTAAAAAACTTAAAAAACATAAAAAAAAATTTGTTTGAATTTTTGCTTGATTTTTGACACATTAAATAATTAGCTAAAGTGTGCTTGACTTTGTGTTTCTTTTGTTTTCTTCACATTTAAAAAAATCCAAAAAAATATAAAAATCATTAAAAATCACTAAAATATTTGTCTTTGATTTTATTTCATTTTTACTACTTCGTAGGCCTTTGGCCAACCCGTGCTCCTTGAGTTCGACCCTGGGTGCTATACCAGGTTAATCTCATAGCAGGACCGCTATCCTTTGTTTTGATTGATCTTTGATTTATTTAGTGGTCTGATATTTTTCTTGATTGACTTCGTTGAGTGATTGAGGTCGCAACGACCTATCTAGATACCTTTACCTTAGTCGCTTGGCCGGTCATTAGAATGGCGCCGTTGCCGGGGAGCACGGCTTAGTAGTTCTTTTTGTTTTTATTTTCGTTTTGTTTTCGCGGCTTTTCGCGGCTCTTCGGAGCTCGCGGCTTTTCGCGGCTTTTGTTTCTATTTTCTTTTTGTTTTATTTTGATTTATTTTTCATTTTCTTTTATTTTTGTTTTATTGTGTGTGTTTATTTTATTTTCCATTTTTGCATATATACCCTCACCTTTATTTTCATTTCTTTTTCCTTATTATTTGATTATTTTTGCTGGTCTGACCACTCATCTCTTTTTCTTGCGAGGGCCCGAGGACCGCGGAGGCGACTTTCGAGGAGCCGGTGCAGCCGAGGAACTTGGAGGCGGCTTCCTTCTCTACGAAGCCGCAGGAGAGAGCGAGAGGGAGAGAGTTGAGTGGGTGAGGTTAGATTAGGTTTTTATTTCATTTATATTATTGTTGTAATAATACAGGGACAGGACTTGGACACTCTTGTGATTTGACCGTAGCGGGTCTGTTTCGCCGAGCACCGGTGTGCTCGGGGGACCCTTTAGGACCTTCGCGGTTTTTCGCGGCTTTTTCGCGGTTTTATTTTTCTTTTATTTCTGTCTTTTCCGGTTTTTCGCGGTTTTTGCTCGAGCCCCTAGACTTAGGATTTTCTGGTGAATGTGCCGTAATTAGTAGGATCCACACACCTAATTGCATATCTATTCCCATAGATCGATAATTGGACCTACTTAAAATAAATAATAAAAATAACCGATTCATTTGCCCCCGTAGCCTACGTGCCGCAGCCCGTCCTGTAAAGCGCTTACTCCTACCCCCGATTTGTCGGACAGAGGAGGGACGGGCCAAGACCGGACTCTTTGGCTTGGAGGTCGGTGACCGGTTAGACGGTTCTTCGCTAGACTTGCTCGCCTAGGACTCGGCTTTACCGCTGCATCATTTAGGTTAGTTTTATTTCTGTCTTTACTTTTATGCGTGGATCATATTGCATGTAGAGTGCTGGAGACAGGTACGCATTTCTGACTTTGCATGCATCATTGATTTTTCGTGCATCGGCTTTTTCGTCTTCTCCCCCCTGTTTTGGACTTAATAATCAGGAGAACCGAAAAATTCGTTAGGCCTTTTGTTTGCTTTGAAAAAGATTAAAAAAAGTGAAACCATAAAATTAGGACTGCTAATCTTATTGATCTTAAAAACTGCTCACCCTAAAAACTTTGTCTTGGGGAGAGCAACCCCCTCATTGTTTGGTTTGGATGCGCGAGAGAGTGACCCGCACCCTAGGTAGAGCCCCCCGTTGCTAGTCCCGACTGATTACCGACTCTTCCGTGCGGGCCAGTCGGTTGGGTTAGCATCGGATATCCCAACAGGTCACGTAAGCGCTCTGATATTTTGTGTGTTCACCAAAATAAAATTGACAAGATAATTTGACCGAGCTTTCACGGTCTTCAGCTCGCGTTGCGTTGGTGAATCGGGGGTTTGTTTTCTGATCATAATTTTTCCAGATCTCATCCGCCTTACTCGCCAGATCAAGATGATGGGTAGACGGTCTCTTAGGCAGCCTCTGGCTGCACCGCTTTCGGGCACGTCTGCCTCATCATCTAGGTTGGCTCGTGAGAGCCCAGACCCGCTCTCCGAGCCCGAGTATGATTCCACCCTGTTCCCCCTCGACCACCTTTCTGACTTTCCTGAGAGACACGAGCCCGAGGAGAGATTGATTCATTTGACAGCACCTGAGTTGGGCTCGTTTGGTTTTGCAGACGTCGCCATGGCCGGCAGTTTTGAGGATCGTTCCCGCACTGAGCACGTGGTGATGGATCAGGGAGCGATCAACTCCACCTTGATCGCCTCATTAGAGACAGTTCAGCAGCAGTTACGCGATCAGGGAGCATTTATGATTGAGATGAGGAGAGAGTTGGAGCACCTCCGACTAGAGCGAGATGAGCAGAGCGAGCCCGAGGAGATACCGGATGCAGAGGCACGAGCCGCAGCAGCAGCAGCAGCCGCAGCCGCCGCCGCAGCGGCAGCAGCCGCGGGAGGAGGAGGACCACCTAGACCGATGCGGGAGTTGCACAACCCCGGATCTACACTGATGCACCATTGGGTGGTGGTACCGGCTATCGTGGGGGACTTCAAGTTCCCCCCGAACACCCTGCAGATGCTTCCTCGTTTTCACGGACTCGCCACTGAGGAGCCCCACCTTCACCTCCAGGAGTTCCTGATGATTTGCAGCACTGTCCACGATCGCCACGTGGACCAGGACACGATACGGATGATAGCCTTCCCGTTTTCACTGGCAGATAGAGCAGCCACCTGGCTGAAGTACCTTGGGAGGTTTGTTTATACCTGGGAGCAGCTCCGCACCGAGTACTTGAACAAGTACTATCCACTCGGGCGGACGAATGTAGTGAGGGCCCTGATCAGCAACTTCTCAATGTTCCCCAACGAGCAGTTTCACGAGGCATGGGAGAGGTTCCGAGAGCTCCTGGACAGATGCCCGCACCATGACATCACGAAGCCGAACCTTGTGCAGAGCTTTTTCAGCGGGCTGACACCAGAGCTACATGGCCTAGTGAATGCTTCTTGCAGCGGGTCCTACTTCGCCAAGGACCACGACCAGGTCTGGGCCATCTTCGAGGAGATGGCTGAGAACTATATGGTGATGTCTCAGACCAGGTTGTATACTCAGAAGACCCAGCCACATCAGCCAGGACCCGTGCAGTACCAGCGGATAGCACGGGTGGATGCAGGTCCATCCAGTTCGTCCACAGCAGCAGCACAGGCAGAGTCGTTAGCTGCGGACATGGGCATTATCAGCGAGAAGCTGAACCGCATGGAGCTGATCGAGAAGAAGCAGTGCCAGAACATCACACAGATGGAGCAGATGGCACAGGTTTTGAGCGACATGAAGACACAGCTCATGTGTCTCCAGGAGACACAGACGGCTTCTCAGCCCCGTCTTCAGTCGCGAGGCGACGCCGGCAGCAGCAGCAGCTCGTCCCAGCGCTCCAGCACCCACGTGCAGCCTAAACAGGTCCATCTTGTACAGGCGGAGCCGTACCAGCAGCCGCAGCTCACCTACCAGTCCCCACCATCTCCAGAGATGCAGATGGTGGTCTACCAGCCGGACCAGCCTCTGGCAGTACTCCCGCCAGCCCCCTTCGATGCCGAGCTATTGATGGATGTCAACGGGATTTGGTATGACCGCCCCCAGCCTGGGATCCGACGAGACCATCCCGGATTCAGGTGGGGGAGTGGTGGTACCCAGCCCCAGCAGCAGCCGTCAGGACAGGGAGGGCAGTACTCCCAGCAGAGAGACCTGCACCAGCAGCAGCAGCAGCCCCCAGCATATCAGCAGCACCAGCCATCATCCTACGGTCCTCGTCTCTATCAGCAGCAGGGACAGTCATGGAGACGTGAGCAGCAGGCTCACCCGGGATATCAGCAGCAGCACCCTCCTTCCTACCCCTCTTACCCACCACAGCAGTTCCAACAGCCTCACCCACAGAGAGGCCACCCGTCGGGCTCCCACGAGAGCCCCGCTTTGGATGACATCGCCCGCCTCCTCACGGACCAGCAGGCCACATTCCGACGGGAGATGGACGAATTCCGCCAGGAGATGCGGGACCTGGTGAGAGGGAAGGCCGCCATACCAGCCCAGATAGAGCCGAATCCGAACAACCTCAAGAGGAAACCTGAGCAGGTAGTACATATTGAGTTAGCCACTCCTAGTGACCCATTTGATGATACATCTTCGGATCTATTTGATGCTGATTTTGTCACACTTAGGAGCGGTAGGACCCCAGCAGGCGGCGGCGCCTCATCTGAGCTTCACCACGAGGACATCCCAGAGGTGCCACAGGAGGAGGAGAGCGGTACTGAGGCTGCTCCAGACGATGACGGTGGCACTGAGGCCACCAAGGATGCTGATCCCAATGGCGGTACTGAGGCCGCCGCTTCACCAGATCTAGGAGGTGGTGCTGATGCCACCCGTTCAGCCGAGCCAGCCCGCGGTACTGATGCCGCACGACGTCTACCAGCAGCAGCAGCAGAGCCAGCCCGTGGTGGTACTGAGGCCACCGGTGTTTGTACAGATAGAGATGATGTTTTTCCTCGTATTCCTGTATCTCAGAACTCTGTTGTGAATAAAGGAAAAGGTTTACTTTCTTCTGGTCCCACTGTGGTGCATGATGTATGTGTGGATCCGGTCCTTGAACCGCCTAGACCTTTTCCTAGTCCTTCATCTGAGAAGGACCCTGTGATCCCCTTCCCTAGAGCCCTTCAGATGGGGAAGGGGAAGAAAGAAAATCCAAAAAAGAAAGTGCAGGAGGAATTCAGCCAGAGTATGATAGATCGATTCCACATCCAGCTGACCCTCCAGGAGGCTTTGCAGCACATCCCCCTTCTCCAGCGATCTTTGAGAGAGAGGACTACAGTCAGGAGGAGGAGGAGGAACCACACTTCAGAGATACATGTGCTGACGAAAGCTACGTGTTTCGCGATCCAGAACCGCCTGCCAGCCAAGAGGCCAGATTCAGGGGCCCCGTATGTCAGATGCCAGATTAGTGAGCAGAGGTTCGACCGTACTCTTCTAGATAGCGGATCGTCGATCAACCTTCTTCCGGCAGCCCTTCTCGACCGCTTCGAGTTGGGCACTCTTCGACAGAGCATGACAGTCCTTCAGTTCGCTGATCGATCTGTCAAGAGGCCGAAGGGGTTATTACGAGACGTTATTGTCACGATTCAGGGCCTGAAATTCCCCGTGGACTTCGTAGTGTTGGACATGGAGATCCCTGAGTCAGTGGCCGATACCCCCATCATCCTTGGTCGTCCGTTCTTGGCCACAGCCAAGGCGGTGACTGATCATGATAGCGGGAAGGTGTACTTTCGCGTCCAGGGCGAGAGTATACAAATAGAGACGGTCGAGGACTACAGAGCTAGATTCAGAGCCCGCTCAGATGCGAGTACAGATTCAGAGCAGCTGACCGACGTAGAGCCAGACATCCACCGGGACTGTGATTTTGTGATCACAGATGATGAGGCAGCTTGGGCAGACCTTGAGACACAGACTATCCTCTCACTTTCAGATACAGCTGATGCCGAGATGATAGCAGAGGAGAGTCCGGAGAGCACAGCCCTGGCCCCGGATACCATTGAGGCAGCAGAGCCGGTCCTTGATCGCAGCACGATGATTAGTGATGGTGGTGCTGAGGCCACCTTGTTTTCCGGTGGTATTGATGCCACCTCGGTTGATACAGATCCCTCGGATTCAGAGTCTGATTGGGCTGATTGTTTTGATCAGATGCCAGACCTGAGTTCACCTGAGCCTATAGATGAGGAGGAGGTAGATGCAGAGCCGAGCAGAGACAGTACAGTTGAGCAACCTTCTCCCGATCCAGTTTGCGAGAGTACGCTTTCACTTTCCCAGGTAGATTTGGCCGACCTTGCAGCTTTCACTCAGTTCCTTCCGCAGCCAGATTTGCCGGCACCCAGCATTCCAGAGCTGAAGCCGCTCCCTACTTCGCTGAAGTATCGATTCCTTGCGGGCGAGCCAGAGATGTACCCAGTCATCATCTCCGCCGAGTTGACTGGAGAGCAGGAATCCCGTTTGATGGGGGTTCTTGAAAAGAACCGCAAGGCGATCGGATGGAGCGTAGCAGATCTCCATGGGATTAGTCTATCAGTGTGCTCCCACCATATCTATCTTGAGGATGGGGCGAAGCCGTCGCGTGAGTTCCAGCGGCGTCTGAACCCCAACCTAAGAGAGGATGTGATGAAGGAAATATCAAAATGGTGGAGTGCAGATTTTATTTATCCCATTTTCGATTCCAAGTGGGTCAGCCCCTTGCATGTGGTGCCCAAGAAGACGGGCATCACGACTGTTATCAGTGAGTCGGGAGAGGAGATCGCTATACGAGTACCCACCTCTTGGAGGGTTTGTGTTGACTACAGGAGACTCAACCAAAGCCACCAAGAAGGACCATTTCCCCCTGCCTTTTATTGACTAGATCATTGAGAGACTGGCAGGGAAGAGCCATTATTGCTTCCTGGATGGGTACTCGGGCTACAACCAAGTGGCCATCGCTCCTGAGGACCAGGAGAATACCACCTTTACCTGTCCCTTCGGCACATATGCTTTTCGACGCATGCCATTTGGGCTATGCAATGCCCCTGCGACCTTTCAGAGGTGCATGCTGTCGATCTTTTCGGACATGGTAGGGGAGTGCTTGAAGGTCTTCATGGATGATTTCTCGATCTACGGCGACGGATTTGATTCTTGTCTTGACTGCCTAGATCGAGTACTCCAGCGATGTATTGAGTATCACTTGGTGCTATCTTGGGAGAAGAGTCACTTCATGGTGACTCAAGGGACGGTGCTTGGCCATATCATCTCCAACAGGGGCATGGAGGTTGATCCGGCAAGGTTGATGTCATTAGGAAACTCACACCGCCGTCCAATCTGAGGCAGCTACGGTCATTTCTGGGGCACGTTGGATTTTATATGAGATTCATTAATGATTTCAGCAGGATTGCCCGACCGTTGACTGACCTTTTGACGAAAGACACCGAGTTCCTTGTCGATAACAAGTGTCTTTCGTCGTTCGCGACTCTCCAGTAGTGTGTTATTGAGGCTCCTGTCCTCCAGCCGCCTGATTGGTCTCTTCCATTCGAGATCATGACGGACGCCTCCGATTTTGCCGTAGGGGCAGTGCTGGGACAGAGGAGGGATGGAATTCCATTTGCTATACACTACGCTAGCCGCACATTGGATTCCGCCCAGCGGAATTACACGGTCACAGAGAAGGAGATGCTAGCAGTAGTGTTTGCCCTGGATAAGTTCAGATCATATATCATCGGATCTAGAGTGACTTTGTTTACAGATCACACTGCCATCAGGTACCTCATGGTAAAGAAGGATGCCAAGGCCAGACTGACTAGATGGATCCTTCTACTCCAGGAGTTCGACATTGAGATTAAGGATAAGCCTGGAGTCAAGAATGTGGTGGCGGATCATCTCTCCCGATTAGAGCAGCCTGAGGATTCTGAGCAGATTGACCCTATTAGAGATACCTTCCCAGATGAGGCGATTCTTGCTATCGCCTCACTTCCATGGTACGCCGATATTGTGAACTTTCTCGTTGTTGGGAAAGTCCCACAAGATTGGCCCAGACAGAGACTTGAGACCTTCCTTGCGAAGGCCAAGTCCTACCATTGAGAGGATCCCATCCTTTACCACGAAGGAGGGGATAGCGTCTGGCGTCGGTGTATTCCTCAGGAGGAACACCATAGCGTCCTCACTTACTGCCACAAGCTTGAGGCAGGAGGACATCATTATGGGAGGAGAACGGCACAGAAAGTGCTCCAATCCGGCTTGTGGTGGCCTACCCTCTTCAAGGACTCAGATGAGTTCGTGAAGAGGTGTACTGACTGTCAGAGGATGGGCACTTGTGGACAGCGTGATATGATTCCGATGCAGCCCATTCACTTCTGTGAGGTTTTTGACGCATGGGGCATCGATTTCATGGGTCCATTCCCTAAGAGTCAGGGATTTGAGTACATTCTGTTGGCCGTAGACTATGTGAGTCGTTGGGTGGAGGCTATCCCCGCCCGAGCCGCTGATGCGAGGACAGTTTGCAGATTTTTGAGGAAGCATATCATCACGCGGTTCGGGGTTCCACGAGTTCTGATTTCTGATGGGGGATCTCACTTCATCAACGACCAGGTGAAGGCACTTGCTAGCGAGTTCGGCATAGACCATCGTGTTGCTACACCTTACCATCCACAGACGAATGGTCTAGCCGAAGTGTCGAATAGGGAGATCAAGACTATTCTGCAGAAAGTCGTCCGCCCTGACCGAAAGGATTGGTCACAGCTTTTGGACTTGGTCTTGTGGGCATATAGGACGTCTTTCAAGACACCTTTGGGCACATCTCCCTTTCGCCTCGTGTACGGCAAGCCATGCCATTTAACTGTTGAGCTGAGGCACAAGTCACTTTGGGCAGTTACAGACATTATCATGGATCCAGATGGTATGGGAGACCAGAGGAGGGCAGAGCTAGCTGCCCTGGAGGAGCTTAGAGATGCAGCTTTCTCAAGCAGCCTACATTATAAGGAGAAAGTCAAGGAGTGGCATGATTCTCATATCAGCCACAAACATTTTGAGATTGGACAGAGAGTATGGCTGTTTGATGCGAGGCTTAGATTATTTCCAGGGAAGCTACAGAGCAAATGGAAAGGACCTTATCTGGTTAGGAAGGTACACGACAACGGTAGCATAGATATATCCGAGTTGTCTTCTGAGATTACCTTCCGAGTGAACGGCCAGCGGCTCAAGCCATTTCTAGATCATGAGCCGCGGGTCGTCGATATTGCCCCTATTCATTTTGCGTGAGATGTGGTCTTTGACTCACATCTAATGCATCTCACGCCTGAGTTTCACTGATCGTCCGCTGTATATAGATCCAGATGTCCATATCATCACATTCTTTAGTCCCACATCCCTTTCTCCATCTTGTGATTATGCTATACTTAGGGTGTACTTTACCCTAAGTATATGGGGGATGTGAGACCTTTTGGGTATTTCTTTTGTTTCTGTCTACCCCTGTTTTGCTGCCTATACTTAGGGATATCTTACCCTAAGTATAGGGGGGGTAGACCCTGTACATTCTACACTCAGGTTCTCCCTTAGTATACAGCCTGCTATACTTAGGATTACTTAATCCTAAGTATAGGGGAAAGACCTGAGTCCCTTTTGACTTTTCACTTCCTTTTTGTATACCCTTTCTTTTCACTTCCCTATACATAGCACGAGTTATGTCTTCTTCATCGCTCTTGACTCTAAGGTCATCGTTCGAGCTAAGTATAGGGGGGTGTGTATATATTTCATATATACTTTAGCCATAACTCGTACTTTGTGTGAGTGTGTTAATAAATAAAATGGCTAAAAACCACAAAAATTAAAAATTTTTCATGTACATAATCTTCTTTTATTTGCACATACATAGCTAGTGTACAAATTATTTTTGTAAAAATGATTTCAAAAATCTTTTGTGTAAAGCTTGTGTAAATATTTTGGTATCAAAATTATGTATATAGTACAAAATTTTTCCAAAATGTTTTGAAAATCAAAAGTTTGCAAAAATCTTGTGTAAATGTGTGTAAATATCTTTTTGCAAAACTTGCACTTCATGCATCATCATTCATGATTTCAAAACATTTTTCAAAAATTTTGCATGACTGTAAAATATGTGTAAATAAGCATCTTTTTGTACATATGTATATAGTTTTTCTGGATGATAGTTGACATTTAAACTAGCCTGGAATCAAATTGAGAAATGGAGCTTGATTAAGATCTTAATCCACCTAACTTCTAAGAGTAACCTTATAGGGCTTAGGTTTAAGGCTTTTCAGGTCCATGGTGACTTAATTCTTTGAGTCCACTAGGCTATGATCACATGTCATCTCAATGAGCCTAAGTAGAGCACTTAACAACAACACATGACTCATATAGATTATGGCTTTACTTGGACACCAGCACTATGCACCGAGCTCTCTACGGATGAGGTGGTGAGGAGGCAGTCTTCCTTGGCTTGGGGTAGCATATGAGGGTAGTACTTCTAGGCGGAACCTCTCTTCTTCTTATAGTGAATGCGTCTCAACTTGGTCTGGTTGCCATGAGGTCTAACGACGGGAGTTGTGGGTTGCAATAAAGCTTCAAAAGAGGGATAGTCTACTGGCTCAAGAGGAAAAACTCCTTGTATATGCTGCACATGTATATGTTGTACAGATGCACTCGAAAAAAAAATGTGCAAAAAGAAAAGAACTCCAAAAAAGTGGTGGGTCTGAGAGAAAATGATAATCCCACCGGAGTATGTGTATAAGTGCAATAAGCAAAGCTTGGTTTCATGATCCACCTGTTGTAGCTTGCAGTAGGGAGACTTGGCTACACTGGTCAAGCTCCCAAGGGTACTTGGCTACACTGGCCTTGACCCATTCTCTTCTTCCCCCTCTTCTTGAGCCGGTTGTACTTGAACTTAGAAGGGAATACCCCGCTCCTCGAGGAAAGAGTGGCCAGATTGAGGTCATAGAGTTACCTTGTTGGGGAGGGTTGTCAAGTTGCCATTTCTGAGGTGGAGAGCTTAGACTTCACATTCACAGGACAAGAAAAGATTCATGGTCTTCAGGGTTTGTGATTGATGACTTGCTCTGATCTGGAGCATTGAGGAGTCTTGGTTATAGATTATTGGAACTTAGAGGCTGTTAGGTTTTAAGCTTAAGTCTAAATAAGGTTCCGACACATTAATAATCCAAAGATCTGATTGAGCTCCATACCTCAATTTAATGAAGGCAGGTTTAATAATCAACCTTGATCCATGTACATCCTCTTTTTCTTTTTTCTTTTTCTTTCTTTTTCACTTCTTTTTCAAATAAGTGTTTGCTAAGGGACTAGCAAAGTATAGTATAGGGGGGTGATGAATACCCATTCATCACTCTTTATTCTTTTATTTTAGCTACAAAAACCTATGCAAATGCATGTAGATATTTGTAAATAGGAATAATTAGCAAAAGCATGCATTGTGTAAAAACTTATAATTAACATGTTTTGTGCAAAAATAAAAGAATAAAGATTAAAAAGAAAAAGAGGGAAATATTTAGAATAAATATTGAGCAACCTAACCCAAGGGAGGGCTCAGCATGGGCCTGACCGCATAAAAGCCAAAGTAGAGGGAGATAGGGGCTCATGTGTAAATATTTATAAATAAATAAGTTTATATTTTCCTCACCCAAAAAATATGCTTGTACATATTTGTATATATTTAGAAAATATTAAAAAAAAACTTAAATAAAAATGTGAAAATCAAAAAGAACAAAAATATCCTTTCACCATGTACATAGACCATACCCCTTTATTTATTTAACCTTGTAAATAAATAAAATTATTTTCTAAACTTTTTGTAAATATTCTATGTTATATATTGTAAATAAATAAAATAAAAAGAAGCAAAACAAAAATCAAATAAAAATTACAAAATTAAAATATAAAAATACATTGTATATATACCATGTATATAAATGTATATATCTATTTATTTCACCTATGTATATAAATAATTAAAATCAAATAAAAATACCCTTTTATTCCTCATTTTATTCTATAAATAAATAAAATATAAAATAGGAATAAAATTGTACAAAAATAATCATTAAAAATCAAAAATCAAAAACCAACATATTGTACATATACCTATATATAGCTATATATTGTAAATACTTTATTTTTATTTCCAAAAATTAATTAAAAATCACCAAAAAATAGAAAAAAATAAAATAAAAATATTTCATGTTTTGGGTTTTTGCTGATTCGGCCCCTAGCTATGTGTATTTGTCATTCTTTGATCCAGCCACGTGGCCGTCAGCCATTGGCCCTGGGGGATGTTGACCGCCCGGTCAACTGACCCCCCCCCCAGGACCACCTCCCACGGGTTTGAGCACCGGACTCTTTTCTCAGATTTATACCCGCTCGACCCGATTGCCTAACACCCAAACCCCGGCTCCGTTTGTCACCTCCCACATCCGACACCCTCGCCGGGCGTCAATCTCGGGGTCCGCGCGCCACCGTGACCCTACCCGAGCTCATCTTTTCGGACCCCGAGCCACTTAAATACCAAGCTCCGCCTCCTCATTCTGCATCTTTGGCTAATCCGCTCCACCCCCAGTGAGCTCCAGTGCCCGAGCGTGAGTGACAGCTCGCTCCAGGTGCCGTCGCAGCGAGGAGAGGGGTCGGTTTCCACTGATCCGGCGAGTTAGCACCGCCGTGCTCCGCCCAGAGCAGGAGCTCGAGCCTCGGGCCGAGACAACCCTTGAGGCCACGACCAGGAGCTACCCCAGCTCCAGCATAGTCTCCTCGACCGCCCAGGTAATCCCTTAGCTTCCCTATTTAGACTAATTTCCATTTTGCCCCAATCCGCTCCGCCGCCGTGTTCCATCGATTCCGACCACCTCCCGCGTCCGTTCGATCATCGGAACCCATATTCACCTCCGCCTTCCCTCCGCGCACCTTCTCCGCCCTTCCGTTCAACCCAGCTCGCACAGGAGCTGGGATTCGAATCCCCTCGCCGTCGCTTCGCCGGGATTCATCCGCTCCGACGCACAGATCACCTCCACGACGCCTAACCGGGTCGAGGCACTTTGCCCTCGACCCGCGAATCTCCTGGTTCCATTTGCAGGTCAGTGCGAGCCCATCTGAAGGCTCGAGTCTTCTAGGCCAGGAGTTCTCCTCCGCCGACCTCGCCGGAGCCCCTCCAGGGCTCGGCTGGGCCATCGGAGACCACCATCAGCTGCGGAGCTTCATAGCGCACCTTCTCCGATCTCCGGAGGCAGCAGGGGAGGATCCCAGCGCTCACACGAGGCCGGCGAAAGTCGCCGGGCACCTATTCTTCGAGGATCTTCAGCCGCCGTCCGATCAGCCTCGACCTCCAGTTTTCATCTCGTCCATCCATTCTCGGAGGAGCAGTCACCGCCCGATCATTCAGAGGGATGATCTGGACCATCTAAGCAGAGAGAGAGGCACCAGCCACCCGTGGCCGTCAGATCTGCCACGTGCCTCTCCCTCAGACGTCGATTTGGCCATCGTTCGAAGGGTTAAAGGCGCAGTCGTCCAGAACCGTCAGATCAGCCACGCGTCAATCATCCGCCCGTCGACGTTAAATAAGGGGTAATTTGTCTTAGGCCCCCTCTTAGTTATGTTTTTAGTTCCAGTCCTGTAAATATTTTGCGTACTTTATTTACGTTGGGTTATTTGCACATTGGACCTCATACTTTAGTTTATTTGCTTATATACCCCTGTCTGTGTGAGCCACGTGCTTCGTCACGTGTATGTTTGGGTTATTTGCAATACATTCCCTGTAGTTCTGGATGTTTAGAAATGAATGAAATCTTTTGTGTATTTGCATCCATGCCCCTGTGAATGTTTTAATTGCGCATGTGCGCTTATTTTAGGGTAAATTGCGTCTGAGGTCCCTGGACTTTTGGTATGTGTTACCAAGTAGTCCCCGGACCTTATTTTCATTACAAAGAGGTCCCTGAGTGCCCCAGGCACGCGCCGCGCACGTGCGTCGCTGGGTATTTTGCACCTGGACCCCCAGAACTTAGGGTATTTGCACTTCAGTCCCTGTGCACAGTGCCCTCTTGTGATTTTTGAATAAAATATCAAATCACCTCCAAATTCGATGAAAATTTGACACATGGCTCCTGCCATGTTGTAGGATTTTTGAGAATTTTTGAGGACATTTTTGAGTTCATTTGTTATTTTTAAAAATTCAAAAACCCTCATTTTAGTCACTGTCTAGTTTTAAAAACCCCAAAAAATATAAAAACCCCCTCAAAAATTCTCTAAAAATTAGGTACTGTTTATTTTGTGTTTCTTGATTTTCTAGCCAATTTTGGCTATTTTTCACTGCTTAAAAACCATAAAAACTTAAAAACACCTAAAAACTCATAAAAATTCTAATAAATAATCTAAAAACCCAAAAACAATAATTTTGGTACTCAAATTTTCCTTGTTTTACCTAGTTTACAGGAAAAATACCTTCAGGACCTTTTGAGATCCTTGGATATTTTATTTAGGGATTTTGGGCCTGGCTGGACAGTACCTTGCACTTTTGTCACTGTTTGATTTTTAGAAAATAAAATACACATTATAAAAATCCCAAAAATTCACCGAAAACACTAGAAAACTTAAAAAACATAAAAACATTTTTGTTTGAATTTTTGCTTGATTTTTGACACATTAAATAATTAGCTAAAGTGTGCTTGACTTTGTGTTTCTTTTGTTTTCTTCACATTTAAAAAAATCCAAAAAAATATAAAAATCATTAAAAATCACTAAAAATATTTGTCTTTGATTTTATTTCATTTTTACTACTTCGTAGGCCTTTGGCCAACCCGTGCTCCTTGAGTTCGACCCTGGGTGCTATACCAGGTTAATCTCATAGCAGGACCGCTATCCTTTGTTTTGATTGATCTTTGATTTATTTAGTGGTCTGATATTTTTCTTGATTGACTTCGCTGAGTGATTGAGGTCGCAACGACCTATCTAGATACCTTTACCTTAGTCGCTTGGCCGGTCATCAGTCGGGAAGGCAACTTGTACGATATGGGCGGAAGGATGTCCAAATCGGCCATGTTTCTCTTCGAAGTTGAAGAGAAATGGTGATATAGTGATGCATTATCGACATATGATGATTATCGTCTATTTCTGAGAAAAAGAGCATCACCACCACCCTTTTTAATTTCACCAAGTCAGGGTACTGAAATATCACTGAAATGTCGATGAATTTTGCAGATATTTCAAATAATGCTCAAATGTATAAGAAATTTATATTTAACAACTAATAAATTGAAACAACTAAAATTTTCATAATTTACATTAAACTTAAGCACGCATTAAGGTGCAGATTGAAGCGAACATCTTCGAATCCACAAGATTCAAATTCAATATGTTTCTAAAGTTGCTAGTTTGAACTCGAATAAAGTTTAAACAAATTTGCTGATTTGAATCCAGGTTTGATTCATTTTGAGTTTTGAATATCTAAGTTTTTATTAGTTTTAGTTTGAATTTAAAATGTAATTGAAATTTAAAAGATTATGTAAACAAATTTATATATAGAATATTACCATTTTAAAGATTTTATTTTATAATTATATTTTTGAGTATAGATTATTATGACAATTTTAAAAGGTTACACTACAAATAAAATATCCAACGAACATTTTTTGTAGTTATTTTCTATCTTTTGCAATTTAAATTTACTCCTCTTTTATAATGAAACAAATATACCAATATATTGTAATCATATGAGTCCTATCAAGAGGTGAAAATATTATTGAGAAAAATTTGAGCATATTATAGTTAATTATATTGCAACTTGAAGCAAGATAGATTAAAACAACTAGGATAAATTACAATTTGGATCCCCATCTATGGGTCCGATCCCAGAATGGGTCCCGATCTTTAAATTGTAACGTTTTGGGTCCCAAAACCATTTAGGAAATGGAAATTTTGGGGTTGATGACGAATATGCCCTTGTTGGGAAGGGAATGGGGGTTGAGTTCCAACTTTTAAACAAGGGCATACTCGTCATTAGCCCCAAAAAGTTCCTTACATTAATGGCCATGGGACCCGAATCGTTATAATTTAAAGATCGGGACTCATTCTGGGATCGGATCCATAGATGGGACCCAAATTGTAATTTACCCAAATAACTAAAACCACTAATATCTAGCAACAAGTAACCTTCAAGATAGAATTACTTTATACATCACGGTGATCATTAATATTTAAAACTAAAGCCATGAATCACATGGGATTTTTGATATAAAAAGTAACATCCTAACATAACATGATAGTGAGAAATTTGCAAATGATTATCAATATTATCTTAAAAATGATAGTCATCACAGTGGATTACCATGCAATGATAACCAAGAAAACAAGAAAGCAGAGGTGGGATACTCGTATAGGCTACATGCCACTACAAACAAGAAGGATAAACTTGATGTAAGACAACTATCATATGTATGTGCAAGAAGAGGGAATGACATTGTTTACCTTATGATTATTGGATTTTTTATCAATAATAAAAAGAGAAGGGAGAAAGTGGGAAAAAAAATGCGGACAGTGAATAATATAAACAAATAATTTCGTAATAATAGTATCATCTTTATATATTTAACAACTGATGACTTATTTGTAGATTTCAAAAAAATCATCACTATAATCTTATCTTGTAGTAGCCAAACTTATGAAATTTTGAATTATATACTCTACAAATATCATATATTTTTTACATTACAAAATTTTGCTATTTGACAAATACCATTAGGTGTTTTGCTAGTACATTTCCAATGCATCAATCTATTAGACGTGCAATCAACCGAAAGTAACAATTTCTAAAAGAAAGTCCTTGAGTAAAATTAAGTTCCCCGATGTGAAGTTAATTTAAAAAAAGTTTGTTATTCTATTTTAAAGATTTTTTTGCCAATAATAATTCATGTTGATCTATGTTATATAAGCTTAATCATCTCTGTATTGAAAACATTCGAAACGTCCTTTATTTTTACAATAAATGTGTAGGATTGAATCTATCACACCCGTGTATGTGTGCTGTGAAATTTTTCATTGTCTTTTCTATTTCTTTAAGCTTAAATTTTCAGTAATTACAATTTTGCACCGGCATGCAGGAAGATTTCTAATTCAGTGCATTTTTATTCTAAAATACATCCCCCTATTGTTATGGTTAACAGTGCATCACTACAAAGAAAATAAGCTGTGACTATAGAATTATGCCCACGGATGTGGGGTTTGTGACCACGGAATTGGGCTCTGGCCACGACATGTCGTGGCCAGTAGCCATTGCTACAAGTCTCGTCGCTAGAGTTCTCTAACCATGAATATGTCGTGGCCACTACAAGTGACCACAGAACTTGTCATGGTCATAACTCTTGTATGAAGCTTTGGTCACGGAATTGTAGCTACGAGAAACTAGTGGCTACAGAATTATCGTGGTCACAAGTTTTCGTAGCCACATTCCTTGGTCACAACTTATTTTTCTTGTAGTGCATGCTCAACAGTATTTTTATTGGACTTTTTAGTGACCTGGACAATTTACTAAAATCCGTAGTATGTTTTGTTGGAAGTTGCCTCAAAAATCTGCGGGAACAATGTACTTTATGTTAGTGCTCATTACTTTTGCATGACATTAGGCAATTAAACGACCTTCACTATGACTCCTTATTAATTTTTTTTACTTTCCTGCTCAAATTTTTTACACGCACACTTATTTCAGAAATAAAAACTTGTAAACTTGGAGATTCAATTCCGCATACTTAAGATTTTTTTACTTTGTAACATCCCGAGCTTAGATCCCCGTTTGTTATCGAGAAAAACTGGTTGTAACAACTTGTTGAATTCAGACCCAAATTGATCCGTTGACAATCACCCAAAATGCTTAAGTTCAAGTTCTCAAGTAGTATTCCCCATCACTTATAACCACTCTCACACTTTGTGAGTTTTAGATGTGTGACTATTTTTGAGGGTATGAGTGTTACAACCTCCTGTTGTATTAAAATTGTATATATAGGTTTTAATTGGAAAATCTATTAAATACAATTGGTATTAATTTGGTTTCAATTGGGAAACCAAATGGTTTGGAGGGAAAATTGGGAATTCCCAAATTTAAAACGTGGTTGAATTTGGGTGGAAGTTTAGTACCATACCTTGGAAATCTAAACTTTTGGTGGACTTATATATGAGTCCACACCCCAAGCTCTTATAGCAATAGTAAAGAGGAGGAATGGAGGACCACACACACGCGCGCGCTCCGCTCCGTCTCCGGCTCCGGCTCCGGCTCGGGAGAGTCAATTCGGATCTCGATACTTTTGCTGCGGTTTTCATTTGATAAGTCGATTAAATTAATCAGACGATTAATTTGGTAAGTCGACTTAAATGGGAATTCAACTCGCCATTATGGGCACGATTTTGGGTTCCGAAAGGCTGCATTTTCGGGACGCGTTTTCGGAAACAAAAGGTAACCGCGCGCTAGGGCACGCGAGCCCATCTATATATATACCTCACCCGACGCAGTTTTTCTTCACTCGCAAGAAAAACCTCTCTCACGCCGTCTCTCTCTCTCTCTGGTTCCTCCTCTCACGGACGAACGTTTTCTTCTTCCTCTCTCGGCTGCAGTTCTCTGAGGTACAGTCGAGGACGATCCTGTTGGTGTGCGCCGACGACGATCGTGAACCGTCGTATCCTGAGAGCGGATCGCCAGTACCCTACGCATCGGTATTGTGGGGGCGATATCTTCTCTAAGGACAGTCCATTTAATGGACGCTTCGGTGACTTTTAAACTGATCTTTATTTTATTTTCGTTCCCGCAATATGTTTATTGCTTTACCATTTCTGGATCATGCCTATGTTTATGTTTCTGTTATTTTAATCGGTTCCTGTTTGCATTGTATAATCGGATAATGATTGGGAAACATACGTTTAATGTAATCTTATTCGGTATTGTTTCTCTATTAATTCATTTGGATCCGATGTTTTCATGTTTAACATATGCATCGGTAATTCTTATTAACAACAATCTTAGAGAAGATATCTCGAACCGATTTTAGAATGTCGGAAGCAATGTTTAAATCGAGGGTAGATATGATGGGTATGCTTGAAAAATTCGGTGGACAGAATTTTAAGCGTTGGCAACAACGTATGAAGATCTGGTTAACCATCATAGGGTTAATCTCGATGCTTGAAACCGACTGTCTTACGATGGAAACGAAAAACCCCTCACCCGATAGCCATAAGGCACAATCTGCGTGGAAGAAACGCGACCGTATATGTCATGGTTGCATTTTGTTGGCTCTTTCCAATACTTTGTTTGACGTATATTGTTCGTCCATGCAAACTGCGAAGGGGTTATGGGAAGACTTGGATCAGAAGTATAACACCGAAGACCTCGGTATTGAGAAATACTCCGTAGTCAAATTTTTGAAGTTTTCCATGGTCGAGGGGAAGTCTGTTTCTGAACAGGCACACGAGTTTTTACTCCTGCTCCATGGTTTAGAGGATGCCGAAATGAAACTTCCAGAGAAGTTTCAGGTCATGTGCATCATAGAAAAATTTCCAAAGTCGTGAGAAGACTTCGGTATGACCCTGAAACACAGAAAGGGGAAAATTTCTATGGATGACTTGATGGTGGCAATTGCCATAGAAGAGGAACACAGGAAACAAAAACCTGTGCTTCCTGTTGATATTCAGGCTAAGGTCAATCTTATGACCTCGAGGGGCAAGGATAAGAAAGGAAAAGGTCCCAATAACAATAAAATGAAACCATAGGACAGGATCCAGAAAAAGGCAAAGAATAAACCCTGCTGGCACTATAATCAGGTTGGCCATTGGAAGAAGGACTGTCCGTCCTTGAAGGCTCAACCTAAGGCTATAGACGGGAGTCCACAAGTGAACATGATCACTATGGGACTCAGGGCTAGCGAGGGGTATGTTTCTGTAAAACCTGAAATATACCATATCCATGATCCATATGAGTGGCTCGTGGATACGAGAGCCCATGTAAATATATGTTCTGACAGAACATTGTTTTCTTCTTATCAGACCGGTAGCGGTGGGACTGTGAAGATGGGGAACGATTCTGTGGCCAGGATGCTAGGGTCGGGACAAGTCAACTTGAGTTTCTCCTCTGGACGTGTCTGGACGTTGCATAGGGTGCTGCATGTTCCTGACATCAAGAAAAATGTGTTATCTTGCTCTATCTTAGCTAGAAATGATTTTGAATTAAACTTTAAATATAATAAAATTGTTATTCTGAGACATGGCATTTTTTTATAGAAAAGGCTATTTGGCTGATTTTGATTTGTTATTTAGAATTAGATGTTATTCAGTAAACATAAATGAAATGAATGTTTTGAATGCTGAATGTTCTAGTTCTGTGTCTCATATTGTAAATAATCTAGAATCTTGTGATCTGTGGCATGGTAGATTGAGACATGTAAACCTAAATTCGATTAAAAGAATGATGAATTTAGAGTTGATCCCTAAACATACATTTGATAAAACTAAAAAATGTGAGATATGTGTGCAAGCTAAGACACCTAGGAAGTCTTTTCAGTCTGTCTCTAGACATAGTGAGATCTTGGATCTAGTGCACACGGATATCTGTGAGTTTAATGGTGTGTTGACCCAAGACAATAAGAAATACTTTATCACCTTTATAGACGATGGCAGTAGATACTGCTATGTATATCTAATGAAAAACAAGGATGAAGCCTTACATAAATTTCTTATCTTTAAGAATGAGGCTGAGACACAAACAGGAAAAGTGCTTAAACGCCTTAGGTCAGATAGAGGAGGTGAATATACCTCTAACTTATTTGATGAACAATGCAAATCATTTGGCATAGTTCATGAAGTTATGGCCCCATATTCACCGCAATCAAATGGGATAGCAGAACGGAAAAATAGAACTTTAACTGACATGATCAATGCTCTCCTACAGAGTTCTGGACTTCCAACCTATATGTAGGGAGAAGCCTTGAATACAGTTTGCCATATTCTGAATAGGGTGCCTCCAAGACATATGGAAAAGTGTTCCTTTGAACTTTGGAGAAATAGGAAATCAAGTTTAAGATATCTCAAAGTGTGGGGCTGTCTCGCTAAGGTTTTAGTCCCAGAACACAAGAGAAAGAAACTTGGTCCTAAAACTGTTGATGCGGTCTTCTTAGGTTACCTAGAAAATAGCTATGCATATAGGTTATTGGTAATTCGGTCCGAGATACCAGGCATAGATGTCAACACTATTGTTGAACTCCGTGATGCTACCTTCTTTGAGGATGTCTTTCCGTTGAAGACTGGGATTCCTCATAATCTGACCATTGAGGGCGCCTCCACATCAGGATCTATTCCAGATCAAGTGGAAAGGATATCGAATGTGGGAGTTGAGACTCAACCTGAACCTAATGATCTTTCTGAAGAAAATGAGCCAAGGAGGAGTAAAAGACCTCGGATAGCCAAGGATCTGGGTAGCGACTTCGTTGTCTACCAGATCGAGGGTGATCCACCAAGTTACAAGGAAGCCATGGCTTTGTCTGAAGCAAAACAATGGAAGAAAGCCATCAAATCTGAGATGGATTCCATTATGGCTAATATAACTTGGGAGTTGGTTGATTTACCCAAAGGGTGCTCTACCATTGGGTGCAAGTGGGTGTTTAAGAGAAAGCTTAGACCTGACGGATCAATTGAAAAGTACAAAGCCAGATTAGTTGTCAAGGGCTTTAGGCAAAAGGAAGGTATCGATTATTTTGATACCATTCCCCTGTGACTAGGATGACCACAATCCGGATGCTCATAGCATTGGCATCTGTATATAATCTCTCTATCCACCATATGGATGTGAAGACCGCCTTCTTGTATGGCGATTTTGAGGAAGAGATATATATGGATCAACCTGATGGGCTTGTGACTCCTGGGAATGAGGGAAAGGTTTGCAAGCTTGTCAAATCCCTTTACGGATTGAAACAAACACCAAAGCAGTGGCATGAAAAATTTGACAAGACTATTTTATCATTTGGCTTTAAGGTTCATGAATCCGATAAGTGTGTTTATTCCAAGGTGAAAGGTGATGAGTGTATTGTCTTGTGCCTATATGTTGATGACATATTGTTGTTCGGATCACATATGAGGATTATTAATGAGACTAAGGCTTTCTTGATTAGCAAGTTTGAGATGAAGGACATGGGTGTTGCTGATGTGATCTTGGGTCTCAAACTGACAAGGTCAGTTGATGGGATTGTAATTTCTCAATCTCACTATGTTGAGAAGGTACTTGAGAAATTTGAATATCAAGATTGCAAAGCTGTAAGCACTTCTTTTGATTCATCCAAAATGCTGTTTAAGAATAAAAGTGGAGTACCTGTAGTCCAGCTAAGGTATTCACAAGTGATAGGAAGTTTAATGTATCTTGCAAATTGCACGAGAGCTGATATTTCATTCTCGGTTGCAAAGCTGAGTAGAGACACTAGTTGTCCTGACCGTACTCACTGGGAGGCTCTGGATCGAGTACTGAAGTACTTGAAGGGAATTATTTCCCTTAGTTTGCATTATGGTAGACATCCATCTGTACTAGAAGGATACAATGATGCAAGCTGGATAAGGAAAATAGAGGACTCTGGGAGTAATGGTGTTACAGGGTATGTATTTACCCTTGGAGGCGGTGCAGTCTCCTGGAGGTCTGTGAAGCAGACCATTCTAGCTCGATACACTTTTGAGGCCGGGCTGTGTGCTTTGCACACCACTAGAATTGAGGCTGAATGGCTAAGGGAACTTCTGACTGAAATTCCCATGGTAGGTCAGCATGTTCCTGCGATCTCGGTACATTGTAATAATATGACCACAATTTCCAAGATCAAGAGTTCAAAGTTCAATTAGAAAACAAGGAGACACATACAAATCAGACTTAAGACGTTAAGGGATTTGGTGTCTCGAGGAGTATTGGCTGTGGATTTTGTTGGATCCAAAGACAACACCGCAGATCCGTTGACTAAGGGACTTGATAGATCTTTAGTCCTAAAGTCTAGGCTTGGGATGGGACTGAGACCCAATGGGAGTTCCTCTACAGTAGCAACCCAACCTATCTGAGTGGAGATCCCACAAAGTAGGTTAAATGTGGTAATAACAAGCTGTTTGGAGAACTGATTGGCACTCTAAGTTTAATGCGTAAGCATGAGTGTCTTATCCCTGGAAGCCCGAGTGCCATTTAAGCTGCAAGTTTAGGAAGAGCGTAGGCTCTAAATGGGTTCAAGCCTTTGGGCAGGATGTTAGCAATGCATCCTTGGAGAACGCCACCTATGTGAGTGTTACTGTGGGCCGCAACTAAAGGAAGAGGGTCTTTCCTGAACACACTCATGAGACAGGATAAGGGTGCATGGCCTTTAAGAGCACCAACCCTGAAGATTGTAACAAGAACAACGCTTTGTTGTTTCTACCGTATACTTTAACACCAAGGTCTGAAGTTCAAGACGTAGTTAACTTCGTTCCTGTTAAAGTGAAAGTAGTAAACTCAGGTAGAGGTTCAAACCGGAAGGTACCTTTACTGAAAGCAAAGTGTGGGCAGCTGAAAGAAGTCTATTAAATCCTTTTGAATCTCTTTTTCAAATTGGTGAATTCGTGGGGGATTGTTGTATTAAAATTGTATATATAGGTTTTAATTGGAAAATCTATTAAATACAATTGGTATTAATTTGGTTCCAATTGGGAAACCAAATGCTTTGGAGGGAAAGTTGGGAATTCTCAAATTTGAAACATGATGAGTTTGGGTGGAAGTTTAGTACCATACCTTGGAGATCTAAACTTTTGGTGGACTTATATATGAGTCCACACCCCAAGCACTTGTAGCAATAGTAGAGAGGAGGAATGGAGGACCACACACGCGCGCGCGCGCTCTGCTCCGCTCGGGCTCGGGCTCGGGAGAGTAAATTCGGATCTCGGATCCCGATACTTTTGCTGCAGTTTTCATTTGGTAAGTCGATTAAATTAATCACATGATTAATTTGGTAAGTCGACTTAAATGGGAATTCAACTCGCCATTATGGCACGATTTTGGGATCCGAAAGGCCGCGTTTTTAGAAACAAAAGGTAACCGCGCGCTAGGACATGCGAGCCCCTCTATATATATCCCTCACCCGACGCGGTTTTTCTTCACTCGCAAGAAAAACCTCTCTCACGCCGTCTCTCTCTCTCTCTGGTTCTTCCTCTCACGGACGAACGTTTTCTTCTTCCTCTCTCGGCTGCAGTTCTCTGAGGTACAATCGAGGACGATCCCGTTGGTGTGCGCCGACGACGATCGTGAACCATCGTACCTGGGAGCGGATCGCCAGTACCCTACGCATCGGTATTGTAGGGGCGATATCTTCTCTAAGGATAGTCCATTTGATGGACGCTTCGGTGACTTCTAAACTGATCTTTATTTTATTTTGGTTGCCGCAATATGTTTATTTCTTTACCCTTTCTGGATCATGCCCGTGTTTATGTTTCTGTTCTTTTAATCGGTTCATGTTTGCATTGTATAATCGGATAATGATTGGGAAACATACGTTTAATGTAATCTTATTCGGTATTGTTTCTCTGTTAATTCATTTGGATCCGATGTTTTCATGTTTAACATATGCATCGGTAATTCTTATTAACAACACCTCCCCACTTATATTCGTAACGTCCCCGTTGTGACATGGACCGTCATTTATTCCCAACGATAGTGGCGGCTGCACGTTCTAGATAGCAATTTCCTCATACCTTTTTGTAAGGATGGCTCCACCTCTCGGGTAGCTCTTTCCACTTTCAGATGGAACCCGCTCTGATACCATTATGATCATTTGATTGCTATAGTAACTGCATATGATCCTTTTTAAAGCTCTTAAAATAAATCAAATGGACTCTTCTAGATTTTCATCTTAGGAATTGCTTGTTTTACACGAAATTTGAGGCACATATTCCACTTATCGTTCTAAGTAAATCCTTAAGATTTCGTTTAAAAAAAAATCAAAGTAGTCGTTTGTGGCACTGGTGCGTGTAAACTTACATGCACCTTGGTGCATATATATAGGAGAAACTTCAAATTAGGTGGATGCTCACCATCCTCATTTTAATAGCCCGTCCTGGGTCAATCCGGATCCAACCTAGAGGATCCTGTGCAACGAGCTAATATTCAAATATATCGCTTCACTTAACCAAGATCGATCATCCAACGATGAGTACAATCAATATCACATGTCTAATCAAATCAGTAAAATATGGTACATATCTATATAAAATATGAAGCAGAAAAATGAGATATAAACTAATTATCACTTGATATTTGCAGCCAAATTCACCAACTCTGATCACACTTTGCATTTTCCCATTCTTATAAACTGCGACATTCTTTAAGGTGGGTTACCGAGTTTGAGTGAGCTAGAGCTAGCCCAATAACACAAATATACATGCTATATCAATGCGAATAGTGTTAATAGTGAGCAACTCAATGAAAGTCATTTTTCAGAATTTTTTTAACAAGTTACGGAATCATAACAAGTTAAGTTTATATTAAGTTATCTAAGCATATGCATTATTACGTAACAACATGTATATAAAATATAACACGCACACACATGATAATATGACATTATCTACTAACAAGATAATCGATTATCAATGAGAGCACTTAGCGGAAAAAATAATCACGAAGTGACTTATCATTGAGAAATGGATCATAAAGCAAATAAGTATAACTAGTAAAAAAATAGTTGTACTTAATATCTTTCTCTGTTCTCAAGTTATTGATCATACTCTGCTCGTTTAATACGAAGAAGAAGAATACAATCACGTAAGAAGAAGAATACAATCACGTTTTTGGAGCGATCGCTAATCTAATTACATTCACTTACTACATGTGATTGAGTGGTTACTTTGAACTTAATTCCATACAAAAGACTGCACGAGTATGGATTCAAGACGACGTTGCTAGTCAACTAGACTTATTTCTACCTTGATGCAATTACGAAGTTACTGATCATTTAATCATTACAGAAGAAGCATTTAAGGGATTGTAATCAATACTTATAAATGGTGCCAAATCAATCACGTATACTTATAAATGGTGCAAAATCATTAAGGTACATCATATCCCATCTATACTTATAAATGGTGCAAAATCATTAAGATCATACTCTGGTCGTGGAGCACTTCAACTCCTTCAAATTTTATAGGAACGTCAACTCCCTAAATGACTTTTAACAATGGAATGAGAAGGAATAAGTTTTTCCATTTCATTGTTTGGTTGGAAAGGAATTACAATGGACTTGAATCAAGACAGGAATGGAATTAACAATGGAATGAGAATGAATAAGTTTTTTCATTCCATTGTTTGGTTTATATTAGGAATTGAAACATTTATTATGAGACATATTCCTTTCTTATGTTTGGAATGGGAACATAAAAGAAAGAAAATAGCATTCCTTTCATATATTTCGTTAAGTATAAAAAATAATTGGTATCCTCAACTTATTTTTTTCATATAATTGATATATTTCAGATAAGGAATCGATAGTCAAATTTAAACAAAAACTACTTTGATTTTTTTCCATACAATTGATTTATTTGATATATTTATATCCGTAGCCGCTATAATATTTTATTACCATATCTGTATCCATATCCTAAAAAATTTGAAAATATTATGGGTGTCTGTATCCACAAAAAAAATAAAAACACATAAACATATTCATATACGTATGCGCTAAAATGTAACTCGTATCCATATCCTAAAAATTTAACGGTGGTATCTATATTCATATCTATAGCTGCAAAAAAATAAAAATATATTTTCATATCCATATTTGTTTCCATAAATAAATCCTTATCCATGTCCTTATCTACATCCGCAAAAAAATAAAACACATATACATGTCCGTATATGTATCTGTTAGAATATAGTCAATATCCATATCTTAGAAAAATTAAAAATTTCATCTGTATCCATATCCATATTAACAACAAATATATATCCATGTCCATATCCATATCCGGAAAAAATAAGAAAATACATATCCATGTTCGTATCATTATCCACAAAAAAATCATATCTGGTATATTTTATCCGCATACTAGATATATTTGTTATATATGTATTCGTATCCGATGGAATATCTTGTAACCATATTGTATCCGTATCCAAAAAATAAAATGTATATATATATATCTGTATCTGCAAAAAAAATCACATATCCATGTTAGTATCCACATATGCATATATTTGCAACTTATCCGACATTTCGCATCCATATATTTGTATCCATGTCAGTGTCCATATATCCATATCAAAAAAAATCATATCCATGTTGGTGTCCAAAAAATATCCAAAAAGGAAAGCACATATCCATGTCGATAACTATATATTTGTAACAATAATATATTAATTTAAAATATTGAAGAAGAATACGTTCATTAGCATTTGTAAGGAATGGATCCCAATTCCTAGAGGGTACATAGGAATGACAATTCCCATGTATGAGGGAGTTCGATTTCCTTTGTAATAGTTATTCCTGCCTTAATATGATCTAACAAACACATGAATAGAATCGACAGAGGAATGGTCATTCTATTTTCCCCTCTATTCCTACATAACAAACAGGGCCTTGGGCTCTGTTCGTTTGAAGAATAAGCACTGGAATACAAGGTAAATTCCCCGCCCGGCGTGATTCTCAAAAGTATGGCTATTCTCATCTACATCTCATTATTTCACCTTGTTTAACTTTTATTCATATCTTTATTTCACCTTACCTACCCATATTCCACCTCAGTCTCCTATTCTTATCTTTCCGGTCGAACATAGAATAGACCCTTATTCTCCGTTTTCTCCATCCTTATTCTTACTTATTCCTGAACCGAACACCCTCTTAGGTGTGCACTTCTCTTACACCTCCGAGGCAGTGACAACCCTCCTCAGTACCCCTTCCCCTTAATACCAACTACGGTCATGGTCTCCCATCGTATCGCCCTTGGTCTGCACAAGAATTAGCTCCTCCCGCAGAATGGAGATGCGACCCGTCCACATTAGCTCCTCTCTTATGCATCTCAGAAGCATAGGAGACAAATTATGTTCACTAATCCGAGATTAGACCCTCAGTTGGAAGAGTATAATTCGAAATCGACTTGTGCCTAATTAGCAATCGTCTAATCAGGATCATTGCATGCCTAATCATGTCCACATGATGGATATTAGCATATGTGGTTAATCAAGTGCACATACTCCCCACTTAACGAGATATAATTACTTCAATAATATACATGTAATCACCCTCTTTCAATATACATTAAACATGTAATCTTAAACAGATTTATCTAGTCTGTTATTATTTATATCTGATTCGTATTCATTTTACATTCGTATTTTTTTTAAGGATATAGTAACACATTTTTCACATCCGTAAATATTGTATCCGCATTCATATTTGTATTTTAAAATGGATAAGGATATGATTATACCTATATTCATATCCGTATCCGACCATTTTCATCCCTACTCCTATCCAAATGACGCACATGCGCCTCCAACAATTGTCAATTCTTGATCATGTACATTAACCCCGGCGGCGATTCCGAACACACATTATATTGGGTCGGATCCTTAAGGCCCCGTTCGGCAACAAGGTTAACCCACCCCGGGGTGGGTTAACTCTCCAAACCCATATTTTCTCCCTCCACGTGGGCCCCACTTTATTCCTTTTTTAAAAAATTAAATAAATAAAATTTACATCATCAATCCTATCAAAAAATAATATATTATACCATCATCTCATCTAAAAAATATAAACTACTCCACTTCTATTCACTTTTTCAAACTCCAATACAATCACATCACAATGACTACTCACTTTTTCAAACTCCAATACAATCATATCATCATAAACCCACTTCTAACCCACCCCCAGTTTAACCCTCTATCCAAACACCAAAACCCAAAAATGGGTTACCTGCAACCAGTTTAACCCACCTAAACCCACTATCCAAACACCCCCTAAGGGTTCGTTTGGTTGTTAGGTTATCTCGAGGTCCGCTACTCTATTCCTGCATTTATGGGTTGGAATTAGTTGTATGAACTGCACAATTTCTTTGTTATATCAAAAATTAACATAATATATTATAATCATTAAAAAAGATGATATAATACATAATCAATGTTACATCACATTTATCATTTCAACCCTCTCCAGCCCTTCTAACCATCAAAACATATACTATTCACATGAGGTTACTCCAAACTAACCCAACACAGTTACCAAACATGCCCTAAGGAAGGATTCACACCCAACGGTGACTAAATCTGTGTAACTTCAGCAAGATCCGCACGCGAGTGGACGAACCGACTATCACAGAATTTGTAAATTCCACATTACCAACAACTCCAGATCTCTGCAAGGCTCGCTCCCTTGGATTCTCCAATTAAGTCCCAGGTTCTTGCTCCCTTGGATTCTCCTTGGGGACTTCAATGTTGTTAGATTTGCCGTTGAAAAAGTTGGGGGGAGGGTTCCTGGTGCTTCTTCGGTTGCAAATTTTAATAATTATGTTGACGAAGCTGGTCTCATTGACCTAGAATCTTGGGGGAAACTCTTTCTCTTGGAACAACTCCTCTGTTGGGCTTAAAAGAATCGCTGCAAGGCTTGAGAGAGCCCTATGTAATACCTTGTGGACATATCTCTTCCCTGTTCTAAAGTTAGATACTCTCCCTTGGCTTCTAGTGACCACCTTCTAATCTCTGTGGACCTGGCTGGAAAAGTAAACCAAAGAAGGCCCTTCAGGTACCTTGAGTTCTGGGCTAGAAGAGAAGACTATACCTCCTTGGTGGAAGCTGCTTGGGGTACCCCTGTTAGGAGTAACCCTCTCTACGTCCTGACGGAAAAATTAGGTTCTGTTAAGAGGGGCCTTGAGGCCTGGGCTGCTTCCCATGGTCGTGTGGAGGCAGATATCAAGAGTGTGTCGGCTGCGTTGGCTAAAGTAAATGAGGCCTTGGGGGCCTCTCCTAGGGAATTTACTCTCGCTCAGCTTGAGCATGACTTGAAACCCTACTTGGTTAGGCTGGAGGCTGACCAAGAGTCTGCTTGGAAGCAGTGGAGCCATGTGTCTTGGTTGAAACTTGGTGACCGCTCTACCAAGTTCTTCCACCTCTCTACTAAAATTAGGGAGGCAAGAAACATAATCCCATGTCTTATCAACGAATAGGGGTTGCTCGTGGAATACCAACAACAAATTGCTTCCCAAGCAACCTCCTATTTTGAATTCTTACTTTCAGCCCCAACTTGTTCGGAGGGAACGCATATTGCCCCTCTCCCGAAGAAGCTCCTCTCTACAGAAGCTAAATTATGGCATGAAAGGACTTTTAATGAAGAGGAGGTACGGAGTGCTCTCCACTCTATCAACTCTAACAAATCCCCCGGACCTGACAGCTTCAATGAGGGTTTCTTTAAACGCCATTGGTCCCTTGTGAAAGGGGAAATCCTCTCTGCCATGTGCTTCCTTCATTCTGGTGGGTCTATGCTTAGACAAGTAAATCACACTTTCATTACGCATGTCCCTAAAGTCCCTTCCCCAGTGGGGATTGGTGACTTCAGACCTATTTCATGCTGCAACGTTATTTACAAGATCTTTACCAAGCTGTTATTGGCAAAACTCATTGTTGTCCTCCCACATCTCATATCCCATAATCAAATGGCATTCATCAAAGGGAGACGATTGGTGATGGTGTGAAACTTGCTCAAGAATTAGCTTTGGGGTTTGAGAGGAAAAATGGTCCTCAGAGGGCTTGCCTGAAGGTGGATCTCACCAAGGCGTTCGACACTGTAAACAACCAGTTCTTGCTTGATCGCCTTAATCTTATAGGATTTGGAGCCACTTGGTGCTCTTGGATCTGGAACTGCATTGGGACTGCCTCCTTCTTTGTGCTAGTTAACGGCTCTCTTTTGGCTTCTTTAAGAGCACTAGAGGTCTGCGCCAAGGAGATCCTCTTAGCCCTCTCTTATTTATTATTGTTATGGAATCCTTTTCCTGCTTGATGGACATTGTTGTGGTGGAAGGATCAATCAACCTTGTGGGGTGTGGTAGATCCTTGGCCCCAACGCACCTCATTTATGTTGATGATCTCATGTTCTTTACCAGATGCAACAACAAAACTCTCAAAGCGGTTGATGAGATTATGGGGTCCTTTGGGACATGTCTGGCCTTAGAATGAATATCCATAAAAGCCATCTCTTTTGCTCCAGAAGCATCAGGGGTATCTTTACTTGGAACCTTGTTCCTGGCCTTCTCAACGACTCGCTTCCTATGAAGTACCTGGGAATCCCGCTTGAGCACAAAATTTGGTGGCAGCCCCTCTTCTAGAGCCCTTGAGGATAAAATCTGAGCCCAACTTTGTGCTTGGAAAGCTAAGACTCTCTCTATTGCTGGGCGTATCCAGCTCTTAAATTCAGTTATTTGTGGTATCTTGCTCTACTGCACGGATTGCTCGTTGCTCACTTCATTATCTATTAAGCGGACCGCCTCTATGTGCTCGAACTTCCTTTGGGATTGCAAGTGGTGTGATGTTGCATGGAAGGACGTCTGCCTCCCTATGGAAGAAGAAGGTATGGGTCTTAGGTCCCTGAAGGACTTAGTTAATGCCTCCAAGGTCTCTTGGGTATGGAGGTTCCTCCGGGCTGAAGGATCCCTTTGGGTTGACTTCCTCCGCTCCAAATATCTTAGAGGTGAGAATTTCTGGGAAGTAATTGCGTCCCCTGGTTCTTCAGCGGTTTGGAAGTCTATGCTTAAGAAGCGCTCTTTCCTTGTCCCTTTTATGGGCATCCTTGCTTCCCAACCCCAACTGGCCTCCTTAAACTCGGTTTTCACCTTCTGTTCTGCCTATGACCTGGTCTGTTCCAGAGCATTGTGGTAGAATGGTGGAAAGACGTTTGACTCTCCAAGGCTACCTCGAAACACAAGTGCCGCCTCTTTAGAACTATTAAAAACAAGGTTCCCACTAGAGAAAGGTTATCCTGATTTGGCATCTTTCTGGATATGGGATGCCTTTTCTGTGACCACCCTCTAGAGTCGAGGGATCATCTCTTTTGGGAATGCCACTTTTTCTTCGATGTTATCGCTACCTGCTCCAGCTTTTGGGGAGAACATCCTGCACTCCATCTCTTATGCTAAACGGCTTTTTGGCGTGGATATTATTAGGGGAGGAAAGCTCAGAACTGCCTTAGATGTTACTATCTGACGCATCTTGAAGGAGCGCAACCAGCGTTGGACTGTTGCCTCTTCCATGACCATATATCAGCTAACATCGATCATAATTAAGGATGCTCGGATCCTCTTGAACTGACCTATGATTCCCATTTTTTGAGCAAAATTTGAACTTCTATTTACATCAGAAGCTAGGCGTCCTTGCTTATCTTTTGATTGTTCTCATGGTGGTTATTTTTTTGAGAAACTTGTAATTTTCTGATTGCCCAGTTGCTGGACCTCTTTTATACATCTTACTTTGAAAATTAATGAAATCACACCACACTTAACTTCAAAAAAAATACACCCACATTTTATTTGCAAAGTAATCTATCTAATGACCAAAAAGAAATCTCTATCTAAATCGAATCTGATCATTTTTTCAAAATCGATACGCAACATCTTAGTATGTAGATATAATATAGTATAAACTAGATGAACGAAACAATACCAAAATATCACAATAATTGAATTTGTATACAACAAACATCTTGATATGTATCGAGATCATATAGATCCATCCATCATGAATTAATATGGAAATAAAAGAATTCTAATCACGTTGAATCTACAATAAAAATTAGGGTTCAAGAGGAATAACAAGAGAGTATCTTTACATTGAGAAAACATCCTTCCATCCAAAGCCTATGACTTGGACACCTCTTCTTCAAGCTTTTTCCTTCAATCCATTGTGGCAAAACCGATTTTTGAGGGTAAAGGGAGGGTGACGAATTTTCATTTTTTAAGTTATCTCCTTCTCTTTTTATATGGAAACCATTGTGGTGATGAGAGCATAATAGGAGTCATTATCTCCTCAACTGATTATACTATGTCTCCATCTTTTTTTTCAAACTAAAACGGTAAATCTAATCACTATAATCAAATATCAACTTTCTTTTATTTTTACTAATCACCTTGGTAACAACTATCTAATTAATAATACCAACTAATTTTATCCAATTAATTCGGATTGTATTATTTTAATTAATTATTTGGATAATATTTAACTGGATTGGTCTACAGATTTTTTCGAGTTGGTTTCAACTAATTAGAATTTGCAATGTTTTAAATCATGTTTCATTTCATTCATGCATGCATTCGTGATTACTAGCCTGTATTGTTTGTTAGTTTTGGCTTTGACAATTTATTAAATCACTTAATCTAGATATTTAATACCTAAATAGTTGTATTATGGCCCGTGTCCTTGTGTTCGGCATTGGTCCCGGGTTATAAATTAAAGACGAATCCTCCTCGCGGAGATCATTCATTCGGTTCTGTATGATACACTAAGTGCTCGTGCTACAATGGATTCAAATTAACTTATGCTTTAGTGATTCATCAATGGCTTTTGAGAGATTCTAGAAGTCAAAGTTACACGAATCATGCAAGCTATAAATGTATACAAAGTAAGAATGTAGAGGATCGACTTTCAAGATTATGAAACCTAGGAAATGTGTAGGACATGATGGCATTCCTATATAATTATAGAGAGTTCTAGGTGAATGTAGCTTGATTTTGCTCACAAATTTATTCAACATTATTTATCGAAGCAAGAAAATACCTGAAGAATGGAGGAAAAGTATCGTGGTGCTCTTTGAAAGAATAAATGAGGCATTTGAAATTTTCTTACTACAAAAGTATCAAACTGTTAAGTCACATTATAAAAATTTGGGAACGTCTGATCGAGAGAAGGTCGAGGTTAGCTTTCAAAGTGAATAAAAATCAATTTGAATTCATATCAAGTCTCTCAACTATTAAAGCTATCTACAAGTTGAGGAGATAATGGAGATTTATAGAGTTAAAAGGAAGAATCCCTATGTGATTCGTATTGATTTCGAGAAGGCTTGTGATTTAGTTCCACGGGAGATCATGTGGAGAGTTTTGGGGAAGATACAAGTACATGTCATTTATATATAGAATATTACCATTTTAAATATTTTATTTTATAATTATATTTTTGAGTATAGATTATTATGACAATTTTAAAAGGTTACACTACAAATAAAATATCCAACAAACATTTTTTGTAGTTATTTGATGAATACTCATTCATCACTCTTTATTCTTATATTTTAGCTACAAAAACCTTTGCAAATGCATGTAGATATGTGTAAATACAAATAATTACCAAAAGCATGCATTGTGTAAAAACCTATAATTAGCATGTTTTTGTGCAAAAATAAAAGAATAAAGATTAAAAAGAAAAAGAGGGAAATATTTAGAATAAATATTGAGCAACATTTCTTATTGGTCCTGGGAAGTGTTGACCGCCCGGTCAACTCCCCCCCCCAGGACCACCCCGTCTCGGATCCGTGCCCGCAACCCGATTTCTCGCCATTTTGCACACTTGATCCGACTCCTGAATCCGTTAACCCCGGGCTCTAATCCGAGCTTGATCATCCCTGATCCACGCCCGGGGTGGATTTTGGGGATCCGCGCACTGAGCTACTCGCCCGACCTCCCGATAGCCGGACCCCTAGGAGTATATAGTCCCAGCTCCGCCACCCTAATTCGATATCTTTGGCCATTCGAATCCACCCATGTGAGCTCCAGCGTGCTCGTGAGAGTGACAGCTCGCGTTTGGCGCTGTCGAAGCGAGGAGAGGAAGAGAGACCACTGATCCGGCGAGCTTTGCCGCCGTTGCTCCGCCACCAGCAGGAGCATCGAGCCTCGGAGGGAGACGCTCCTCGAGGCGAAGACCAGGAGCTTCCTTAGCTCCTCCCCAGTCTCCTCGTCCACCCAGGTAATCCCTTAGACCCTTCTTTAGCCCTGATTTTCGTTTACGCCCAAATCGTTGCTCCGCCGCATTTCGCCGATTCCTATCGATTCCGACCACCATTCGATCATCGGGCATCGCCATAGCCTTCGCCGTCTTCCCGCGCACCTTCTCCACTTTCCCATCCAACCCAGCTCGCACAGGAGCTGGGATTCGAGCTCCACCGCCCCCACTTCGCCGGAGCTCGTCCGCTGCGACCCATCGTCCATCGCCACTCCACCTAACCGGGTCGAGGCAGTTTGCCCTCGATCCGCGAGTCTTCTGGATTGCTTTGCAGGTCGAACGAAGGCCATCTGAGGTCCTTCGACATCCAGCCAGGAGGCGCAGCTCCGCCGACCTCGCCCGAGCTCCTCAGAGCTCGGCTGGGTCATCGGAGACCCCTATCCGACGCAGAGGCCCACACCCGACCTGTTCCGATCGTCAGCGCCCCGCGAGGAGGTCAGGAGCGCTCGCACTGGGCCGGCGAAGTTCGCCGGCCACCTGTTCTTCCTCGACCTTCAGCCGCCGTTCGATCGTCCCTCCAGCTCCAGTCTTCATCAGGGCCATCAATCGCAGGAGCAACCGTCACCGTTCAATCTGAGGAGGAGAGATCTGGAGCGCCCGTCGTTCGCCACCGTCAGATGATCCACGTGGCCTCCATCCACCCGGTTCATTAATAAAGGGTAATTTACCCTTAGGCCCTGCTCGTTATTTTATTTCGAGTTTAGTACTGTAAATACATAGATTAGTTGTTTTATTTTCAGTACATTTGCACATTGGACCCTGAGCTTTATTGTATTCGCATATATGCCCCTGTTTGTGGTGTAGCACGTGCATCGACACGTGCCTCTTTGGGATATTTGCATTCTTTACCCTGTAGTTCTGGATGGTTATGAAATGAATGAAACTTTTTAGTTATTTACATTGATACCCCTGTGCGTGGTTTATTTGCGCATGTGCGTGATTTTAGTGGGTAAATTACATTAAGTTCCCTGGGCTTTTAATACTTGTTATTATTTAGCCCAGGAACTTAATTTCTTTACATATGGGTCCCTGAGTGCCCCAGACACGCGCTAGGAACGTGTTTCACTGGGTTAATTGCATCGGACCCCCCAGAACTTTGGGTATTTGCACTTTGGTCCCTGTGCACTGTGCCCCCTCTTTATTTTCGAATAAAATAGCAAATCACCTCCAAATTTAATGAAAATTGGACACATGGCTCCTGCCATGATGTAAAATTTTCTATAAATTTTGGAGACATTTTCGTCACTATTTGTTATTTTTAAAAAATCAAAAATATCTATTTTTGCTACTGTCTAACTTTAAAAACCCCAAAAAAATATTAAATATCATTTAAAAATTCTAAAAAAATTGTCTAATGTCTATTTTGAAGTGTTTGATTTTCTAGCCAATTTTGGTTATTTTTCATTACTGAAAACCACTAAAAATCGAAAACACTCAAAATCTTATAAAAATTCTAGAAAATAAACTAAAAATCCAAAAACAATAAAATAGGTGCCTAAATTTTCCTTATTTTCTTCTCTTTACAGGAAAATTACCTCCCAGCTATTTTGTGGCTTTTAGATATTTTATCTAGGCCCTTTTAGCTTGGCTGGACAGTACCTTTCATTTCAATCACTTTTTGATTTTTAGAAAATGAAATAAACATCAGAAAATTCTCAAAAATTCACCAAAAACACTAAAAATTATAAAACATATAAAAATATTTTTATTTGAATTTTTGGTTGATTTTTAATGCTTTTAATAAATTATTAAAGTGTGTGTTTATTTACTTGTTTTTATTTTCTTAACATATTAAAAATCCAAAAAATTATTAAATAATTAAAAACCACCCAAAATATTTGCTTCTTTTGCTTTATTTCTCTTTTTGACTACTTCGTAGGCCGAGAGGCCAACCCGTGCTCCTTGTGATGGACCGTGGTCGCTATACCAGGTTAAAATAATAGCAGGACCGCTTTCGCATTTTTGATTGATTTTATCTATCTTAGTGGTTCATTTTTCTTGATTGACATAGCTGAGTGATCGAGGTCGCAACGACCATCTAGATACCTTTGCCTTAGTCGCTTGGCGAGTCATCAGAATGGCGCCGTTGCCGGGGAGCACGGCTTAGTAGTTTTTATTTTATTTTTGTTTTTATTTTCGCAGCTTTTCGCGGCTCTTTCAGAGCTCGCGGCTTTTTCGCGGCTTTTATTTTATTTTTGTTTTTGTTTTATTTTGTTTTATTTTGAGTGTTTATTTTATTTTGCATTTTTGCATATATACCCTCATTTTATTTCCATTTATTTGTCTTATCATTATTTGATTATTTTGGTCTGATCACTTGTCTCTGTTTCTTGCGAGGGCCCGAGGACCGCGGAGGCGACTTTCGAGGAGCCGACGCAACCGCAGGACTTGGAGGCGGCTCCCTTCTGTACGGAGCCGCAGGAGAGAGCGAGAGAGAGAGAGAGAGTTGAGTGGGTGAGGTGTAGATTAGATTTTATTTGATTATTATTGTAATAATACAGGTACTCAGAGACTGGACTTGAGGACTATATCTGCTTAGTGGGTCTGTTTCGCCGAGCACCGGTGTGCTCGACGGACCTGTAGGAGTTTTTCGTGGCTTTTATCGCGGCTTTGTTTTCTTTCCTTTTTACTGCCTTTTCCGATGTTTACGGGGTTTTTGATCGAGCCCCTAGATTTAGGATTTTATACTTGCTTGTGTCGTAATTAGTAGGGTCCCCACACTTAATTATCTGCCTGCTCCTATAGTTCGCTTAATTGGACCTGCTAATAATCAATTAATAAAAATAACCGACTCATCTCCTTCGTAGCCTACGTGCCGTAGCCCGCCCCGTAAAGCGCTTTCTCCTACCCCCGATTTGTCGGGCAGAGGAGGGGTGGGCCAAGACCGGACCCTTGGGCTTGAAGGTCGGTGACCGGTAAGACGATTCTGCGAGTAGAAATTGCTCATCTAGGACTCGGTTTTTCCCGCTGCATCATTTAGGTAGTTTATTTCCTGTCTTTAAATTCTGCGCGGATCACTTGCATGTAGAGTGCTGGAGGCAAGGTACGCATTTCTATCTCAGCATGCATCATTGATTTCATCGCGCATCGGCTTTTTCGTCTTCTCCCCCCTGTTTTGGATTAAATAATCAGGAGAACCGAAAAATTCGTTAGGCCTTTGTTTTTCATTTGAAAAATATTAAAAAGAAAAATCATAAAATTGGGACTGGATAAGACTATTGACCCTAAACGACACTCACCTTAAAAATTTGTCTTGGGGAGAGCAACCCCCTCATTGTTTGGTTTGATTGCGCGAGAGAGTGACCCACACCCTAGGTAGAGCCCTCCGGTGTTATTCCCGACTGATTACCGACTCTTCCGTGCGGGCCAGTCGGTTGGGGTAGCATCGGGTATCCTAACAGGTCACGTAAGCGCTCTGATATCTTGTGTGTTCACCTAATAAAAATTGACAAGATAACTTGACCGAGCTTTTACGGTCTTCAGCTCGCGTTGCGTTGGTGAACCGGGGGTTTGCATTCTGATCATAGTTTCTCCAGATCCCATCCGCACTACTCGACCAGATCACGATGATGGGTAGACACTCTCTTAGGCAGCCTCTGGCTGCACCGCTTTCGGGCACGTCTACCCAATCATCTAGGTTGGCCCGCGAGAGCCTAGACCAGTTCTCCGAGCCCGAGTACGATTCCGCCCTGTTCCCCCTCGACCCTCTTTCTTTCGGTTCTGAGAGATATGAGCCAGAGGAGAGAATAGCAGATTTGACAGCACCTGAGTATGGCTCATTTGATTTTGCAGACGTCATGGCCGGTAGTTCAGAGGACCGCTCCAGGACAGAGCACATCGTGATGGACCAGGGAGCGATCAACTCCACCCTGATCGCCTCGTTAGAGACAGTGCAGCAGCAGCTTAGGGATCAGGGAGCTTTCATGATTGAGATGAGGAGAGAGTTGGAGCGACTCAGAGCAGAGAGAGATCAGAGCGAGCCTGAGGACGGACCAGATGCAGAGGCACGAGCCGCAGCAGCCGCAGCAGCAGCCGCAGCGGCAGCCGCTGCGGCAGGAGGACCACCGAGACCGATGCGGGAGTTGCATAACCCCGGATCTACACTGATGCATCATTGGGTGGTGGTACCTGCTATCGTGGGGGACTTCAAGTTCCCCCCGAACACCCTGCAGATGCTTCCCCGTTTTCACGGACTTGCCACCGAGGAGCCCCATCTCCACCTCCAGGAGTTTTTGATGATCTGCAGTACTGTCCACGATCGCCATGTGGACCAGGATACGATTCGGATGATTGCCTTCCCCTTTTCCCTAGCAGACAGAGCAGCCACCTGGCTGAAGCATTTGAGGAAGTTCGTCTACACCTGGGAGCAGCTCCGCACCGAGTACTTGAACAAGTACTATCCACTCGGGCGGACGAATGCAACGAGGGCCCTGATCAGCAACTTCTCCATGCTCCCCAACGAGCAATTCCATGAGGCATGGGAGAGGTTCCGAGAGCTCACAGACCGATGCCCGCACCATGATATCACGAAGCCGAATCTTGTGCAGAGCTTCTTCAGCGGGTTGACACCAGAGCTCCAGGGCTTGGTGAATGCTTCTTGTGGTGGGTCATATTTCGCCAAGGATCACGACCAGGTCTGGGCCATCTTCGAGGAGATGGCCGAGAACTATATGGTGATGTCCCAGACCCGGTTGTACACTCAGGGGAGACCCCAGCAGCAGCCAGGACCCGTGCAGTACCAGAGGATAGCACGGGTCGATGCCGGTCCATCCAGTTCATCCGCAGTTGCAGCAGCACAGGCAGAATCGTCCGCTGCGGATATGGGTATCATCAGCGAGAAGTTGGACCGCATGGAGCTGATCGAGAAGAAGCAGTGCCAGGGCATCACGCAGATGGAGCAGATGGCACAGACTCTGAGCGACATGAAGACCCAGCTCATGTGTCTCCAGGAGGCACAGACGGCTTCCCAGCCCCGTCTTCAGTCGCGAGGCGATACCGGCGGTAGCAGCAGCTCGTCCCAGCGCTCCAGCTCCTTTCAGCAGCCTAGACAGGTTCACCTTGTACAGGCGGAGCCGTATCAGCAGGAGCAACCCTCTTACCAGTCCCCACCATCTCCAGACATGCAGATGGTGGTATACCAGCCGGATCAGCCTCTGGCAATACTCCCGCCAGCCCAGTTCGATGCAGAGCCGTTGATGGATGTCAACGGGATTTGGTATGACCGTCCCCAGCCTGGGATCCGACGAGACCATCCCAGATTCAGGTAGGGGAGTGGAGGTACCCAGCCCCAGCAGCAGCCATCCGGTCAGGGAGGGCAGTATGGCCAGCAGAGGGATCACCAGCAGCAGCAGCCCCCAGCCTACCAGCCACACCAGCAGTCGTCCTTCGTTCCTCGTCCCTATCAGCAGCAGGGACAGTCTTGGAGACGTGAGCAGCAGGCTCACCAGCCACAGCAGCAGCAGCATCCTACCTCCTACCCCTCTCAGCACCAGCAGCACCAGTTCCAGCAGCCTCAGCACCAGAGAGGCTACCCGTCAGGCTCCCATGAGAGCCCCGCCTTGGATGACATAGCCCGCATCCTCACGGACCAGCAGGCTACTTTTCGACGGGAGATGGACGAGTTCCGCCAGGAGATGCGAGACCTGATGAGAGGGAAGGCCGCCATCCCTGCACAGATAGAGCCGAATCCGAACAGCCTGAAGCAGAAATCTGAGCAGGTAGTTTCCACTGAGCATGCCACTCCTAGTGATCCATTTGATGATATGTCTTCGGATCTATTTGATGCTGATTTTGTTACACTTAGGAGCGGTAGAGCACCAGCAGGCGGCGCCTCATCTGAGCGACGACTCGAGGATCCACCCAGGGCGCCAGATGAGGAGGAGGAGAGCGGTACTGAGGCCGCACACGACGATGATGGTGGTACTGATGCCACCAAGGATGCTGATTCCATCGGCAAACTCTGAGGCCACCGCTTCACCAGTTCGAGGAGGTGGTGCTGATGCCACCAGAGTAGCCGAGCCAGCCCGCGATACTGAGGCCGCGAGACGTCCAGTAGCAGAGCCAGCCCGAGGTGGTGCTGAGGCCACCGATGTTCGTTTTGATAGAGATGTTGTTTTTCCTTCTGTTGATGTACCTCAGAACTCTGCTTTGAATAAAGGAAGAGGTTTAGTTTCTTCTGGTCCCACTGTAGTGATTGATGTATGTGCGGATCCGGCCGTCGAGCCGTCTAGGCCTTTTCCTAGTCCATCATCTGAGAAGGACCCTGTGATCCCCTTCCCTAGAGCCCTTCAGATGGGAAAGGGGAAGAAAAGAGAAAAAGACCCAAAAAAGATAGAGCAGGAGGAGTTCAGCCAGAGCATGATCGATAGATTTCACATACAGCTGACCCTTCAGGAGGCTTTGCAGCACATTCCCCTTCTTCAGCGATCTTTGAGAGATAGGACCACAGTCAGGAGGAGGAGGAGGAACCATCATTCAGAGATACATGTGCTGACGAAAGCCACGTGCTTCACGATCCAGAACCGTCTGCCGTCCAAGAGGCCAGATTCAGGGGCCCCGTATGTTAGATGCCAGATTAGTGAGCAGAGGTTCGACCAGACTCTATTGGATAGCGGATCGTCTATCAACCTTCTTCCGGCAGCCCTCCTCGACCGCTTCGAGTTGGGCACTCTTCGACAGAGCAGGACAGTCCTTCAGTTTGCTGATCGATCTGTCAAGAGGCCGAAGGGGTTGTTGCGAGATGTTATCGTCACGATTCAGGGCCTGAAATTCCCCGTGGACTTCGTAGTGTTGGACATGGAGATCCTTGATTCAGTGGCCGATACCCCCATCATCCTTGGTCGTCCGTTCTTGGCCACATCCAAGGCGGTGAGTGATCATGATAGCGGGAAGGTATACTTTCGCGTCGAGGGCAAGAGTGTACAAATAGAGACGGTCGAGGACTACAGAGCCAGAGAGAGAGCAGACTCAGAGACCAGCACAGACAAAGAGCAGCTGACAGATGCCGGGTTAGACATCCACCAGGACTGTGATTTTGTGATCACAGATGATGAGGCAGCATGGGCAGACCCTTCAACACAGGCCATCCTCTCATTTCCAGACACCACTGATGCAGAGATGACAGCAGAGGAGAGCTTGGAGAGCACAGCCCTGGTCCAGGATACTACAGAGGCAGCAGAGCCGGTTCTCGACCGCGACACGGTTGCTAGTGATGGTGGTACTGAGGCCACCTTGTGTGACGGTGGTGCTGATGCCACCTTGTTTGATGCAGATCCCTCGGATTCAGAGTCTGATTGGGCAGATTGTGATGACCAGATGCCAGACTTGAGTCCACATGAGCCTACAGATGAGGAGGAGGTAGAGGCAGAGCAGATCAGAGACAGCACAGTTGAGCAGCCTCCTCCAGATCCAGTTTGCGAGAGTTCGCTTTCTTTCTCCCAGGCAGATTTGGCAGACTTAGCAGCACTCACACATCTTCTTCCGAGGCCAGATTTACCAGCACCCAGTTGTCCAGAGCTGAAGCCGCTCCCTACTTCGCTGAAGTATCGGTTCCTTGCGGGCGAACCTGAGATGTACCCAGTCATCATCTCCGTCGGTCTGACTGGAGAGCAAGAATCCCGTTTGATGGGGGTTCTTGGAAAGAACCGCAAGGCAATCGGATGGAGCGTAGCAGATCTCCATGGGATTAGTCCATCAGTGTGCTCCCACCATATCTATCTCGAGGAGGGGGCGAAGCCGTCGCGTGAGTTCCAGTGACGACTGAACCCCAACCTGAGAGATGTTGTGATGAAGGAAATATCAAAATGGTGGAGTGCAGATTTCATTTATCCCATTTCCGACTCCAAGTGGGTCAGCCCCTTGCATGTGATGACCAAGAAGACGGGCATCACAACTGTGATCAGTGAGTCGGGAGAGGAGATTGCTACACGAGTACCCACCTCTTGGAGGGTCTGTGTTGACTACAGGAGACTCAACCAGGCCACCAAGAAGGACCATTTCCCCCTGCCTTTTATTGACCAGATCATTGAGAGACTGACAGGGAAGAGCCATTATTGCTTCCTGGATGGGTACTCGGGCTACAACCAGGTGGCCATCGCTCCTGAGGATCAGGAGAAGACCACCTTTACCTGTCCCTTTGGTACATATGCCTTTCGACGCATGCCATTTGGGCTATGCAATGCCCCTGCGACTTTTCAGAGGTGCATGCTGTCGATCTTTTCGGACATGGTAGGGGAGTGTTTGGAGGTCTTCATGGACGATTTCTCGGTCTACGGCGATGGATTCGACTCCTGTCTTGACTGCCTAGACCGAGTACTCCAGCGATGTATTGAGTACCATTTGGTTTTATCTTGGGAGAAGAGTCACTTCATGGTGACTCAAGGGACGGTGCTTGGCCACATCATCTCCAACAGGGGCATGGAGGTTGATCCGGCCAAGGTTGATGTCATTAGAAAACTCGCTCCGCCATCCAATTTGAGGCAGCTACGGTCATTCCTGGGGCACGTTGGATTTTATAGGAGATTTATTCAGGATTTCAGCAGGATTGCCCGGCCGTTGACTGACCTCTTGACGAAAGACACCGAGTTCCTTGTCGATGACAAGTGTCTTTCATCCTTTGCGACTCTCCATCAGTGTGTTATTGAGGCTCCTGTCCTCCAGCCGCCTGATTGGTCTCTCCTATTCGAGATCATGACGGATGCCTCTGATTTTGCTGTAGGGGCAGTGCTGGGACAGAGGAGGGATGGAGTACCATTTGCTATTCACTACGCTAGCCGCACATTGGATTCCGCCCAGCAGAATTACACGGTCACAGAGAAGGAGATGCTAGCCGTAGTGTTCGCCCTAGATAAGTTTCGATCTTATATCATTGGATCTAGAGTGACTTTGTACACAGATCACACCGCCATCAGGTACCTCATGGCAAAGAAGGATGCCAAGGCCAGACTTACTAGATAGATCCTTCTACTCCAGGAGTTCGACATTGAGATTAAGGATAAGCCTGGAGTCAAGAATGTGGTGGCAGATCATCTCTCCCATTTAGAGCAGCCTGAGGAGTCTGAGCAGATTGATCCCATTCGAGATACCTTCCCAGATGAGGCGATCCTTGTTATCGCCTCGCTCCCGTGGTATGCCGATATTGTGAACTTTCTCGTTGCTGGGAAAGTCCCACAAGATTGGCCCAGGCAGAGGCTTGAGACCTTCCTTGCGAAGGCCAAGTCCTACCACTGGGAGGATCCCATCCTTTACCACGAAGGAGGGGATAGTGTCTGGCGTCGGTGTATTCCTCAGGAGGAACACCATAGCGTCCTCACTTACTGTCACAAGCTTGAGGCAGGAGGACATCATTCTGGGAGGAGAACGGCACAGGAAGTGCTCCAATCCGGCTTGTGGTGGCCTACCCTCTTCAAGGACTCAGATGAGTTCGTGAAGAGGTGTACTGACTGTTAGAGGATGGGCACTTGTGGACAGCGTGATATGATGCCGATGCAGCCCATTCACTTCTGTGAGGTTTTTGACGCATGGGGCATCGATTTCATGGGTCCATTCCCTAAGAGTCAGGGATTTTAGTACATTCTGTTGGCCGTGGATTATGTTAGTCGTTGGGTTGAGGCTATCCCCGCCCGAGCCGCTGATGCGAGGATAGTTTGCAGATTTTTGAGGAAGCACATCATCACGCGGTTCGGGGTTCCACGAGTTCTGATTTCTGATGGGGGGTCTCACTTTATCAACGACCAGGTGAAGGCCCTTGCTAGCGAGTTCAGTATAGACCACCGTGTTGCTACACCTTACCATCCACAGACGAATGGTCTAGCCGAGGTGTCGAATAGGGAGATCAAGATGATATTGCAGAAAGTCGTCCGCCCTGACCGAAAGGATTGGTCACAGCTTTTGGACTCGGTCTTATGGGCGTATAAGACGTCTTTCAAGACTCCATTGGGCACATCTCCCTTTCGCCTCGTATATGGCAAGCCGTGCCAATTACTTGTTGAGCTGAGGCACAAGTCACTTTGGGCAGTTACAAATATTCTTATGGATCCAGATGGTATGGGAGACCAGAGGAGGGCAGAGTTAGCCGCCCTGGAGGAGCTTAGAGATACAGCTTTCTCAAACAGCCTACAGTATAAGGAGAGAGTGAAGGAGTGGCATGATTCTCATATCAGCCACAAGCATTTTGAGATTGGACAGAGAGTATGGTTGTTTGATGCAAGGCTTCGTTTATTTCCAGGGAAGCTACATAGCAAATGGAAGGGACCCTACTTGATCAGAAAGGTACACGACAACGGTAGCATTGATATATCTGAGTTGTCTTCTGAGAGTACCTTTCGAGTGAACGGCCAGCGGCTCAAGCCATTTTTAGATCATGAGCCGCGTGTCGTTGATCTTGCCCCGATCCATTTTGCGTGAGATGTAGTCTTTTGACTCACATCTAATGCATCTCACGCCTGAGTTTCACTGATCTTCCGCCTTGTATAGATCCAGATGTCTATATCATTACATTCTTTAGTCCCACATCCCTTTCTTCATCTTGTGATTATGCTATCCTTAGGGTGCACTTTACCCTAAGTATAGGGGGGATGTGAGACCTTCAGGTATTTCTTTTATTTCTGTCTACCCCTGTTTTGCTGCCTATACTTAGGGATATTTCACCCTAAGTATAGGGGGGATAGACCCTGTACATTCTCCACTCGGTTTTTCCCTTAGTATACAGCCTGCTATACTTAGGATTACTTGATCCTAAGTATAGGGGGAAGACCCGAGACCCTCTTGACTTTTCTATTTCATTCTTCTTCTTTGTATATAGCCCTTCTTTTCACTTCCCTATACCTAGCACGAGTTATGTCTTATTCATCGCTCTTGACTCTGAGGACATCGTTCGAGCTAAGTATAGGGGGGTGTGTATATATTTCATATATACTTTAGCCATAACTCGTACTTTGTGTGAGTGTGTTAATAAATAAAATGGCTAAAAATCACAAAAATTAAAATTTTTCATGTACATAAACTTCTTTTATTTGCACATAAATAGCTAGTGTACAAATTATTTTTGTAAAAATGATTTCAAAAATCTTTTGTGTAAAGCTTGTGTAAATATTTTCTTATCAAAATTATGTTTATAGTACAAAATTTTTCCAAAATGTTTTGAAAATCAAAAGTTTGCAAAAATCTTGTGTAAATGTGTGTAAATATCTTTTTGCAAAACTTGCACTTCATGCATCATCCATTCATGATTTCAAAACATTTTTCAAAAATTTTGCATGATTGTAAAATGTGTGTAAATAAGCATCTTTTGTACATATGTATATAGTTTTTTCTGGATGACAGTTGACATTTAAACTAGCCTGGAATCAAATTGAGAAATGGAGCTTGATTAAGATCTTAATCCACCTAAATTCTAAGAGGAACCTTATAGGGCTTAGGTTTAAGGCTTTTCAGGTCCATGGTGACTTAAATCTTTGAGTCCACTTGGCTATGATCACATGTCATCTCAATGAGCCTAAGTAGAGCACTTAACAACAACACATGACTCATATAGATTATGGCTTTACTTGGACACCAGCACTATGCACCGAGCTCTCTACGGATGAGGTGGTGAGGAGGCAGTCTTCCTTGACTTGGGGTAGCATATGAGGGTGGTACTTCTAGGCGGAACCTCTCTTCTTCTTGTAGTGAAGGAAGTGCGTCTCAACTTGGTCTGGTTGCCATGAGGTCTAACGACGGGAGTTGTGGGTTGCAATAAAGCTTCAAAAGAGGGATAGTCTATTGGCTCAAGAGGAAAAACTCCTTGTATATATGCTGCACATGTATATGTTGTATAGATGCACTCGAAAAAAAAATGTGCAAAAAGAAAATAACTCCAAAAAAGTGGTGGGTCTGAGAGAAAATGATAATCCCACCGGAGTATGTATATATAGTGCAATAAGCAAAGCTTGAGTATCATGATCCACCTGATGTAGCTTGCAGCAGGGAGACTTGGCTACACTGGTCAAGCTCCCAAGGGTACTTGGCTACACTGGCCTTGACCCATTCTCTTCTTCCTCCTCTTCTTGAGCCGGTTGAACTTGAACTTAGAAGGGAATACCCTGCTCCTCGAGGAAAGAGTGGCCAGATTGAGGTCATAGAGTTACCTTGTTGGGGAGGGTTGTCAAGTTGCCATTTCTGAGGTGGAGAGCTTAGACTTCACATTCACGGGACAAGAAAAGATTCATGGTCTTCAGGGTTTGTGATTGATGACTTGTTCTGATCTGGAGCATTGAGGAGTCTTGGTTATAGATTAGTGGAACTTAGAGGCTGTTGAGTTTTAGACTTAAGTCCAAATAAGGTTCCGACAAATTAATAATCCAAAGATCTGATCGAGCTCCATACCTTAATTTAATAAAGGCAAGTTTAATAATCAGCCTTGATCTATGTACATTCTCTTTTTCTTTTTCTTTATTTCTTTTTCACTTCTTTTTCAAATAAGTGTTTGCTAAGGGGCTAGCAAAGTTAAGTATAGGGGGGTGATGAATACTCATTCATCACTCTTTATTCTTCTATTTTAGCTACAAAAACCTTTGCAAATGCATGTAGATATGTGTAAATACAAATAATTACCAAAAGCATGCATTGTGTAAAAACCTATAATTAGCATGTTTTTGTGCAAAAATAAAAGAATAAAGATTAAAAAGAAAAAGAGGGAAATATTTAGAATAAATATTGAGCAACCTAACCCAAGGGAGGGCTCAACATGGGCCTGACCGCATAAAAGCCAAAGTAGAGGGAGATAGGGGCTCATGTGTGTAAATATATATGTGATGAATCTGTGATTCATCACTCTAAAAGTTGAAAATAGAGTCTTGTCCCCGAGTAAATAGATGCATATTTCCCTTTATATTGTAATATTAGCATTCGTGCATGCAAGCATAATATATGCATTTTAGCATTCATACTTGCATTAAATAAGAAGCCGATTTCACTTGTAAATATCCACCTGTATATTAGATAAAATGCCTTATTTGTATATATTTTATACTAACTCCAAAGCCAATAAAACCAACTCTAGTATATATGACTAATACTAATAAAGGAAAAATATCTAAAAAATACTAACTTGTAAAATTACCCAATAAAACCCCAAACCCAATTGGAGACCTTAAAATGCACATATCTCTCTCATACAGCCTCCGAATTAGGTCTACTCACTTTTAAAGTAATATACATTCAGAGACCTTCGAAACAAGACCAATTTCATTAAAATCGGAGCTCGTATGCAAAACTTGGGTTTTGGGCCCCTTTTGTACATTGTACATATTGACTGTTTTGCCCCTGTATTTCAACCTTTTATTTTCTTAATCCAAAAAAATTAGATTAAGTTGTAAATATTCTTTTTATATTTTCTCTATTTTATTTTTGATTTTTCTCTTAATTAAAAATGACAAAAAAATTAGAAAAGATGAAATGTGGTATTTTATATCTATAAGGTACCACTCAAAAATACATTTTTGTACAGATGATCTCGTTTGATTTTCGACCCTTCACGAAAGTTGTAGATCTCATCGAGACGAGCAACTTTCATGTTGACCACTTTTTGATTTAATCCCTTTTATTATTTCTTTTTGATTTTTATTTACATTTAATTTTTGATTTTTCTAGGAGCGACATGTGGCAGCTCCTGGAGCCGCCACATGTCACCCTATTATTTTATTAATTTCAGATTTATTTTATTATTTTCGGATTTATTTTTATTATTATTTTATTATTATTATTTAATTATTTTTAGTAGCCTTTTATTTTATTTTATTACTTTATTTATTTAATCTCCCTTTTACCTCTTCCCTTACTTGCCTTCCACTCCAAGCCACCACTATCACCACTTCCTCCATCTTCTCCATCCCTTCTCCAACTTCCCTCTCCTCTCTCTTTATATTCCTATCTTCTCCTCCATTGTTTTTCATCCGCCATTTTCGAGAGAAGTGAGGTCGAGCCCCTTTAACCTTCAGGTGACAGCTGCAGGAGACGAGTCGAGCGACGACAACCTCAAGGCAAGATCCGTGGCATCCCCATTGCCGCATCGCGAGATCCAATTGGACTTGCCTAGCTTCTCGTCTTTTCGCCAAGCTGATCGAGGCAACGACGACGGAAGCCACACACCGTGGCTCCATTTTCGGCGAATCACAGGTAACTATTCTATCTCTATTTTTTTACATTATTTTTATCTAACAATTTTTCCTTGTTGATCACCACATTTTTCACCACATTACACGCAAATCATCATACAAAAACCACCATCATTCAACACCCTCATTTTATTTCATTATCACCCAAATTATCAAAATCCATCTGTCCATTCCCATTATATCATTCCTGTTCACAAGAAAAAAAATTGCAAAAAAAATTGCAAAAAAAAAAACAAAATAAAAAAAAAGCAGGAGCTCCCGTTGGCCGCCCCCTGGGACCGCCGCCCGCGCTCCAGCCCTCGGCCAGAGCCTCAGCGGCCGCAGCTTCCGCCCCAGCCCCGCGCGGCTCCCCGTCCGCCATTGCCGCCCCAAGCCGTCTCCCCCGACCATCGAGCTCCGCGGCACCTAGGCGCACCCCCGCCTTCCACCTCCCGGCAGGCCGGCCGCGACCCAAAGGTGCCCAGCCGCCCCCCTCCGCGTGGTGAGGCCGCCCCCTCCTCGCGGTTCGCCGTCCGCCCCATCTGCAGCCACCGGAGACCGTGTTCCGCCGTTGAAGACGCGCCACCACCGGCTCGTTCCCCCTCCAGCTCCCAGGTGAATCGCCATCAACGCCGCCAGCCCCACGGTCAGGCCCCGCACAGCCAACTCCGCCTGGAGCGCACCGCGCGCGTGCACGCACATCCAGGCGCGCGCCGTCCTCCGTCGCCACGTGCTCATCCGCGTGTGTGGACGCCTCCACCTGCAGTCCGCCCGCGCATAGCCGCGCACCTCACGCTCACGCCGGCCGTGCGCGCTCAGCTCATCTCCGCCGCCCTCGCGCGACCCCCGCGCGGCCGTGCGCCACCCACCAGAGCCCCACGCACCTCCGCATGCGCATCCCTACGCGGCGCTGCCCTCCACCGACGCCGCGGCACGTGGCCGCCGCCCATCCTCCCCCGTTGCCTTGTGCCTTAGCGGGTAAAGAGAGGTTCATTTCCTTTTTTATTATATTTGTAACAATTGCATTCTCAGTCCACTATATTTGTTCATTTCCAAAAGTGCCTTTTGGCACAAGTCAGTTGTTGTTTTTTCAGTTCTATTTTGCATTGACACCCCTAACTTTGAACATTTATTTAGACAGTCATTTTGCATCATTTATTTTAATTAAAAATGGCATGTTGATGAACAACTAATTCTTTACTTTGTGGCTATTTATTTGCATTTTTGTGAGTATTAGACATTTTATTAAAAATCAGAGATTGAAATTCAGTGATATTTTGCCTAATTATGCTCTGAAATTCGCACAAAGTCACTTATTGCTCCAAAAAATGTGAAAAATTTGTAGATGATGCCTTTTAGTGTTCTTTAATTACTTTCCAAATTTCATCCAATTAGGAGTTGTCTTGTGCCTAAAATAAATTGTAGAGTGATTTAGGTAATTGAATTTTAATTAATTCCACGAATAAGATTTTTGAGAAATTTCAAAGCTCCTAGATTCCTTACTAAAATATGTATCTGAGATAAATAGGTCTTTGGATGATTTGATTTCGTGGATTAATTAAGAATTAAGCACCTGTAATCGCTCTATTTTCAGTAAAAAATTCATAAAAAAATTTAAAAGTGTCAGAAAATTCTAAAAAAAATAGTGTAGCTTCATTGCATCATATTTAACTTCCTGTAAATTTTTCATAATTTTTGCATATTATTTGCATGAAAAATTGAATAAAAACCCCAAAAAAGTTTGTATTTTTCATTTGCGCATTTTAAAGCCAAAAATTACAAAAAAATACATTTTGCATTCAATGTTGGATTAGATTCTTAGGAAAATTATAACTTAGTCGATTTGAATCAATTTGATATCAAAAATTAAATTTGGCTAAGTGATCGTTTTCTTAATAACCTAATTCATACGCATTTGAGCATTGACATTTATATCGCATAAAAAAATATAAAAAAAAAACCACTTGGAAAACCGCAATCTAATTCATCTAACTTGATCCCGAGTTGTTCCTTTGCCTCCTTGAGTCGACCCTGGGGCTTGCCCAGTCTAAACAAACATCAAACCGCATATTACATTCATTCGACTATTTAATCGAGTTGTGCGGTTATTTTTGATCGATCACAGATCTATCCGACTGCAACGCTCTAGTCAATTAGACAACATAGAAAGGGTAGGTTTCCGCGTTCGTCAAATGGCGCCGTTGCCGGGGAGGCAAACGGCTTAGGATCATTTTAGAAATTTAGATTTGCATTTTCCATTCAATCAGGTAGTCTGATCCCCGAACCACATTGTAATTATACCATTTTTTTCCAATTATTTTCTTTTCTCTTTATTTTTTTCTCTCTCTTTATCTGACATTTTTATATCTTTTTGTGTGAGGGCCCGGTGGACTTGGAGCGGCTTTCTTGAAGTCGACGCATCTCGAAGTGCATCGGAGGCCGACGATTTGTGGATCAAGTCGGTTGTTGAGACGCCAGAAGGATTTTTCATTTTTTTTAACTTGTAAACATTGTCTGCATTTACAGCGGTTCTCGTTTGGGTTCTCGCGTCTGTAAAGATAGTGGAACTGTGTCCCTGTCTGCTGCGTGGTTTGAATTTCTAGACTAGGCTTGAACTAGCGGCTCCTCGAGCCCCACTAGGATTTGCTTGTGCTCGTAATTTTTTAGGACCACACATCACTTAAAAGACGCACTTAGACCGCAGATCTAGTCAAATCAACCTGTTCTTCACTCGCTAATAGGACTGCATGTCTAGGTACGGCTTTTCATCGCTTGCATATCATTTAGTGTAAAATTTCAATTCAGTACTGCATCCTGCATTGTAGAGAGCTGGAGGCACTGCAAGTCTTCTTACCCAAGCATTCATCATCGTTTTCTCGATCGCATCGGCTTTTTCCGATTCTCTCTCTCTCTCTCGGTTTTCTAACCTAGGATAAAGGAATTGGGACTGGACAGTAGACGTGATTGCTTGTGTGGATTAATATCAGTGATATCTAATCTCTAAAATCGAGACTGCTAATTGAATTGGACCCAAAAAAATAATAACTAAAATTAACCCTTGTTTGCGGGAGAGTAACCCCGACCTTGTTTTTAGGCTGAGTGAGGGTACTTGAGTGTGTGTGAACACCTTAAGGCAGAGCCCAAATCCCCGCCTTCCATATCACGTTCCAACTGATCCTAGCAAATATCACAAGTCGAATAATTTCAGATTCACTGACTAGTACCAAGTAGCCTCCGCCTGTCTCAGGTAGATAGGGGCGAAATTGCGGTACTTTGTGACAAGCTGCCAGTAACCCCCTGGGGTGAAGTTCCGGCCTTGTCAGCCTCCGCCTGCTTGCAGGTAGATAGGGGTGTGGTCATTGAATCCATCGACTTGGGATAGGAGCGAAGAAAGGAAGGACCGGCGGTATCTTAGGTGACAGGTTAAACAGGGAAGACGCATCCGGCTCTGAGCCGACTTCCCTATAGGCCGCGTAATCATTGCTATCTTGCTTGAAAATCACAATTAAAATCTACAAGATTAATTGGACTCGATTTCGGGTCCTTCACCGTGTTGAGTGTGAACTCGGGGTTTGCTCTTGCGTTTGTCTTTGTGTCTGTCCGTGTGCGTTATCCTGTGTAATTACACGTTTTCTACATCAATCTTCTTCCTTTCCTCTCCAATATGTCAGGATATTGGTCCCCATACCCCGTGACCTCTGGTCACTCCTCCTCGGCCATATACCGTTCATCTCCACCTTCCTATTCTTCCATGTATCCTCCGCCATCCACGGGAGACCCTTACCCGTGGTCGGCTCCTCCTCAACCCGATCATGAAGTCAGGACTCCGTCTGACTTCTCCACTTCTTCACATCTCTCACCTACTCCATATTCTGACATTCCGGATCCACTTCCATCTTGGGATGACTGTACCTATTCTCGCGAGCTTGCAGGAATTAAAGAATCGAATGCAGAGCAAGCCACTGCTGAGACAGATGATTGGCAGAATTATATGCCCCCGTTTACTTCATTCTCACCTCAAGTAGAGACCATACAACAATTTACATATACACCTCCTGACTTGACCTTAGGGCATCATTTGATCGATCAAACAACCCGAATTGAGGGGCCTGAATATCATGATTTTCCAGACTTGATTGACTTTAGTGATCAAGCCTCCATTAACCAGCCTTCATTCAGAGAGCCTATACATTCACAGGAGTGGACTAATGAGCTAAACTTACTATTCCCTCGTTCATTGACTTCATCATATGAGGCTCCGACTAATATTTGCCATCTAGATGGTCCATACTCGACCCAGAATTACATGCCAGAGTCTAGGTATGTTGAGTATGAGACCCCAATATCTCAGCAGTGTCCTCCACTTGAGCAGAACTCTCCCATGATTTGTCATGAGAATTTTGTGGAGGATGACATTTCCATACTTATTGAGAAAAATGAATCATTTGGTAACAATTTGAGAAATGTCATGGAAATATTGAACTCAATTTCTACCAGCTTGGGAATGAAAGTGGAAAAGGATATGAGTAATTTTGAGGTTGAAAGCCAAGCAAACATTAGAGAACCCACACCGTCTGTACAGCTGGAGTTCATTCTATCTCCCTCTTCTACTAACCACTTGCCCTCCAATCCAGAGTCTGATCATTCATCCATCAAAAATACCAAAAAAATTGAAAAACCAAAAACCCACATAAAAATTGAAAATGAAAATGACCTAAAAAATTTAGATCCTGCCCTAAGGGAAGCACTCGATGAAGAACTGATTTTCAAACTTCCCTTAATAAAGGCCATAGATCACTTTCCCGACCTCAAACGATTTGTGAGAAGTAAATTGATGCCCAAGAGGTCGGGTAATAAGAGAACAAGGACTGAAAGACATATAGTGTCTATGGCCACCTCCTTGGTGATGGGGAGAAAGACCAAGAGTCGCAGAGTGAAGCGGTTGCCCCGAGTTGAATGTGAAATCAAAGACACCATCTTTACCCATGCAAGAATCGATGATGACTCACCAATAAATATCCTCCCGACCTCTGTGTTTGACAAGCTCAAACTCAGGCCAATCAGAAAATCGAGAGAGATCGTTCAGCTGGCTGATCGATCCATTAAACGGTCGAGAGGAAACATTTCAGTCATCATTACTTTCCAAGGTGCTGTACTCCAGGTGGACTTCACGATCATTGATATCGAGCACCGAGGAGAGTTTTCCCAGTCTCCGATTATTCTTGGGAAGCCGTTCTTAGCCTTGGCTAAGGCGACTATAGATTGCGAGACTCGGGAAATCGATTTTTCAGCATTGGGAGCGCTTCGACCTCATCCATTCTTTGATAAACTTTACTCTAAGGTGACCCGCACATCCGCTGACAGTCATGACCATCGAGAGATAGATGAGTCCCACCTCTCTGCTACACCTGAGAAATCGACTGTCCGGACGATTGTTGGATCAGAGACTCCCCACACCTCCACTTCATCAACTGCTTGCACCACCACCGTGACAGCTTCTAAGGAGGACTCACGACCGGAAGCTATCATTGAGTCGGACACGGAATTTGAGGATTGCCTTGATCATTTCAATGATCCGACACAAGAGCCCAATAATGCCAAGCCGACTGAGACCACTAGAACCTTCCCGAGACATGTGCTGACCCTTCAGGAATATTACAATCTTTATGGTGACTCGTCTGATGAGGAACCCATAGTCAGCACCACACCACGACCCGAGCCTTCTAAGGAAACAACCAAGACAAAATTAACTCCACTTAAAAACACGGTTGCTCCCTCTTCTAGTCGGCTATCTAGTGAGAGGAAGTCGAGAATTGATTCCTCGAGGTGTTCCCCCGAACCTCTCAAGGCGCGTCGCTCTCCACTCCCTCTCAATGATTCAGGTTCTAGAAAAATGACTAAGAAAATTTCCTTCAACATTCCGGAGAAGGAATTATCAGAGGAATCCTCATCGGGTCCAAATAAGGTGATTTATATGAGTGAGCTCAGTTCGGCTGTTCTTAAGCCTTATCTAAGCAAGCAGCCATGTGTCGACCCGCGTTGGACGATCCCTTCACCTCATTATTATTCATCTGAGGACGATTCCGACAGCGACACATATGTATATTATCCACCTCCTCGCGTCCGCAAGAAGGTTCGTCACAAACCTTCTTAATCCTTGTATATTCTAACTCTTTCTTGTACATACATTTTCTCCCTCCCTCCCCAGTGATTCGAATCACTCGCCCCGGTTCCATATAATCTCATGACTATACTTAGGATAACCAGATCCTAAGTATAGGGGGAGAGTGACCCGCATCTATTCATTGTACATCCTCCAGATCACATCGGTTCTCATACTCACTCCTGTCCTATACTTAGGCCGAGCAGAACCTAAGTATAGGGGGGACCGATGCCCGCTGTGTATATACTCCTCCAATTCCCCTCTTTACCTCGCCCGCCCCATTTTTTATCTTCTTCTACACTTAGGCTGCCAGAGCCTAAGTATAGGGGGGCAGAGCGACTTCTATACATTTTTGTTATTTTAGCTCTCCTACGCTTAGCCCGAGCTATGTCTTTTTAGTCGCTTTCGTGCTTTGAGGACATAGCACACGCTAAGTATAGGGGGTCGTGTATATACTACATATATACTTTACCCATAGCTCGTATTTTCGCGTATTTTCGTGTATTTTTGTATATATTTTGCAATAATTATGGGTGGGTAAAATCGAAAAAAAAAATTATACTTGTATAAAATGTACTATATGTATAATACTTGTATAAAATATTGTAAAATTCTTGTAAAATATACTTTTGTAAAATTTGTTGTAAAATAGGGTGTATACTAAACAAATTCATGTATACTATGTACAAATTGTATCAACTAAAAATTGTTGTAAATAATAAAACATTGTTGTATACCAGAAAAATAAAACAAAAAGGCTTCTTATTTACTCTTGCATATTATCTTGCATTTTCAAAAAAAAAAGTCTTGCATTTCATTCATAGCATGTCATCCACATCTCATCAGCATATCTTGCATATGCAAAGTGAAAAGCTAGTGGGTTCTGAACCAAGTTATGAGTAGATATTGAGGATGGACTTGATTTGACCTTAATCCACCTAATTTCAGAGGAACCTTATAGGAACTGGAGTTAAGATTTCTCAGGTCTAGGGACTTAATTCTTTGAGTCCGCAAGTCTATGTTCACATGTCATCTTGATTAGTCTAAATAGAATATCTCGGGCATACGCAGGATTCTTTTAGATAATGACCTAACTTGGACAAGCACAATGCACGTATCTCTTCATTGATGAGGTGGTAAGGAGGTAGAATCCTTTAGCATGGAGTAGCACACGGGTGGAAACATCCGTCCTCCTCTAGGGAGGGTAGTGCATCTCAACCTAGTCTGGTGGTGTTGACGTCTGAGGACAGGACGCTGTGGGTTGCAATAATGCTTCAAAAGAGGGATAGTCTACTAGCTCAAGAGGAAAAACTCCTGATGTACATGCTGCACCTTGTATATAGTTCCAAAAAAAAGAAAAAAAAAGAAGAAAAAAAATGCAAGAACTCCAAAAAAATCAGACAGGTCCAAGTGAAAAAAATAATACCTGTCGGAGTATGTATATTAGCAAAGAAAATGCAGCTGGATGACTTGGCTACACTGGTCAGGCATCCCGGGATAGGTAGCTACACTGGCTACCGTCCATTCTTTTCTCTACCCACTCCTCTTGAGTTGGTCGCACTTGAACTTAGAAGGGAATACCCCGCTCCTCAAGGAAAGAGTTACTGGACCGGGTTATTGAGTTACCTTGTTAGAGGAGGCTGGTTCTGAGCCATTTCTGATGTGGAGAGTTACATTTCACTTACACAGTACAAGTAAGAATCATAATCATCAGAAATTTGCGTTTGAGGATTTGTTCTGACCTGACTGTTGAGGCGTCTTGAATAGAAGACTTGTGGAACTTGAAGTCTGTTAGGTCTTAAGTTCAGATCCCAATAAGGTTCCGCCACACAATTAATCCAAAGGTCGAGTCAAGCTCCATTTTCAACTTTTGTTCATGACCTTGGTATGGAACCCAAAATCATTTCACTCTTGCATTTCATTTTAGTTGCTCGGGGACGAGCAAGGTTTAAGTATAGGGGGTTGATGAATCTGTGATTCATCACTCTAAAAGTTGAAAATAGAGTCTTGTCCCCGAGTAAATAGATGCATATTTCCCTTTATATTGTAAAATTAGCATTCGTGCATGCAAGCATAATATATGCATTTTAGCATTCATACTTGCATTAAATAAGAAGCCGATTTCACTTGTAAATATCCACCTGTATATTAGATAAAATGCCTTATTTGTATATATTTTATACTAACTCCAAAGCCAATAAAACCAACTCTATAGTGTATATATGACTAATACTAATAAAGGAAAAATATCTAAAAAATACTAACTTGTAAAATTACCCAATAAAACCCCAAACCCAATTGGAGACCTTAAAATGCACATATCTCTCTCATACGGCCTTCGAATTAGGTCTACTCACTTTTAAAGTAATATACATTCAGAGACCTTCGAAATAAGACCAATTTCATTAAAATCGAAGCTCGTATGCAAAACTTGGGTTTTGGGCCCCTTTTGTACATTGTACATATTGACCGTTTTGCCCCTGTATTTCAACCTTTTATTTTCTTAATCCAAAAAAATTAGATTAAGTTGTAAATATTCTTTTTATATTTTCTCTATTTTATTTTTGATTTTTCTCTTAATTAAAAATGACAAAAAAATTAGAAAAGATAAAATGTGGTATTTTATATATATAAGGTACCACTCAAAAATACATTTTTGTACAGATAATCTCGTTTGATTTTCGGCCCTTCACAAAAGTTGTAGATCTCATCGAGACGAGCAACTTTCATGTTGACCACTTTTTGATTTAATCCCTTTTATTATTTCTTTTTGATTTTTATTTACATTTAATTTTTGATTTTTCTAGGAGCGACATGTGGCAGCTCTTGGAGCCGCCACATGTCACCCTATTATTTTATTAATTTCTGATTTATTTTATTATTTTCGGATTTATTTTTATTATTATTTTATTATTATTATTTAATTATTTTTAGTAGCCTTTTATTTTATTTTATTACTTTATTTATTTAATCTCTCTTTTACCTCTTCCCTTACTTGCCTTCCACTCCAAGCCACCACTATCACCACTTCCTCCATCTTCTCCATCCCTTCTCCAACTTCCCTCTCCTCTCTCTTTATATTCCTATCTTCTCCTCCATTGTTTTTCATCCGCCGTTTTCGAGAGAATTGAGGTCGAGCCCCTTTAACCTTCAGGTGACAGCTGCAGGAGACGAGTCGAGCGACGACAACCTCAAGGCGAGATCCGTGGCATCCCCATTGCCGCGTCGCGAGATCCAATTGGACTTGCCTAGCTTCTCGGCTTTTCGCCAAGCTGATCGAGGCAACGACGACGGAAGCCGCACACCGTGGCTCCATTTTCGGCGAATCACAGATAACTATTCTATCTCTATCTTTTTACATTATTTTTATCTAACAATTTTTCCTTGTTGATCACCACATTTTTCACCACATTACACGCAAATCATCATACAAAAACCACCATCATTCAACACCCTCATTTTATTTCATTATCACCCAAATTATCAAAATCCATCTGTCCATTCCCATCATATCATTCCTGTTCACAAGAAAAAAAATTACAAAAAAAAATGCAAAAAAAACAAAATAAAAAAAAAAACAGGAGCTCCCGTTGGCCGCCCCCTGGGACCGCCGCCCGCGCTCCAGCCCTCGGCCAGAGCCCCGGAGGCCGCAGCTTCCGCCCCGGCCCCGCGCGGCTCCCCGTCCGCCATTGCCGCCCCAAGCCGTCTCCCCCGACCATCGAGCTCCGCGGCACCTAGGCGCACCCCCGCCTTCCACCTCCCGGCAGGCCGGCCGCGACCCAAAGGTGCCCAGCCGCCCCCCTCCGCGTGGTGAGGCTGCCCCCTCCTCGCGGTTCGCCGTCCGCCCCATCTGCAGCCACCGGCGGCTGTGTTCCGCCGTTGAAGACGCGCCACCACCGGCCCGTTCCCCCTCCAGCTCCCAGGTGAATCGCCATCAACGCCGCCAGCCCCACGGTCAGGCCCCGCACAGCCAACTCCGCCTGGAGCGCGCCGCGTGCGTGCGCGCACATCCAGGCGCGCGCCGCCCTCCGTCGCCACGTGCTCATCCGCGTGCGTGGACGCCTCCACCTGCAGTCCGCCCGCGCATAGCCGCGCACCTCGCGCTCGCGTCGGCCGTGCGCGCTCAGCTCATCTCCGCCGCCCTCGCGCGACCCCCGCGCGGCCGTGCGCCACCCACCAGAGCCCCACGCGCCTCCGCATGCGCATCCCTGCGCGGCGCTGCCCTCCACCGACGCCGCGGCACGTGGCCGCCGCCCATCCTCCCCCGTTGCCTTGTGCCTTAGCGGGTAAAGAGAGGTTCATTTCCTTTTTTATTATATTTGTAACAATTGCATTCTCAGTCCACTATATTTGTTCATTTCCAAAAGTGCCTTTTGGCACAAGTCAGTTGTTGTTTTTTCAGTTCTATTTTGCATTGACACCCCTAACTTTGAACATTTATTTAGACAGTCATTTTGCATCATTTATTTTAATTAAAAATGGCATGTTGATGAACAACTAATTCTTTACTTTGTGGCTATTTATTTGCATTTTTGTGAGTATTAGACATTTTATTAAAAATTAGAGATTGAAATTCAGTGATATTTTGCCCAATTATGCTCTGAAATTCGCACAAAGTCACTTATTGCTCCAAAAAATGTGAAAAATTTGTAGATGATGCCTTTTAGTGTTCTTTAATTACTTTCCAAATTTCATCCAATTAGGAGTTGTCTTGTGCCTAAAATAAATTGTAGAGTGATTTAGGTAATTGAATTTTAATTAATTCCACGAATAAGATTTTTGAGAAATTTCAAAGCTCCTAGATTCCTTACTAAAATATGTATCTGAGATAAATAGGTCTTTGGATGATTTGATTTCGTGGATTAAGTAATTATTAAACACCCGTAATCGCTCTATTTTTAGTAAAAAATTCATAAAAAAATTTAAAAGTGTCAGAAAATTCTAAAAAAAATAGTGTAGCTTCATTGCATCATATTTAACTTCCTGTAAATTTTTCATAATTTTTGCATATTATTTGCATGAAAAATTGAATAAAAACCCCAAAAAAGTTTGTATTTTTCATTTGCGCATTTTAAAGCCAAAAATTACAAAAAAATACATTTTGCATTCAATGTTGGATTAGATTCTTAGGAAAATTATAACTTAGTCGATTTGAATCAATTTGACATCAAAAATTAAATTTGGCTAAGTGATCGTTTTCTTAATAACCTAATTCATCCGCATTTGAGCATTGACATTTATATCGCATAAAAAAATATAAAAAAAAACCACTTGGAAAACCGCAATCTAATTCATCTAACTTGATCCCAAGTTGTTCCTTTGCCTCCTTGAGTCGACCCTGGGGCTTGCCCAGGCTAAACAAACATCAAACCGCATATTACATTCATTCGACTATTTAATCGAGTTGTGCGGTTATTTTTGATCGATCGCGGATCTATCCGACTGCAACGCACTAGTCAATTAGACAACATAGAAAGGGTAGGTTTCCGCGTTCGTCAATATGTAAATAAAATAAAAGTATTTTCCTCACAAAAATAGGCTTGTAAATATTTGTATATATTTATAAATATAAAACCAAAACAAAAATTTAAAAATTAAAAAGAAAACAAAAACACAGCTGGTACATGATCACATTATACATAGAACCACCATCATCCTTATTTATTCTTATAAATAAATAAAATTAATTTCTAAAATTTTTGTACATATCCTATATTATATAGTGTAAATAAATTAAATAAAAACAATTAAAACAAAAACAAAATAAAAATAACAAAATTAAAAACACAAAAATATATTGTAAATATACCATGTATATAAATGTATATATGTATTTATTTTACCTATGTATATAAATAATTAAAATAAAATAAAAATACCTTTTTATCCCTTATTTTATAATATAAATAAATAAAATATAAAATGGGAATTAAATTGTATAAAAATAACAAATTAAAAATCAAAATTAAAAACCCTATGTAGTGTACATATACCTATATATTACATATTATGTATATACCTTATTTTTATTTCGAAAAAAATATTAAAAATCACTAAAAAATAGGAAAAAAAATAAAAGAAATATATTTCATGTTTTGAGTTTTCATTAAATCGGCCATTTGCTACCCTTATTTTTAATTGCAAAATCCAGCCACGTGGCCCTTTCTTATTGGTCCTGGGAAGTGTTGACCGCCCGGTCAACTCCCCCCCAGGACCACCCCGTCTCGGATCCGTGCCCGCAACCCGATTTCTCGCCATTTTGCACACTTGATCCGACTCCTGAATTCGTTAACCCCGGGCTCTAATCCGAGCTTGATCATCCCTGATCCACGCCCGGGGTGGATTTTGGGGATCCGCGCACTGAGCTACTCGCCCGACCTCCCGATAACCGGACCCCTAGGAGTATATAGTCCCAGCTCCGCCACCCTAATTCGATATCTTTGGCCATTCGAATCCACCCCTGTGAGCTCCAGCGTGCTCGTGAGAGTGACAGCTCGCGTTTGGCGCTGTCGAAGCGAGGAGAGGAAGAGAGACCACTGATCCGACGAGCTTTGCCGCCGTTGCTCCGCCACCAGCAGGAGCATCGAGCCTCGGAGGGAGACGCTCCTCGAGGAGAAGACCAGGAGCTTCCTTAGCTCCTCCCCAGTTTCCTCGTCCACCCAGGTAATCCCTTAGACCCTTCTTTAGCCCTGATTTTCGTTTACGCCCAAATCGTTGCTCCGCCGCATTTCGCCGATTCCTATCGATTCCGACCACCATTCGATCATCGGGCATCGCCATAGCCTTCGCCGTCTTCCCGCGCACATTCTCCACATTCCCATCCAACCCAGCTCGCACAGGAGCTGGGATTTGAGCTCCACCGCCCCCACTTCGCCGGAGCTCGTCCGCTGCGACCCATCGTCCACCGCCACTCCACCTAACCGGGTCGAGGCAGTTTGCCCTCGACCCGCGAGTCTTCTGGATTGCTTTGCAGGTCGAACGAAGGCCATCTGAGGTCCTTCGACATCCAGCCAGGAGGCGCAGCTCCGCCGACCTCGCCCGAGCTCCTCAGAGCTCGGCTGGGTCATCGGAGACCCCTATCCGACGCGGAGGCCCACACCCGACCTGTTCCGATCATCAACGCCCCGCGAGGAGGTCAGGAGCGCTCGCACTGGGCCGGCGAAGTTCGCCGGCCACATGTTCTTCCTCGACCTTCAGCCGCCGTTCGATCGTCCCTCCAGCTCCAGTCTTTATCAGGGCCGTCAATCACAGGAGCAACCGTCACCGTTCGATCTGAGGAGGAGAGATCTGGAGCACCCGTCGTTCGCCACCGTCAGATGATCCACGTGGCCTCCATCCACCCGGTTCATTAATAAAGGGTAATTTACCCTTAGGCCCTGCTCGTTATTTTATTTCAAGTTTAGTACTGTAAATACATAGATTAGTTGTTTTATTTTCAGTACATTTGCACATTGGACCCTGAGCTTTATTGTATTCGCATATATGCCCCTGTTTGTGGTGTAGCACGTGCATCGACACGTGCCTCTTTGGGATATTTGCATTCTTTACCCTGTAGTTCTGGATGGTTATGAAATGAATGAAACTTTTTAGTTATTTGCATTGATACCCCTGTGCGTGGTTTATTTGCGCATGTGCGTGATTTTAGTGGGTAAATTACATTAAGTTCCCTGGGCTTTTAATACTTGTTATTATTTAGCCCAGGAACTTAATTTCTTTACATATGGGTCCCTGAGTGCCCCAGACACGCGCTAGGCACGTGTTTCACTGGGTTAATTGCACCGGACCTCCAGAACTTTGGGTATTTGCACTTTGGTCCCCTGTGCACTATGCCCCCTCTTTATTTTCGAATAAAATAGCAAATCACCTCCAAATTTAATGAAAATTGGACACATGGCTCCTGCCATTATGTAAAATTTTCTATAAATTTTGGAGACATTTTCGTCACTGTTTGATATTTTTAGAAAATCAAAAACATCTATTTTTGCTACTGTCTAACTTTAAAAACCCCAAAAAAAAATTAAATATCATTTAAAAATTCTAAAAAAATTGTCTACTGTCTAGTTTGGTGTGTTTGATTTTCTAGCCAATTTTGGCTATTTTTCATTACTGAAAACCACTAAAAATCGAAAAACACTCAAAATCTTATAAAAATTCTAGAAAATAAACTAAAAATCCAAAAACAATAAAATAGGTGTCTAAATTTTCCTTATTTTCTTCTCTTTACAGGAAAATTACCTCCCAGCTACTTTGTGGCTTTTAGATATTTTATCTAGGCCCTTTTAGCTTGGCTGGACAGTACCTTTCATTTCAGTCACTTTTTGATTTTTAGAAAATTAAATAAACATCAGAAAATTCTCAAAAATTCACCAAAAACACTAAAAATTATAAAAAATATAAAAATATTTTTATCTGAATTTTTGGTTGATTTTTAGTGCTTTTAATAAATTGTTAAAGTGTGTGTTTATTTACTTGTTTTTATTTTCTTAACATATTAAAAATCCAAAAAATTATTAAATAATTAAAAACCACCCAAAATATTTGCTTCTTTTGCTTTATTTCTCTTTTTGACTACTTCGTAGGCCGAGAGGCCAACCCGTGCTCCTTGTGATCGACCCTGGTCGCTATACCAGGTTAAAATAATAGCAGGACCGCTTTCGCATTTTTGATTGATTTTATCTATCTTAATGGTTCATTTTTCTTGATTGACATAGCCGAGTGATCGAGGTCGCAACGACCATCTAGATACCTTTGCCTTAGTCGCTTGGCGAGTCATCAGAATGTATTCATCATTATTTTCTATCTTTTGCAATTTAAATTTACTCCTCTTTTATAATGAAACAAATATACCAATATATTGTAATCATATGAGTCCTATCAAGAGGTGAAAATATTATTGAGAAAAATTTGAGCATATTATAGTTAATTATATTGCAACTTGAAGCAAGATAGATTAAAACAACTAGGATAAATTACAATTTGGCTCCCTATCTATGGGTCCGATCCCAGAATGGGTCCCGATCTTTAAATTGTAACGTTTTGGGTCCCAGAACCATTTAGGAAATGGAAATTTTGGGGTTGAGACGAATATGCCCTTGTTGGGAAGGGAATGGGGGTTGAGTTCCAACTTTTAAACAAGGGCATACTCGTCATTAGCCCCAAAAAGTTCCTTACATTAATGGCCATGGGACCCGAATCGTTATAATTTAAAGATCGGGACTCATTCTGGGATCAGATCTATAGATGGGGACCCAAATTGTAATTTACCCAAATAACTAAAACCACTAATATCTAGCAACAAGTAACCTTCAAGATATAATTACTTTATACATCACGGTGATCATTAATATTTAAAACTAAAGCCATGAATCACATGGGATTTTTGATATAAAAATTAACATCCTAAGATAACATGATAGTGAGAAATTTGCAAATGATTATCAATATTATCTTAAAAATGATAGTCATCATAGTGGATTACCATGCAATGATAACCAAGAAAACAAGAAAGCAGAGGTGGGATACTCGTATAGGCTACATGCCACTACAAACAAGAAGGATAAACTTGATGTAAGATAACTATCATATGTATGTGCAAGAAGAGGGAATGACATTGTTTACCCTATGATTATTGGATTTTTTATCAATAATAAAAAGAGAAGGGAGAAATTGGGAAAAAGAATGCGGACAATAAATAATATAAACAAATAATTTCGTAATAATAGTATCATCTTTATATATTTAACAACTGATGACTTATTTGTAGATTTCAAAAAAAATCATCACTATAATCTTATCTTGTAGTAGCCAAACTTATGAAATTTTGAATTATATACTCTACAAATATCATATCTTTTTTACGTTACAAAATTTTGCTATTTGACAAATACCATTAGGTGTTTTGCTAGTCCATTTCCCATGCATCAATCTATTAGACGTGCAATCAACCGAAAGTAACAATTTCTAAAAGAAAGTCCTTGAGTAAAATTAAGTTCCCCGATATGAAGTTAATTAAAAAAAGTTTGATATTCTATTTTAAAGATTTTTTGCCAATAATAATTCATGTTGATCTATGTTATATAAGCTTAATCATCTCTGTATTGAAAACATTCGAAACGTCCTAATTATTTTCACAATAAATGTGTAGGATTGAATCTATCACACCCGTGTACGTGTGCTGTGATATTTTTCATTGTCTTTTCTATTTCTTTAAGCTTAAATTTTCAGTAATTACAATTTTGCACAGGCATGCAGGAAGATTTCTAATTCAGTGCATTTTTATTCTAAAATACACCCCCCTATTGCTATGGTCAACAGTGCATCACTACAAAGAAAATAAGTTATGGCTATAGAATTATACCCACAGATGTGGGGTTTGTGACCACGGAATTGGGCTCTGGCCACGACATGTCGTGGCCAGTAGCCGTAGCTACAAGTCTCGTAGCAAGAGTTCTCTAACCATGAATATGTCGTGGCCACTACAAGTGACCACAGAACTTGTCATGGCCACAACTCTTGTATGAAACTTTGGTCACGGAATTGTAGCTACGACAAACTAGTGGCTACGGAATTATCGTGGCCACAAGTTTTCGTAGCCACATTCCTTGGTCACAACTCATTTTTCTTGTAGTGCATGCTCAATAGTATTTTTATTGGACTTTTTAGTGACCTGGACAATTTACTAAAATCCGTAGTATGTTTTGTTGGAAGTTGCCTCAAAAATCTGCGGGAACAATGTACTTTATGTTAGTGCTCATTACTTTTGCATGACATTAGGCAATTAAACGACCTTCACTATGACTCCTTATTAATTTTTTTTACTTTCCTGCTCAATTTTTTTACGCGCACACTTAATTTCAGAAATAAAAACTTGTAAACTTGGAGATTCAATTCCGCACACTTAAGATTTTTTTACTTTGTAACATCCCAGGCTTAGATCCCCGTTTGTTATCGAGAAAAACTAGTTGTAACAACTTGTTGGATTCAGACCCAAATGGATCCGTTGACAATCATCTAAAATGCTTAAGCTCAAGTTGTCAAGTATTACACTTTGTGAGTTTTAGATGTGTGACTATTTTTGAGGGTATGAGTGTTACAACCTCCCCCACTTATATTCGCAACGTCCCCGTTGTGACATGGACCGTCATTTATTCCGAGTGATAGTGGCGGTTGCACGTTCTAGGTAGCAATTTCCTCATACCTCTTTGTAAGGATGGCTCCACCTCTCGGGTAGCTCTTTCCACTATCAGATGGAACCCGCTCTGATACCATTATGATCATTTGATTGCTATAATAACTGCATCTGATCCTTTTTAAAGCTCTTAAAATAAATGAAATGGACTCTTCTAGATTTTCATCTTAGGAATTGCTTCTTTTACAAGAAATTTGAGGCACATATTCCACTTATCGTTCTAAGTAAATCCTTAAGATTTCGTTTTCAAAAAAAATCAAAGTAGTCGTTTGTGGCACTGGTGCATGTAAACTTACATGCACCTTGGTGCATATATATAGGAGAAACTTCAAATTAGGTGGATGCTCACCATCCTCATTTTAATAGCCCATCCTAGGTCAATTCAGATCCAACCTAGAGGATCCTGTGCGGCGAGCTAATATTCAAATATATCGCTTCATTTAACCAAGATCGATCATCCAACGATGAGTACAATCAATATCACATGTCCAATCAAATCAAATCAGTAAAATATGGTGCATATCTATATAAAATATGAAGCTGAAAAATGAGATATAAACTAATTATCACTTGATATTTGCAGCCAAATTCATCAACTGTGATCACACTTTGCATTTTCCCATTCTTATATACTGCGACATTCCTTAAGGTGGGTTACCGAGTTTGAGTGACCTAGAGCTAGCCCAGTAACACAAATATACATGCTATATCAATGCGAATAGTTTTAACAGTGAGCAACTCAATGAAAGTCATTTTTCGGATTTTTTTAACAAGTTACAGAATCATAAGAAGTTAAGTTTATATTAAGTTATCTAAGCATATGCATCATTATGTAACAACATGTATATAAAATATAACACGCGCACACACACACACGATAATATGACATTATCTACTAACAAGACAATCGATTATCAATGAGAGCACTTAGCGGAAAAAATAATCACGAAGTGACTTATCATTAAGAAATGGATCATAAAGCAAATAAGTATAACTAGTAAAAAAAATAGTTGTACTTTAATATCTTTTCTCTGTTCTCAAGTTATTGATCATACTCTGGTCGTTTAAATACGAAGAAGAAGAATACAATCACGTTATTTGAGCGATCGCTAATCTAATTACATTCACTTACTACATGTGATTGAGTAGTTACTTTGAACTTAATTCCATACGAAAGACTGCACGAGTATGGATTCAAGACGTTGCTAGTCAACTAGACTTATTTCTACCTTGATGCAATCAGGAAGTTACTGATCATTTAATCATTACAGAAGTAGCATTTAAGGGATTGTAATCAATACTTATAAATGGTGCCAAATCAATCACGTATACTTATAAATGGTGCAAAATCATTACAGTACACCATATCCCATCTATACTATATCTTAAGCAGGGGCGCTTAGAATATCCTTGGTCGTGGAGCACTTCAACTTCTTCAAATTGATAGGAACGTCAAATCTCTAATGACTTTTAACAATGGAATGAGAAGGAATAAGTTTTTCCATTCCATTGTTTGGTTGGAAAGGAATTACAATGGACTTGAACACGACAAGAATGTAATTAACAATGGAATTGGAATGAATAAGTTTTTTCATTCCATTGTTTGGTTGATATTAGGAATTGAAGCATTTATTATGAGACATATTCCTTCTTATGTTTGGAATGGACATAATAGAAAGAAAATAGCATTCCTTTCATACATTTCGTTAAATATAAAAAATAATTGGTATACTTAACTTATTTTTTTTCATATAATTGATATATTTCAGATAAGGAATCGATAGTCAAATTTAAACAAAAACTACTTTGATTTTTTTTCATACAATTGATTTATTTGATAATTTATATCCGTAGCTGTTATAATATTTTATTACCATATCTGTATCCATATCCTAAAAAAATTGAAAATGTTATAGGTGTTTGTATCCACCAAAAAAATAAAAACACAATAAACATATTCATATATACGTATGCGCTAAAATGTAACTCGTATCCATATCCTAAAAATTTAACGATGGTATCTATATTCATATCTATAGCTGCAAAAAAATAAAAATATATTTTCATATCCATATTTGTTTCCATAAATAAATCCTTATCCATGTCCTTATCTACATCCGCAAAAAAATTAAAACACATATACATGTCCATATATGTATCTGTTAGAATATAGTCAATATCCGTATCTTAGAAAAAATTGAAAATTACATCCGTATCCATATCCATATTTAACAACAACCATATATCTATGTCCATATCCATATCCGGAAAAAATAAAAAAATACATATCCATGTTCGTATCATTATCCACAAAAAAATCATATTTGGTATATTTTATCCCATAATAGATATATTGGTTATATATGTATTCGTATCCGGTGGAATATCTTATAACATATTGTATCAGTATCCAAAAAAATAGTATATATATATATGTATGTATCTGTAAAAAATCACATATCCATGTTAGTATCCATATATGCATATATTTGCAACTTATCCGACCTTTCGCATCCATATATTTGTATCCATGTCAGTGTCCATATATCCATATCAAAAAAAATTATATCCATGTTGGTGTCCAAAAATATCCAAAAAAGGAAAGCACATATCCATGTCGATAACTATATATTTGTAACAATAATATATTAATTTAAAAATATTGACGAAGAATACGTTCATTAGCATTTGTAAGGAATGGATCCCAATTCCTAGAGGGTACATAGGATTCCTCTTTCAATATACATTAAACATGTAATCTTAAACAGATTCATCTCGTCTGCTCTAATTATGATTACCAAAGGTAAATCACGCCTCGCAACGTGTCCTCCAAAGTCTCCACTAACTCGTAAAACTTCATAGGAAGCACTGAGGAGATATATTCATCTAGGTCGATCTCACAAACAAGAACTCAGGTAAGTATATCCGAGTCAAGTCGCATCATCTCGCAACTAACCATAGGTGAACATACCATATGTATAATTTACATGCCGAGTCATCTTATACTATACTCAAAGTGACTCATACAACTCCTTCCCGATAATGTTAGGAATCCTTGTTTGGTATCCTTTAGATGTCTTCGGGCTCGAAACAAGAACACCATCTACATTTTCTTTAAAGACATTCATAAACTCAAAGCACAACTATTAGTTACAAAGATCCATCAATTGTGCGTTTTGTATTATCCTATCACAATGTGTGCATTCCACACACACCTTCTACTCTTTTCGGATGGGCGTATGGACGTATTCTCTCTAAGACACATATACTATAACTAGAGAAAAGGGAGCCTACACCCGGGGGTGTAGGTAACTATCTACACCCGGGTCTTTTTTCAATAATTTTTTTATTTTTTTGAAATGGAACTTTTGGAAAATTAAATCACTATATATCACCATATTGTCATTCCAAATTCAACTTAATTTGAAACTTCTATCCTCTCCATCAAGACTACCAAATTTTAACGGTTTCAGAATTGCTGAAACTGACCCCTTCTAGATGAACGTGTTAGGTATGATTGTTTTTGCTTGAAATTTGAAACACATGTTCCCCTCAATATATTAAGCAAATCCCCTAAAGTTTCCTTCAAAAATCCAAGAATAATGAAAAAGAAAGTCGAGTATAAGTAGTTACCTACACCCCTGAATGTAGGCTCCCAGCTCCCTACCTATTAACCATATGCATATTTAGTCAAAGAGAGGGAGAGGGGAAATTACTCTCCTTTCTCCGACGATAGTACAAGCCAAACTAATCAAACGTCACACTATTGGTTACAACTTCACAATATTTTAAATAATGTATTAAAACAAACATAGGTTAACGTGTGATGAGAAATATAATTAAGAAACATTTCACAAAGAGAGAAGAGAAAAGGAATGCACAATGAGCAGGCCTGCAATAGTCTCTATATAGGGATGAAAACGAATGTGAATATATTCGTACCCGATCCGTTATCGTATTCGTTTTATAGATATTTTGAAATTTGTATTCGTATTCGTTTTAAAATGGATGCGGATATGGATATCACTTTGACATTCGCTAATATTCGCGTCCGTATTTGTATATCCGTTTTTGTACATAAGTACAGTAATAAATTTATTTATAACTATGCATAACAATATTTTATGATTGCATTCACCGTTGTTGTTATAATTGTTATGATGTATATGCTATATCTATTTTATGTGTAAACCATCCTAAACATTTATATTTTAGTTAATCTATTAAATATTTCTGTTATTATTCATATCTGATTCGTATTCATTTTATATTCGTATTCATTTTTAAGGATATAGTAACACATTTTCACATCCGTAAATATTGTATCCGCATTCATATTCGTATTTTAAAATAGATAAGGATATGATTATACCTATATCCATATCTGTATCCGACCATTTTCATCCCTACTCCTATCCAAATGACGCATATGCGCCTCCAGCAATTGTCAATTCTTGATCATGGACATTAACCCCAACGACGATTCCGAACACACATTATATTGGGTTGGATCCTTAAGGGTTCGTTTGGTTGTTAGGTTATCTCGGGGTCCGCTACCCTATTCATGCATTTATGGGTTGGAATTAGTTGTGTGAACTGCATAATTTCTTTGTTATAATATGTTTAATCATGTTCAAATAAAAAATTAATATAAATATATTATAATCATTAAAAAAGTTAATATAATACACAATCAATGTTACATCACATTTATCATTTCAACCCTCTCCATCCCTTCTAACCATCAAAACATATACTATTCACATGAGGTTACTCTAAACCAACCCAACACCGTTACCAAACATGCCCTATGGAAGGATTCACACCCAACGGTGACTAAATCTGCGTAACTTCAGCAAGCCGCACGCGAATGGATGAAACCGACTATCACAAAATTTGTAAATTCCACATTACCAACAACTCCAGAGCTCTGCAATGCAAGGGTCGCTCCCTTGGATTCTTCAATTAAGTCCCAGGATCTCGCTCCCTTGGATTCTCCTTGGGGACTTCAATGTTGTCAGATTTGCCGTTGAAAAAGTTGGGGGGAGGGCTCCTGGTGCTTCTTCGGTTGCGGATTTTAATAATTATGTTGATGAAGCTGGTCTCATTGACCTAGAATCTTGGGGAAACTCTTTCTCTTGGAACAACTCCTCTGTTGGGCCTAAAAGAATCGCTGCAAGGCTTGATAGAGCCCTATGTAATACCTTGTGGACATATCTCTTCCCTACTCTAAAGTTAGATACTCTCCTTTGTCTTTTAGTGACCACCTTCTAATCTCTATGGGCATGGCTGGAAAAGTAAACCAAAGAAGGCCCTTCAGGTACCTTGACTTCTGGGCTAGAAGAGAAGACTGTACCTCCTTGATGAAAGCTGCTTGGGGTACCCCTGTTAGGGGTAACCCTCTCTACGTCCTGACGGGAAAATTAGGTTCTGTTAAGAGGTTGATGAATACTCATTCATCACTCTTTATTCTTATATTTTAGCTACAAAAACCTTTGCAAATACATGTAAATATGTGTAAATACAAATAATTACCAAAAAGCATGCATAGTGTAAAAACTAATAATTAGCATATTTTTGTGCAAAAATTAAACAATAAAGAATAAAAAGAAAAAGAGGGAAATATTTAGAATAAATATTGAGCAACCTAATCCCAAGGGAGGGCTAAGCATGGGCCTGACCGCATAAAAGCCTAAGTAGAGAGAGATAGGGAGCTCATGTGTGTAAATAGACTTGTAAATATAATAAAAATATTTTCCTCTAAAAATAGAATAAAATGGGCTTGTATATATTTGTAAATAGTTGTAAATACAAAATCAAAATAAAAATTGAAAAATTAAAAAAGAAAATAAAGAACACCTATCCCTATTTATTTAGCCTTATAAATAAATAAATTAAAATCCCTAAAAATGTGTATATATTCTATATTTTATGTTGTAAATAAATAAAATAAAAACCATGAAAACAAAAATAAAATAAAAAGAACAAAATTAAAAATCAAAAAGAACATTGTACATATACCATGTATATAGATATATATATATATTTATTTATTTTACCCTTGTAAATAAATAATAAAAATAAAATAAAAATACCTTTTTATTCCAAATTCTATGCTATAAATAAAATATAAAATGGGAATAAAAATGCATAAAAATAACTAATTAAAAATCAAAAATAAAAAATCAATATTGTATATATACCTATATATAGCACTATAGTATAAATACCTTATTTTTATTTCGAAAAATTAGATAACAATGACAAAAAATAGAAAAAAAATAAAATAAACATTTTTCATGTTTTAAGTTTTTCTTAATTCGACCATTTACTATTTTTAATAAAATGTTCAAATAATTGGCATTTGGTGGACTCTGATTGGTCCACGGGGGACGTTGACCCCCGGTCAACTCCCCCCAGGACCACCAGAGTCGGGTTCGTGGCGCCCGACCCATTTTCTCCATTTTCTTCCCGATCGACCCGATCACCAAATCGCCAACCATCGAGCTCTGATCGTCTCTCATGCATTCGAGATCCTCGCCACCATATCCGCGTGGGGATCCACGCTTCGCGGAACCCTGCCCGACCCTCTCTTCTCGGACATGCACTCGCATATAAGCCGAGCTCCGCCTCCATTTCATTCCATCTTTGGATCGTTTCTCTCCACCCCAGGACCTCCACAGCCTCCGCGAGAGTGACAGCTCGCTCCCGGCCGTGTCGCAGCGAGGAAAGGGAGACCGGACCACTGATCCGGCAGCTACGCGCCACCGTGCGCCGCCTGGAGGTGACGCTCGAGCCTCGAGCACCGACGACCCTTTAGGCTAGGGCCTGGAGCAGCCTCTGCTCTTCCATAGTCGATTTCGTCCATTAGGTAGCTCTCTTTCCTTGTCTATTTCTTTAATTTTGCTTTACGCCCAATTCGCTCCGTCACCGTCGAGCTTCGATTCCGACCACCCTCGCTTTCGTCCCGATCATCGGAATAGCTCATCATCTCCGCCTTTCCTCCGCGCATCTTCTCCACCCACTCGTTCAACCCAGCTCGCACAGGAGCTGGGATTGGGGCTCCTCCGTCGTCGCCTCGCCGGAGCCCCTTCGCCCCGACGCGCCGATCACCGTCACCACCCCTAACCGGGTCGAGGCACTTTGCCCTCGACCCAGGAGCTTGTTGCACATCTTTCAGGTCCCGAGGAGCCAATCTGAGGGCTTTGACATTCAGGCGCAGCAGCTCCTCCTCCACCAGTGCCGCCGGAGCTCTCCATAGCTCCTCGCCACCATCGGAGGGAACCATTCGATGCGGGAGGCCAAGGCGTAGCATCTCCGATCTTTATCAGCCTCCGAGGAGATCCCCCGTACGCGCACGAGCCCGACGAAGTTCGCCGGCCGCCAGTTCATCAAACATCCTCCGCAGCTGTCCGATCATCCTTCAGCTCCAGTTCAGATCATAGCCGTTCACGCCAGGAGCAGCCCCGACCGTCCGATCTTGGGAGGCTTGATCGTGACCGTCGACTCAGCGAGGCTTAGCCACATCGCCTCATAGCCGTCCGATTCCCCACGTGGCACGTCCTCCGCCGTTCGATCGCACCGAGGGCTCCTTTGTTGAGGCGCCACCTCCCCCGACTGTTGGATCCCCACGTGGCGCCCATCTGACCCTCGACTTAATAAAGGGTAAATATATCTTAGGCCCTTATATTTTTAGTTATTAATCTGTAGTCCTGTAAATATTTTAGAAACTTTATTGTAGTTTGGTAATTTGCATAGAGGACTATGTCTTTTCTGGTATTTGCGTTTATACCCTTGTACGCAGTGGTGCACGTGCTTCGTCACGTGTTTTTGTGGGTTAATTGCATATACAACCTTTATGTTCTAGGGTGTTAATGAATGAATTTAAGTTTTTATTAATTGCAGAAATACCCCTGTGCGTGGTTTAATTATGCATGTGCTTTATTTCGTGGGTAATTTACACTGAAGCCCCTGGACTTTTAGTACGTGTTACTAAATAGTCCATGAACTTTAGTTTTCTTGCAATTAGGTCCCTGTGTGCCCAGGTCACGCGCCTCGCGCGTGTATTCTTGGAGAAATTGCACCGGACCCCCTGGAACTTTCTTTTAATTGCGTACAGGTCCCTGTGCACTGTACCCTTGTTTTTATTTTTAATAAAATAGCAAATTAACTCCAAATTCAATGAAAATTGGACACATGGCTCCTGCCATAGTATAAAATTTTCTCTCATTTTTTGGAGACATTTTTGGTTATTTTTGATATTTTTAAAAAAATCAAAAACAAGCATTTTTGTTACTATCTAGATAGAAAAATCACAAAAAATATTAAAACACTTCCAAAAATTACAAAAAATTTATTTAGTGTTTGTTTTGTATTGATTGATTTTCTGACCAATTTTGGTCATTTTGGCTTTATAAAACCTATAAAAATTACAAAACCCCTAAAAACCCATAAAAATTCTAATAATTAAAAGAAAAATCAAAAATTAATAATTCTGGTGCCTAAATTTTCCTTGCATTTTCTTTTTCTACTATACAGGAAAATTACCTTCAGACCTTGATAGGGCCATTTTGCATTTTAATTTGGCCCTCCAAGTCTGACTAGACAGTACCTTGTTTTTTCTGCCTTGTTTGATTTTCCTGAAATTCCATAAATATCAGAAAAACACCTAAAATTTACCAAAAACAATAAAAAATATAAAAAACATAAAAATATTTTTATTTGAATTTTTGGGTGATTTTTGAGTAGTTAAATAATTAGTTGTATTGGCTTGTTTACTTGCTTTTCTCATTTCTTTTATTAATTAAAAATCCAAAAAAATATAAAAAGATTAAAAATCCACCAAAAATACCTTTCTTTTATTTTATTTCATTTCTGGACAACTTCGTAGGCCGCAAGGCCATCACGTGCTCCTTGTGTTCGACCCTGGTCGCTATACCAGGCTAATCCAATAGCGAGACCGTTACTTGAGCTTGTTTGATTTTTACCTTGTTTTGGTGGTCTATATTTTTCTCGATTGACACCGCTTGGTGACTTGGGTCACAACGACCCTTGATTACCTTTACCCGAGCCGTCAGGCGTGTCATCAGAGGTGCCTTGAGGCCTGGGCTGCTTCCCATGGTCGTGTAGAGGCAGATATCAAGAGTGCATCGGCTGCTTTGGCCAAAGTAAATGAGGCCCTGGGGGCCTCTCCCAGGGACCCTATTCTCGCTCAGCTTGAGCATGACTTGAAAGCCTATTTGGTTGGGCTGGAGGCTGATCAAGAGTATGCTTGGAAGCAGCGGAGCCATGTGTCTTGGTTGAAACTTGGTGACCGCTCTACCAAGTTCTTCCACCTCTCTACTAAAATTAAGGAGGCAAGAAACAAATTCCCATGTCTTATCAACGAAGAGGGGTTGCTCGTGGAATACCAACAGCAAATTGCTTCCCAAGCAACCTCCTATTTTGAATCCTTACTTTCAGCCCCAACCTGTTCAGAGGGAACGCATATTGCCCCTGCCCTGACAAAGCTCCTCTCTACAGAGGCTAAATTGGGGCATGAAAGGCCTTTTAACGAAGAGGAGGTGCAGAGTGACCTCCACTCTATCAACTCTAACAAATCCCCCAGACCTGATAGCTTCAATGAGGGTTTCTTTGAATGCCATTGGTCCCTTGTGAAAGGGGAAATCCTCTCTGCCATGTGCTTCCTTCATTCTGGTGGGTCTATGCTTAGACAAGTAAATCACACTTTCATTATGCGTGTCCCTAAAGTCCCTTCCCTGGCGGGATTGGTGACTTCAGACCTATCTCATGCTGCAATTTTATTTACAAGATCTTTGCCAAGCTGTTATCGGTAATACTCACTGTCGTCCTCCCACATCTCATCTCCCATAATCAAATGACATTCATCAAAGGGAGACGTATTGGTGATGGTGTGAAACTTGCTCAAGAATTAGCTTTGGGGTTTGAGAGGAAAAATGGTCCTCGGAGGGCTTGCCTTAAAGTGGATCTCACGAAGGTGTTCGACACTGTAAATGACCAGTTCTTGCTTGATCGCCTTAATGCTATAGGATTTGGAGCCACTTGGTGCTTTTGGATCTGGAACTGCGTTGGGACTGCCTCCTTCTTTGTGCTAGTTAATGACTCTCTTTTGGCTTCTTTAAGAGCACTAGAGGTCTGCGCCAAGGAGATCCTCTTAGCCCTCTCTTATTTATTATTGTTATGGAATCCCTTTCCTACTTTATGGACATGGTTGTTGTGGAAGGATCAATCAACTTTGTGGGGCGTGGTAGATCCTTGGCCCCAACGCACCTCATTTATGCTGATGATCTCATGTTCTTTACCAGATGCAACAACAAAACTCTCAAAGCGGTTGATGATATTATGGGGTCCTTTGGGACATGTCTGGCCTTAGAATGAATATCCATAAAAGCTGTCTCTTTTGCTCCAGAAGCACCAGGGTATCTTTATCGGAACCTTATTCCTGGCCTTCTCAGTGTCTCGCTTCCTACGAAGTACCTGGGAATCCCGCTTGAGCACAAATTTGGTGGCAGCCCCTCTTCTAGAGCCCTTGAGGATAAAATCTGAGCCCAACTTTGTGCTTGGAAAGCTAAAACTCTCTCTATTGCTGGGTGTATCCAGCTCTTAAATTCAGTTATTTGTGGTATCTTGCTCTACTGGATAGATTGCTTGTTGCTCACTTCATTATCTATTAAGAGGACCACCTCTATGTGCTCGAACTTCCTTTGGGATTGCAAGCGGTGTGATGTTGCATGGAAGGGTGTCTGCCTCCCTAAGGAGGAAGGCGGTATGGGTCTTAGGTCCCTGAAGGACTTGGTTAATGCCTCCAAGGTCTCTTGGGTCTGGAGGTTCCTCCGAGCTGAAGGATCCCTTTGGGTTGACTTCCTCCACTCCAAATATCTTAGAGGTGGGAATTTCTAGGAAGTAATTGCAACCCCTGGTTCTTCAGCGGTTTGGAAGTCTATGCTTAAGACGCGCTCTTTCCTTGTCCTTTTTATGGGCATCCTTGCTTCCCAACCCCATCTAGCCTCCTTAAACTCGGTTTTCACCTTCTGTTTTGCCTATGACCTGGTCTGTTCCAGAGCACCTGTGGTAGAATTGTGGAAAGACGTCTGGCTCTCCAAGGCTACCTCAAAACACAAGTGCCGCCTCTTTAGAATTATTAAAAACAAGGTTCCCACTAGAAAAAGGTTATCCCGATTTGGCATCTTTCTGGATCTGGGATGTCTTTTCTGTGACCAGCCTCTAGAGTCGAGGGATCATCTCTTTTGGGAATGCCACTTCTTCTTCGATGTTTGGTTTGGAGTCTGCGTAGTGCTATCGCTACCTGCTCCAGCTTTTGGGGATAACATCCTACACTCTGTCTCTTATGCTAAACGTCTTTTTGGCGTGGATATTATTAGGGGAGGAAAGCTCAGAACTGCCTTAGCTGTTACTATCTGGCGCATCTGGAAGGAGCGCAACCAGCGTTGGACTGCTGCCTCTTCCATGACCACATATCAGCTAACATCGATCATAATTAATAATGTTCGGATCCTCCTGAACTGACCTATGATTCCCATTTTTTGAGCAAAGTTTGAACTTCTATTTACATCAGAAGCTATGCGTCCTTTCTTATCTTTTGATTGTTCCCATGGTGGTTATTTTTTTGAGAAACTTGTAATTTTCTGATTGCCCAGTTGTTGGGCCTCTTTTTTACATCTTACTTTGAAAATTAATGAAATCACACCATACTTAACTTTCAAAAAAACAACTCTAGATCTCTGTCTTGAGATAACTCACAGGTGTAGCCCTTAATTCCTCCTCCCTTTGCGATGAAAATTTGCACCCACATTTTATTTGCAAAGTCATCTATCTAATGACCAAAAAGAAATCTCTATCTAAATCGAATCTGATCATTTTTTTCAAAATCGATACACAGCATCTTAATATGTAGATATAACATAGTATAAACCATATGAACGAAACAATACCAACATATCACAATAATTGAATTTGTATACAACAAACATCTTGATATGTATCGAGATCATATAGATCCATCCATCATAAATTAATATGGAAATAAAAGAATTCTAATCACTTTGAATCTACAATAAAAATTAGGGTTCAAGAAGAATAACAAGAGAGTATCTTTACCTTGAGAAAACATCCTTCCATCCAAAGCATATGACTTGGACACCTCTTCTTCAAGCTTTTTCCTTCAATCCATTGTGGCAAAACCGGTTTTTGAGGGTAAAGGGAGGGTGACAAATTTTCATTTTTTAAGTTATCTCCTTCTCTTTTTATATGGAAACCATTGTGGTGATGAGATCATAATAGGAGTCATTATCTCCTCAACTAATTATACTATGTCTCCATCTTTTTTTTTCAAACTAAAACAATAAATCTAATCATTATAATCAAATATCAACTTTATTTTATTTTTACTAATCACCTTGGTAATGACTATCTAATTAATAATACCAACTAGTTTTATCCAATTAATTCGGACTGTATTATTTTAATTAATTATTTGGATAATATTTAACTGGATTGGTTTACAGATTTTTTTGAGTTGGTTTCAACTAATTAGAATTTGCATCGGGTAATTAAATACGCTAACATTTCTAAATGTTATACTCACAGTGAGTCATTGATGCGCACAAAATCCGACTCTGGTTAAACTGATTAATAACAATGTTTTAAATCATGTTTCATTTCATTCATGCATGCATTCGTGATTACTTGCCTGCATTGTTTGTTAGTTTTGGCTTTGACAATTTATTAAATCACTTATTCTAGATATTTAACACCTAAATAGTTGTATTATGGCTCGTGTCCTTGTGTTCGACATTGGTCCTGGGGTATAAATTAAAGACGAATCCTCCTCGCAGAGATCATTCATTCGGTTCTGTATGACACGCTAAGTGCTCGTACTACAATGGATTCAAATTAACTTATGCTTTAGTGATTCATCAATGGCTTTTAAGAGATTCTAGAAGTCAAAGTTACATGAATCATGCAAGCTATAAATGTATACAAAGTAAGAAAGTAGAGGATCGACTTTCAAGATTATGAAACCTAGGAAATGTGTAGGACATGATGGCATTCCTATATAATTATGGAGAATTCTAGGTGAATGTAGCTTGATTTTGCTCACAAATTTATTCAACATTATTTAGAGAAGCAAGAAAATACCCAAAGAATGGAGGAAAAGTATCGTGGTGCTCTTTGAAAGAATAAATGAGGCATTTGAAATTTTCTAACTACAAAAGTATCAAACTGTTGTCATATTATAAAAATTTGGGAACGTTTGATCGAGAGAAGGTCGAGGTTAGTTTCCAAAGTGAAAAAAAATCAATTTGAATTCATATCAAGTCTCTCAACTATTAAAGTTATCTACAAGTTGAGGAGATAATGGAGATTTATAGAGCTAAAAGGAAGAATCCCTATGTGATTCGTATTGATTTCGAGAGGGCTTGTGATTCATTTCCACGAGAGATCATGTGGAGAGTTTTGGGGAAGATACAAGTGCATGTCATTTACATTAACCTTATAAAAGATATGCATGATGGTATTTTTCCTTGTATACGTATCCAGTCTGGGAAGATTAGATATTTTGACATCACTATCGATCCGCATCAAAATTCAACTTTGAGTTCGTTCCTTTTTTTACTTTGATTATGGATGAGTTGACTAGTTACATTTATAATGAGGTACCTTAATGTATGGTGTTTGTTGATCATATTATGTTGGTTGATGAGAGTAAAGATGGAGTAAATGAGAAGCTTGAGATTTGGAGACGTGCCTTAGAGATTAAAAATTTTGTATAAGTAGGGATAAAATTGAATACATAGAGTGTACATTTGATTGAAGCAGTTGTGAAGGAATCGAAGTGAACATTGGAGAAGATAGTATTAAGAAGAAAGATTCTTTTAGATACTTAGAGATGTTACTTATATAATAAATGCAGATAGGCTAAAGCGGAAAGGAACATCTACTATTATATGTGATAAGAACAACTCTTTGAAAATCAAAGGAAAGTACTATAAAACAGCCATGAGACCTCCTATGATGTATGGATCTGGATATTGTCTAGTAAACCATAAATATGTGCAGAGAATGACATGACAAGAATAAAAATGCTATGGTAGATTTGTGGACATACACAAAGATTGGATTCGGAATGATGTGTCGGAAGGAAAGTTGGTGTAGCCGATCTACTTAATGTGGGAGAAGGTTTTGTTGTTGTTGTGTTTCAATGAACCTATCACATTATGTGCATCCATGTCATTAATCCACTTGAAACTCCTTCATTCTTTCACATCAACTTATCACGACGGTCAGAGAAGACATATACCATCACACTTAATCATTATCAACTCAAGAGAAAATAACATGAGATGGAGAAAATAGTAGGAGAATGGAAGAAAATATTAGGCCAGTAAGAAAATAACATGGTGATGGAAAAAATAGTTGGACGATGGATAAATTACAAGATGATCGAAGAAATAACATGGAAGTGAATAATAACATCATGGGTGGTAACAAATTGTGTTAGAAAATACCACGAAGGTGAAAAAAAAACACTGTGACATGGACGTGGAAAAATAACATGTGATAAAATGAACAACATGTATGTAAAGGAAATAACACAACGAGTGAGAAAATATCATCAAAATGAAAAGTAAATATTGTAGCATGCAGGTGCAAAAAAATAGCATGGGATAGAAAAATAATATTGGAGAAAGAAGTAACATACTAAGTGAGAAAACATCATGTGGGTGGAAAAATAACTTCAAGTTGAAAAAATAGTACCGAAGATGAAAAAATAATAGATGATGAAAAACATGTTAAAAAGAAAAATAACTTGCTAAGAGCGGTAATAAGAAAAATAGCTTGAAGATAGAAGAACATGTTATATTTTTGCATCCATTCATGTTATTGGTGTATTTTTTTCTCCTCGTGCTATTTTTTTCCTCCATCCTACTTTTTCATCCAACATGCTTTATTTCTTCTTAACATATAATATTTATTCTTTATATGCTATTTTTTCTATTTTCATGTTATTTTCCTTTTTAGCATGCTATGTTTCTTCTAAGCATGGCACACACTCTTCTATCTCCATGCATTTTTCTTTTTGTCACGTTATTTTTCAATCTCTCGTGATATTGCTCATCTATTCCTTTTGTTTTTATCCCTTCACGTTATTTTATCATCCACATATGTTGTTTTTCCATCCTAAATGTGGTTTTCTTCCATCAAGATATACTTTTTATCCGCCATATTTTTTCCATGTTTGTGCTATTTTTCAATCTCTTATACTATTTAGGAATTTTTTGCATTTGCATCCTTATATGTTTTCACAGCTATAATAACACCCCTAGCTTTTTGCAACAATGCTTGTTCCATTAGCAAAACTATCATGTAAAAATATACCCTTTGACCATTTGTCATATGTCCCCTCTCAGTTGGACATTAAGGACTTGTTCGTTTGGAGAATAAGCACTGGAATAAGGTATCAATTCTTCGCTCTGCGTGGTTCCTAAGAGTATTGTTATTCCCATCCACATCCCATTATTTCACCTTATACCACCCTTAATCCTATTTTTATTCCACCTTACCTACCCGCATTCCACTGTATTCTCCGTATTCCTATATTTCTAGTCGAACAGAGAATATATACCCATATTTTCCTTATTTCACATACTTATTATTGCTTATTCCTGAATCAAACGCCCCTTGAGAATCGGCGAATACGTGTAATTTTATCCCCCATCATTCTACAACCCTTCTCCTCGAAAACCTACCGACCCCCCTTACCGACCTCCTCTAAATATGTTATTTTTCTTCTTAACATGTTATCTTTTCATCTCACCTGATATTTTTCTTCTTGGCATGCTATTTTTTTCCATCCACCTTGCTATTTTTCTACCATATTATTACATGTCCCTTCTCCGTGCTATTTTACTACTAATTTGCTATTCTTTCCACCCATCGTACTAATTTTCATGTAAATGCTAATTCTTCTCATGTTAGTTTTTCCACCCACCTTACTATAAAAAATAACCTGGTGTGTATAAACATGCTATATATTTGTAACATTTGTGCTGTAAGTAGGGAAAGAATCCTTCGCTAATCATGTCAAACAACAACTTTATGAGCAAGCGGTGCATCAGAAGGAAGAGGAGGTCAAGGTAAGACAATGGAGGTGGTGGTGTATATGGAGGTAAAGATGTGTGGATAAGTATGATATTGATATGATTCTTTATGAGCACGCCATGTGATTATATTGTGTTTGCAGTTTTCAAGGATTACTACCCAACATAATTCTCATATAATTTTTATCTGAAATATGGAATAAGTTAGACTACTGCTCGTTTATCTCCATTACCTGCCTGTCCAAGGTAGAAATGAGGTCATCCCACTTAGGAAAAACATTCCCAAAAATTTCCATTCCTTCACCTCGACTGCTGCTGCTGTATATGAGGCCATGTATATTAATTCCAGGAGAGTCGCATAAAACATAAAAAGGAAAGGTTGGTCTGCATGGATTAACGAGAAAAATCAAAAGGGAAAAGGTGGAGAGCTAAATGGGAGATAAAAACATGAGGAAGCTTGTGGTGGGCTCTCTTTGAAACTTTGAACACGCCTCCAAGGAAGGGAACAAAAAAACAAAAAAAGGAGGAGAAGAAGAGGGCATTACAGGAGCAAGAATAGCTAAGAAAAGCATAAAGGGGTACCTATCCAGCACAATAATCCAAGTACCCACTATTTGTTTTAGCCCTTCATGGATAGTGGTGCAGGGGAGCTTCTGAAATGGAAGGAAGAGAAGATCATAGGATGGGTTATAGCGAATAACACAGTGCTTTATGTGTTGCTTTAGATTTCTGGAGATTCTTGCATAGATGTCCCTATACAATTCAAGATCATGCAAATATTTCTTTTACTGGTCGCCATGCTTCCTATCAAATTTTTACAGTGTCATTTACAGGGCTATTCATGTAAAAAATCAGTATATTATAGGGATTAGGGACAGAGATGGAGGCATGCAAGGGGCCCAATGGCAAGATACTTGTCTTCCCAAGGTGATGTTCCAAGGCCCTCTCTTTATTCATGCCTGTTGGAAGCATCTAAAGAACAGCCTTAGCTAATGATTGTAGGTGAATCTAAAATCCCAATTATGCTTTTTATACTTTAGAACGTAAATATATATACATACCACTGCATGCAACATCCAAATGACACAGCATTCCTTCCGCATTGGGTAAAGATGGCTCCCAAGGTAGGCAGATTGCTCCTCCTCGTGATCTTGATCGGGTGGCTGTTGGCAGTGCAACCGGGGAAGGCCTGCGGCAAGAGGTGGCTGATTAGTAATCAAGTGGATGTCAACAGAGGGGCTCCCACATCAGCACCTGCACCGCAGTCGTTTGATCTCAACCGGACCAGCAAGAGGAGGGTGAAGAGGGGGTCCGATCCTATCCACAATAGATGCTGATATATCATGGATGGAAGAAGATCTATGAGCTCTCTCCATGGATTTTGGAGGTCAACTTTGCTTTGTTTTTTGTTTTTGGTTGGTGGGCACCAATTGTTCGGATCTTCTTTCTGGTCTTTGTTGAAGAGGATTTGTACAGAGATATGGGGAGGTTAAGAGGAGCTCTTAGATCAGCAGATGCAGTTTTTTTTCCTTTTCCTCAGATATGAGGTGAGTGGTGATCGAATGCCCCGAAATCTTACAGAACCTTTTTTGTTTTTTTGTTGCAAAGAATACAAAGAAGAAATTCATTTAGAGACAAAATGGTTTTCTTTAGTTTGCAGTTTACGTTGCTCAAACTGTTATTGCATTAGGATCTAAATCTAACTGCGATTCACAAGGAGTTAAAACTGTAGATCAAAATTCCTTGTAGGAGATTTCCAGATGAATTCCTTATTGAGAATGCTCTTTTTTTATAACAAAGTTGTGATTGGTTTAGGCTTTAACTTTTCTGAATGATTATTTATTTGTTATTTTTGATAAAAATCAAGTTTTAGTAAGTCCAAGAAACCTTCTTTTGAAGTAACTTTGGAAATAGCATTTTTGTTCGTTTCTAACTTCAAATTCCATCCTAATATATATCTCTGCAATTTAACAATCTCACAGTTTTATCAATTAACTTATAATTCAGAAAGTATTGCAACTGGAGATGTCAACATGGAACTAGCCAACAGATACCCTACCTGAACTCATCCCATTTACGGCCAAAAAATCCGATCTATAATAGACTACTGCTCATGCAGGTCAGGGGGTCGAGTTTCAAATTCTGCAATTGCTCTGTATTTGCATACTTACATAAAAGACTGTCCTACAGGACCTAGACACACAATATATAGAGAGAGTATTATGTCATAGATAAACTATGTGACCTCGCAATTCACTCCACATATAACCTAGTTCTACGAATCTTTCCCTGAAGGTACTCCTCATCTAGTAAATAGTTGGGTTTGGGAAGTGTACCAAGTAGTTGGTAGCAGTACAAATACCCATCCTGAAACCCTTAACTGCAACTGTCCCCTTACTCATGAACCATGTTAATGAAACATTCAGTACATTGGATTTTATGATGCCTTGATCATTAAGATTAATGTTTTGAGTAGTACGATTGGTGTGCAGTGGTGGTGCATGTAGTACCATGTAGTATAGTATGCTTGCGCACAGGAGGTGTCATAATGGCGCACAATGGTGCGATGTAAGTAGGCTCAATGATGTATATTTGTGTGCAGTACTCAGGATGTATGCTTAGTTTCTTCACACACGCACACACATCATCCCCTGCTTTCCAGTTGGACCTGGACTTTGAGATGTGAAGTCTGTATCACTGGACTATTGCTGTTTCAGGAAACCCTCCTTTTTGGAAGCATGAATATGCTTTGCAATCTCCACGATCTATGAGGAAGAGGGTCCTGTGCTGTAACTAGAGTTACAACAGAGATGCTGTAATCTCTTTTATTTTATTTTATTTTGATCCCAATTCCAAAATTTAATATTATAGATTGAATCTTAGATCAATGCTCTAGATATCTTCCAACTTTCGTTCTAATATGAGATTATTTGCTACTTTATTTTAATGATCAAACAGAATAAGCAACATAAATTCCATTTAAAAAAGATCCAATCTTTAAACCGTTAAAGATAAAATAACAAATAAGCTCGGATTTGAGAAAATTTTGGAGGATATATAGAGCATTGATCTAAGATTCAATCTATAATGTTAGATTTTAGGATCGAGATCGTAAAAAATAAAAGAGATTACAACACCTCAGTTGTAACTCTACAGCAGAGGATCCTCTTCCAACCTATGAATGCCACCATACTCAAACTTATTATAGCTTTTTGGTGAGGGGATATGCCCATTTCTTTTTGTCTTTTGTTATGTAATATGAAACTCTATTACAGTTTCGATTCCCTGTGCTACACCTCCTAAAGTGGAGATGGTGGATCATTGTTTTGGACTTGTTTACTATGCAGCTCTTTTATTTAGACCCTTATTGTATTGCTCTTTTACTCATTACATTTCGAAAAAAAACATCAATATTTTTTATAAAGGGTAAAAGTCCTTAATTCGGTCATTTTTCTTTGGTGTGATTCACTTGAATGATAAAAGAAATGTTTTACCAATACTTCTTTATTCCATTTGAATAATATTATAAGTATCAACTAAAATAACCTTTATTTTTAAGTTCTCAGAAATCACAAGTCTTTTATTGATTATTGAGTTGATAGTGTGGATTTGAATTGAGGATAAAGGATTTGCAGTCCCCTACCTTACCACTTGGCCATGTCGCCAAAACAATACAAAAAGGATATAAATAGGGAAAAATGGGGATGTCCCCTTGGGGTTTCCAAAAATACCGTCATGTATTTTCATCACTATATCCCTCTAATATATCATTCCAATTTCGTCTGAAAAGAGACTCATATGCCTTCCATCTAGAACATATAATTTTAACGGTCTTGAATTGTTGTAATTGACATGTTTAGATGAAGGACATGAGTCTCTGTTTCTAACGAAATTGGAATGGTATATTAGAGAGATATAGTGATGAAAATAAATGATGATATTTTTGAAAAAATAAAAAGAAATTATCGGAAAATGAGTGGGGGCAGCCCCATTGAACCCATATAAATATCCTACACACTTTCCATTGTCCTCCAACCGTCACTTGCTCACTGCCCCTGGGGCATTAATGCAATTTGAATCATCATTATTTTCCTTTCTATCTATTTTGGATTTTTTTCCCATTTGGTGTGCTTTATATTGTAGTTGTCACATTTTGTTGAATATATTTAAATGGTGCAGTTTAATTTATGCTCATTTTGTTCATCTGAATCGCTTTAAAGTTTTATTTTTGTTAGTTTTCCGGTTCTAAAACGTTAATCTATTTGCAATCAATTCAAACTCTGTAAGTTAAGAAGTGTGAAACATATGTATCCCTCTCGGCTTCATAAATTGCATTCCAGTCCTTATTCAATAATATTAATCAGCATTACTGCTACACTGGACATTTCTTTTCTAGGTAGAAATTATGGATAACATTTGTAGCGCATTTTTATAGAATATTTATTTCCATTTACTTATAAGATAAAATTGATTTTCTTCAATACTTTTGTATTTGAAATTTTAAAAAATAGTTTAAATCGCCCAAAAATAATTAAGTTTCTATAAAGGCCCGGAAAAACTAACAAATATTATTTGGCGTATATTTCCAAATAAATACCATTGCCTCACAGTGGAAACGATATGTTCTCAATCTGCATCCCATCTATTTCAAACACAAGTATAATTTTAATTGATTTCATTAATTCACGATTCTCGAATTCCACGATGAGAAAAGAAGTGTATAAACTCGTATCTTAACACAATCCTTTATGGACCATTCGGTAGCGGGACGTAGGATATGGGATAATGAGGGATTAAGCTATTGCATCCGTCATTTCTACTCGTTTGCAGGTATAGAATCTGTGGGATAAAGAGGGGTAAATGGTAGTTATTTGTTATTCTTCGTTCGGTTGGATAAGAAGGGATACAAGATAGAAGTTGATTGCGTTAGATAAAATTGCAAGATAAATGGTAGTTCTTTGTACTTTTGTAGGAGGAAATAATGGTGGAGGAATAGAATTTTAAAGTCTATCCTTCATGTTGACTCCAACACTCAAATATTGACAATCTTCGTAAGGGTGGAAATTACGGGATAAGGGATGCAAGCCATATATCCCTCAAACAAACGGGCATAGGGTTTCATCAGCAATCAATAGATACTGGCATAATACCAATAAAATTACCATTAAAATAATTAAATATTTGTTTATCTCCAATGGAGCGGTTCTAGCGCCGCCAGGATGCGAATAATTCCTCATAATACATGGCAACCAGTGAAAGGACAGGGGGCAAGCTTATGGTGTTTATGAGAGAAGAGGTGATGCTGCCTAAGGACATGCCTATACAAGAAGCACACCCTCCATTAGATTTGGCCAACGAGCTGGAGGTCGCCCGTCCAATCCACTCATAGGTCGGGCTTGGGTTAGGAAATTTGGACATAGGTCGGCCGAGTTCAACCAGTAAAAAATAAAAAATATATAAATATAAGATGAATAATACATGTATTAGTATGATACACTTCAAGTTTTTCATATGTGACACTACTAAATAAAATTTAATAGTTTACATGTTAAGTAACACGTAAACTACTTATGTTAGTTATATAAAGTACAAATAGTATTAATAAAAAACATTTATTAAATACCATTAAAAAATCAATGGAAAAAGAATGAAATGGACCACGTGTCGGCCCATCGCGGGCTTTGGACAAAGGTTTATGAATTTCAGTCCATTCAGCATAGCCCATGGGCCAACCTGACCCACATTTTGGCCAGGTCTACCCCCCATTGTGAGAGGGATGCCCCATCATTGGGAGGATGGCTCCTCTCATGACTCATGGACAGCCACAACGCACCCAATGAGAACCCAAGCCCCAAATGCAAGTTACAAGGGTATAGGAGGACCATAAATTAGGGATGCAAAACAAATAAGGATATATCCGTATCCGATCCGCCAACGTATTTGTTTTATACAGCTTTTGACATCCATATATGTATCCGTCTTAAAATGGATCTGGATATCACATGATATCCGCAAACATCTGTATCTGTATATCCGTTTGCATATATAAATATAGTGGTAGATTTATTCATTATCATATATAACATAATTTTGTAATTTATTTCACCATATTCAGTATATTTATTATGATACAAGCACATTTAGTATATTGATATCATGTGTATTACATCCGATACATGCATGGTTAAGCTTATCAATAAAGTATTTTCAATATTATTTGTATGTTGTCAGTATCCATTTTACATTTGTATCTGTTTTTTAAGAATATGGTAACATAATTTTCATATCCGTTAATATTTATATCGGCATCTATATATATTCGTATTTGAAAAATAGCCAAGGGCATGCAATAAAGGCCCACCATGTCTGGCATTGAAAAATAGCTAAGGGCATGCAACAAGCGAGGCCGAGTAAGGGATCATATGTAACAAGCCGACAATGGATCGAGCGCTAATGTGCCAATAGACCATCACAAGTTGCAGTCCTCGACCCAACCTAACATGGTTTTTTTAACTTGTTTGTCAAAGATGAATGAACAAAATTGCCTTTGAAGAAGAGCTTCAAAAGCACACTCCAGCATAGAGGCAAAGCCGCAAAGGCAACTAAGAATGGTCATTGGTAAATGACTAGTCATCCAACTACCTATCGGTACTCTCAATTAGTCACTCGCTCGGTGACCATTGGTTCGACCAATTGTAATCGAGCTCAAGTTGACTTCGAGACTAGTCGAAGGTAATAATCGATCAAACGTCCGAGCAATTGCTAGTAGTTTACCAATTGCTCATTCAGCTATCATTGGTAATTGATCAGTTGCAGCCTAGCTCAAGTTGGCCTATGGCTAACTATTTAAAGGAAAATAAGTGTGACTATGAAAAATCGATCATCAGATAAACCGGTGATAATCGACCATTTCTTGTGCAAAAGATGTTAGTTAGTGACCAGCCCTAGCCGAGCTCAGGTTGGCATCAAGCTAACTGATCTACAACAAAAAGAAAGACCACCGATAATTGAATAGTCACCCAAGAAAATAACGGCAGTGTGTCAGTTGCTCATTTAGTTGGTTGTTGGTAATTGACCATCAAACCGAGTTCAAGCTAGATTCAAGTCAATTGCTCAAAGGTAAAGAAGAACTATCATTGATAGTCGACCAATCACCCGAGTAACTGCTAGTAGTCGACCAATTGCTCATACAACGATGGATCTTGTATCCATCGAATCAATAGACCTAAAATCAAGCAAAAAATAACCTAGTATGCATGCATTATCCCATCCATACTCTTAATTCATGCACAACTCTCTTTTTATAAAAGAAACAAATAAACATGTTACCATACCAAAAACACAAGCAATACTATAAAACATTAAAAATACAATAAGATCTCACTAGCATAGTTACATGCCTCCCTTGATTACCAATTGACTATTAGCTACCTAGTCGACTAACCTCGGCAATGGACTAAAATCCTACATTCCATATCCTCAGCCATGCATCTCCCTCAGTAAATTGATCAATATGATCAATCGATTGAAGTCCCCTTTATTCGACTAATCATTAGTATCAATCAACCAACGACTCGGGCTTAGGTCCCTGGACCGTTAACGAGGAAAACTAGCTCGGACAACTTGTTTGGGTTCGAGCTCAAACGGACCCGTTGGCAACCACCAAAAAGTTTAAGCTCAAGTTGTCAAGTAGTAATTCCCGCCACTTATAATCCAATCTCACACTTTGTGGGTTTCTGATATGGGACTATGGTGGGGTGTTACATCTTCGCTAGTATCCCTTTCTCCTTGAGTCAATTGACTATTTTGGCCAATCGACTGCTTTCATTTTAGTTGATTGATATCTACATGGGTCATAGGTTTGTCTCCCTGACGACAACTTTACACATTTTGGATGTTCTCCACTTACCAGTTTCCCTTGGTTGTGAGAGGCTCATGGTCAGCTCTTGCATCATAGCCACCTTGGGCATCCCCACTTTTGATCTTCCATGGTCTTAGAATTCCATTGTCTTCTTCTCCTTTGTCCTTTGAACACCAAACTCAATGGTTCTTTAAAAAACCCATCTTCAAGCCTCGTTTTCGCCTCCATCCAGGAATAGGACTTAGGTTGGTAAGGGAGAATCCAAACCTTGTGCTAAACTATTGTCATTGACATTCATAATCACCTTCTTCCTCTCCTATCTCCTTTAGAATAGTTTTTAAATCTTTCAAGATTCTATGATTTCCGTTTCCTTGCATACCCCATCTCTAACCCCTTGTAGGTTGAAGACTAATCTTCGCCGTGCTTCCGCCAACGAGTTGAGCTCGATCTCCAACCACTGGAGCTCGCTAGCTGCTAAGCATGGCCTTAGCAGTTCTCAATCTCACCTCCACATTTGTTCTTCCTCTTCACTTTTCTTTATTTTAGTCAAGGTTGCAAAAGTTGGTAGTTGGTACTCGGTAGGTCGGGTCACTGACTAAGGATTAATCGGTAGTCGGATGACTAATCGGATTTAGTCAGACTTTAATCGGCTTTGAATTTTTTGATTATTTTAAATATATAACTCATTTTTATACATATATTTACATAGATGTTGTACACTTTTATACTATCATAATGAAACAAAAGAAGTGATTGAATTTAAATAAAACATTAAACATATCATAATAAAATTGCTTTAAAAAAAAGCAAAACATAAAAAAACCAAGCAAAAATTGATCGACTATTATGCCTAGTCAGAATTAGTCAGTACTCGGTCGGCCACCCCACTGACTAGACTAGTCGGACCTACTAGTCGGGCCAGTCGGGCGACTTTAACAACACTGATTTTAGTTGCACTTCTATTATTGTTCTAACTTGTGTTTACATTTAGTATTATCATTCATCTCCCTCTTTGTCAGAGTAACTGCAGACACTAAATAGAATGCACAAGATGACGCCCAATTGTTGTTGTAACTTTAAACTTGCTTTCAACCAACTGACACTTCGCTTAATCAGCTAAAGCCCCTGTCTCACAACAACAGCATGACAATTAACATTTGACTGATCATTGTTAATCCCATTATCGTCCCGTGATCATTGTTAATCGACCATCTACAACCGCACTCCAGATGGCTCTAAGCTAACTGCTCAAAGTAAAAGATGAGTGATCATTAGTATTGGATCAATCGCCTAAGTAACCATGATAGTGTAGTGCTCCGGTTACTCATCTAGCCGTCATTGGTAATTGACCTGTCGCTATCGAACTTAAGTTGCCTTCGAGCTTACTGATCAAAGGCACCAAGAAAAACCATCGGTAATTGACCACCCACTCAACCTTAGACAAGATGACAAACGATAGAGAAAACATAAAGGGCGTGAAAACTTGTTCGAGCGCACTCGCCGAAAAAAAGGGAAAGAGAAAGAATTATTAAACCCAGCCTACCCACAACCCGTAAGATCCTAATCAGGGCACCGAGCAAATAAGGAGCTCACAAGAGCAGGGGTAGATACCAAAAGGTCATGCCATAGCAAGTGAAGCAACGGCCAACCAACGGAAGAAGTCAGGTGAACTAAAAAAGACCAAAGATACAATGATCGCAATAGGATAGCAAACTATGGGCTAAATACCACACACAAACTATCATTGCCACAAAGCTGCCAAGAGATAGTTCTGTAGCAACTGCTCATCAGTCTGCGAGCATTATATGGGCAAGAGCCAGCAATGCGACAATGTTCGGCATGGAAGCAAGTGAAAAAAACCTTCCACATGGATTGAAGGTGACTAGAAGAGTGGGCACAAGTGATGAGGGAAGAAATAACCCTGAAAGGAAAATGTGCCTCACATGGCATGTCAAGGCCAAATGACTAAGAACTCAAGGTGCCAAAGCTCTAGGGCCCAAGCAATTCACAAGCACTGTGACCAAGCTAAGGCCACGATCAACCTAGCCTCATAATCAACATGTTGCCTCAAGAGAAGTCGTGTCTCCCAAGCGCAAGCCTCATACCGAGTAACTTGATATCACACAGCACAAGTTGATAAACCAAGCTAAGACAAAGCATCTGATGGATAAATCCATGCCTTGTTGAAGAGAACAATCACAACCTTCTGAAATGGTGAGGATGTGCCTATGTAAGGGAGCATATCCCCCATGACGAGGGAGAGACCCCATCTTGGGAAGGATGACTGCTCTCTTTTCCTATCGCATGTCAAGGTTCCACCTCAAAGAGATGGAAGAAATAGTAGAAGACAAATGACCATGCCTCCATCATCGGTACCACCGCGACATCACCCCTGGATTGAGAGAGAGAGAGAGGGAGATGTCGAGGTAGAAGAAAAAAAGAGAATATGTTGATCCACCCTTTGTAAAGGTGGCAAGCCATGGAAAAGCTTAAGTTGACACACCACCCTTTGTAAGGGCAATGGACCTCATGTAACCTCCCCTCGAGGGAGATTATTCTAACCTCTCATCATAAGGAAGAAATGTGCAAGCACAAAGGGTTTGTAGTTGGTAATTAAGGAATCATACCTCAAAGTCATTCGGGAATTATAAAGTGTTGGAGAATGTAATAGGTGAATAATTGGATCTCACCAAGATCCAATTACCCCACTCAAGTTTAGTCCCACATGGATGAGCGGTGGGACTCCGGTCTGTCTGAAGGGTTATATAAGGAGCCCCCCCACCCCCTGTACTCATTAAGAAATTAAATAGAATATCTGCCCCTTTAAGGGCTTCTCTCGTGGTTTCATCCCGCTCCTTAGGGAGTAGGGTTCCACGTAAATCTTCGTGTTCTTGATGTTTATTATTTTATTTATCGATTCCGCTTCCGCTTCTCATATTTCAATATGGTATCAGAGCAGGTTCGATTCTCAGAGTTTTTTTTTACGTTATTTATTTTATTCAAGATTCGATTTTGGAGTTGTTGAAGATTGATGTTTTGACGATTCAGTCCTTTATCATTCAAGTTCATGTTCAAGATCTGTTCATATTCAAGATTATTTAATGAATTTTCTGTACACATCTCACGCAAATCGAAGGAAAGAAGATCATCCAGTTCATCCCAGGCAACGCATATGCGTATTCTCCTCATAAAGGCGCAGATCCAGAAACGTAGTGTCGATGAAGCATCTACACGTGGTAGCACAGGCGGCACTCCTCCCTCACACAAGGCTGCGCACATCTGGCACGTGAAACGACACACGCATCCCATGCTCGCGCAAGCCCACGTTGTGGGCAGCTCCAATGCGGCAGGCCCATCTCCTGGCACCACTCCAAGTCAGAAGGGACCTCCAGGCGGCACTGCACCACCAGGTGGAACCCGCATAGCGCACGGAGCCCCTTCAGGCGATGTTGGCAGAACATACCTCGACATCAGAATCACGGAGCTTCCTCCTTCTAGAATGAGAAGGCGCTTCACGGGCTTGCAACTCTCCGGTCACTGCCTCGTACTCGCAGACATCGTTCAGGTATTGGATCTCGGCAACCAGATCTTTCATGTCACGCAGCCACAGCCGCACAAGTTCCTTGTGAGTTCGCCTCTTCTCTGCATCAGCGAGTGCAGCCTCGATGTGCTTCAGCGTCCTCTTCACGTCGCTCAGTTCCTTTGTGATGATGTTGATCTCATCCTGCTCCTCGCAACGGCATCTCCATCGCAAGAAGCCCAGGCGGAGCTCCCACTCCAGGCACCGCCCTCCCCAGCAATGCCCTTCTCCTTCCATGCGGTTGTTAATCCCAAGCGGTGACCGACGTGAGCCAACGCAGGCGGCGTCGAGACCCCCTTCCTCCCTCGCAACTGCAGGAGGCACCCTTCCCCTAGGCGGCGCCCTCCGCAGCGATGCCCTTCTCCTTCCATGTGGTTGTTAATCCCTAGCGGTGACCCGCGTGAGCCAACGCAGGCGGCGCAAAGACCCCCTTCCTCCCTCGCGACTGCAGGCGGCACCCTTCCCCCCTTGTACAATCCCCTCTTCTGCTCCAGGCACGCATGCAGCGCAAGCAAACCCCGGCGGAGGCTCCTTCGACTCCTCCAAGTCCTCCTCATCTCCTGCAGCGGTGGTATCAGATTAGCTCCATCGGGGGGCTACGAGAGAGAGGGTTCCAATGGGAACCCTAACCAGTGCGAAAGGCCCGATGGGCCGTGTCCTTTAAAAAAACGATGAATGAAAAGAGAAGGGGGGGGCAGTCGACCCCAAAAAACTGTTGTTTGGGCCCAACTGCATGAGCCGAGAGTTCAAAAAAAGGAGGTTGCTTTCCCCAAGTTGGGCCGTGAGTATCAACAAAAAAGAAAAGAAAAAGAAAAAAAGGCACATGCAAAAGAAAAGTCGTACGCAATTGGCAAAAAAATGAAAAAATGCATATTTTGGTTTCTCCCAACTTGATCAATGCTCATATTCTATCAAGTATATGAAAAAGAGAGAGTCAGAGCTAAATTCTTCAGGATATCTGCACATCCTCAACTGACAAACCGGCACTCCAGATTTCTACAGATCATATGTCTTCACTGAGTATCGACTTCTTCGTCAGGACGTATACTTCTTCTTTTATGACCCGATCAGTGCCCCGCGTTGGACTTCTTCTGCAGCGATTCTTCTCCAGGCACGACAAAGATATGTTCCGGCGACATGATATCGCATCAGTTCTATAGGCATGACAGAGGTACATTCCGATGACTTGAAAGCCGCAGACCCGTCCTCGTGCGAGGTCTTCTACCAGCAACGGATATGTGTTCTTCTGATGTATCGTGTGAAGATGTGTTGTATACTTTCTTTTTTGTTACAAGCTGCAGCTTTCTCAGCTCCAACTTGAGGGGGAGTGTTGGAGAATGTAATAGGTGGGTAATTGGATCTCACCAAGATCCAATTACTCCACTCAAGTTTAGTCCCACATGGATGAGCGGTGGGACTCCGATTTGTCTGAGAAGCTATATAAGGAGCCCCTCACCCCCTGTACTCATTGAGAAATTAAATAGAATATCTGCCCCTTTGAGGGCTTCTCCTATGGTTTCATCGCACTCCTTAGGGAGTAGGGTTCCACGTAAATCTTCGTCTTCTTGATGTTTATTATTTTATTTATCGATTCCGCTTCCGCTTCTCAGATTTCAACATAAATTGCGACGTCCATAGGAGAACAAATTTTCAATGTTGACAAACCAAGTCAAACTATCCGAGCTACACCATGCTCATGTCATTTCGATCCCATCAATATGATTGGTACTTGTGTCCGGTAGAGGATTGGCCATCATATAAGTACATAGAAGACCTGATGTTATGGATCTGAATATCATTGATAGTTTTTTTTTGAAATCCAGAAACAAGGGGGGGACACTCGAAGGTGCATGCCCCAAAAATTTTATTCAGCAGAGAAAGAGGGAAGAAAGGGAAAGAAAAACAGCCACGCCCCGATAAAACGCAGCCCTTTACAACGCCCAATCCACCACCATATTTTTAGCAAAAAACGTCACGTTCTCCGGATAGAATCTTTGGCCCGAGAACAATAAATCATTCCTACCCCGCCAGATCGCCCACAGAATGGCGATAGGATAAAGCACCTCCTTCAACGGCCTCCCCTTATTTGCCTGAAGTGAGATCCAGAAAGTCGGGAGGTCGTTGGTGCTGCATCAAATCAAACCAGTCCCCTGCCACACCTGAAGCACCCTGGGGCACAAAAAGAAAAGGTGCTCCACGGATTCAATCGCCGTATTGCAAAGCAGGCACCTATCGGAGATGTTACCTAAAAGCCGGGCACATCGATCCCTCGTCATGAGCCTCTACCTCCTGGACAACCACAAGAAAAAGCCAACCCTCTCGGGGAGCCTGAGCGCCAATAGAAAAGCACAATCCCGGACAGTAGCCTCCGATTGCGACGGCGGCGGGCGAGAAATAGCCCCAAAAGCCTTCTTCACCAAGAACGGGGCCTCCTGCCAACACCAATGATCACGCCCCCCCGCAGGGCGACCCACCTCCCTCACAGCCTCGAGCAAGGCCAAAAACTCCTCCAACCTCTGATCTGAGAAATTCATGGCAAAGCTGGGGCACTAATTCCAATTACTCCAGCAGGCCGCCACCGAGCACGACTTATCCTCAGCCAAAGCAAACAGTTGCGGGAAGCGAGAGCACAGCGGCCCCCCACCCGCCCAGTCGTCCGTCCAAAAGGAGAAAGACTCCCCCTCACCAAGGACCGGTCTGAACATCATGGAATTCCTCAAGAACACGTCCACGACCCCCCTCCAAAAATGGGTGGGAGAGGCCACACGGGAGACCTGCGAAGGCAAGCCCCCCCCCCCCCCCCCCACGTCAGAGATCCTCCGCACCACAGAACAACACAGATTCTCCTCCGGCCCCCACAGCCTGCTCGCCCACTTAAGCAACAAGGCGTCGTTCATAGCCTCGATCGACTTCACCCCCAGCCCACCCTAATCCTTTCTGCAAGTAATATCCTCCCACCCCACCAAGTGGATCCCCCTCGACCCTCCCCCCTGCTTCCCCCATAAGAACGCCGCATACGTTTCTCCAGCCTAGCCCTGATCCCCTTTGGCATCCTCCGGTTGGAAAGAAAGTAAATCGGAATAAATGAAAGAACCGCCTTCAGCAGGACCAACCGGCCACCCTTCGAAAGAATCGCGAACTTCCAACCAGCCAATCTTGCCTCCACTTTCTCCACCACACGCAGCCAATCCCTCAGTCGTGTCCTCCCCACGCACAGAGGCATCCCCAGGTAGTCCATCGGCAAAGAGGAGTAGGTCGACCCCAAAGCCACCGCAAGCGCGTCCCTGTCCTGATCCGCAAGGCCGAAGGGGACGAACTTGGACTTGCAATCGTTCTTGAACAGCCCGGACAACTCGCCAAAGATCTCCAGAGCCAAGGCCATACCCCTCGCCTCATCAAGCCCCCCCCTCAATGAAGAACAACGTATCATCGGCGTATTGCAAGATAGGTACCATCGCATCCCCCCTAGAGTATCTCCTCCATAGGCCGCCGCTGACCACGTGAGCCGCGAAATCCGATAAAACATCAGCCGCCAGGATAAAGAGCATGGGTGCCAGAGGGCACCCCTGGCGCACCCCCCTCCGAGGCTGAACCAACCCCCCCTCCAGGCTGCCGTTCACCATAATAGAGAAAGAGGCAGTGGTGACGCACCGCCTCATCCATGAGATCCACAACTCCGGGAAACCCTTCCTCCTAAGCACCGACCAGAGAAATCTCCAATCAAGGTTGTCGTAAGCCTTCTTAAAGTCCACCTTCCAAAGGACACCACTTACGTCCCTCCTCTTCCAATCCGCAATGATCTCCGACGCAAGCGTGAGACAATAAAAAATCTGCCTCCCAGGAATGAAAGCCGATTGCATCGGGGAGATAACAGTGTCAAGAATGCTGCCCAGACGAATAGCGAGAACCTTTGCAATAATAAGATAAATAGCATTGGAGACCGCAATAGGGCGAAAGTCATCGATGGAAGCCGGCGCTGACGACTTGGGCAATAAAATGAGAAGAGCACGGTTGATCCTGTCGAAGCCTGCGTTCCCCTGCAAGAACTCCGAGGTCACCTCCAATTGATAGTTGGGACTTGGTACTAGAGACCTACATATACATCATACCCATATAACATGATGCATAGCTATTGTATACCTCAACAGAATGTATAACAAAAGTCAATAAGGATATAAAGTAGCAAATGCCATATATATTATTATCACGTGTTATTGTCCGTGCTATTGTAAAGTGCAACATCATTTCTTCCACAGCAGTCCCCATGACACCATAGGCATGAAAACAATAGTAAAGAATTGCCTATTTTCCTTCAAGCCCCTATGATCGAAAACCGAGAATAAAACAATGGCCACCTCTCTCTAGACTGTTATTTGCACGGCATGTGATCGTTGTTCCCCAAGAAGCCTTATCCTTTTCTGGCATTGTCTCAAATGATTTGTAAGAATCCTTCCACAATTGAAATGCAGGTAACCATCTCCGCATCCTTTTCAACAAAAAAACTCAACCATAAGAGTATAATATGCCTCCTAATCATCTCTGAACATTACCTTAGACCTCCACAGTAGCCACAAGAAGATCTTCACTCCTGAGGGAGTTCATGCATCCCAAATCAGTCTGCAGTTCGGAGCAAATATTCCATCATTTCGAGTCTGATGCACCAATAAAACTGGGTATGCCTTCTGCAGTGAGAAATCTCCATCATTCTGGGTTCGGTGATACTACAACAACAACAACAAAGCCTTTTCCCACATTAAGTAGGTTCAGTAATACTGTATAGAAATATTCGCTCGTGAGGGAGCCCGTACATCCCACATCAGTCTGCAGTTTGGTGCAAGATACCCATCACTTCGAGTCTGACATGCCGATAAAACTGTGTATGCATTCTTGAGTGAGAAATCTCCATCTTCCCAGGTTCAATGATCCCATAACTCAGTAGATGGACCCTCCAAATCATCCAGCATGTCCAAGAATCTAGAACTTTCTACTTTGAAAGACCAACAGAAAATTTGGGGTTCCATCCCCCAACATCCAACAAACTTCCAACTACGGAAACCTCATTGTCCGCAGCCAAAGCAAACAGGCTGGAAAATGATCACTCACAGTGCCTCATGCACCCGGAAACGATCATCTAGGGTGCTTATATGCTCGAAAAGATCATTCGGTTCAGAAAAAACAGTAACCGTGTAACATGATATGCCAGCTAACCTCCAAACAACTGTCTGAAATGGTCCACCACTGCTCTCCCCACGTGTCTCCCTGCACTTGAGTCCCTCAGCAATCTCAACTAAGTGAAGTTTTTTCTTCTCCAGCTGCATGCAGATGAACAGAAAAACATATTTTAGTGCCCCCTGACTGAGTCCCCTCAAGCATCTTGTTATAAACCTCAACATTCTTACAAGTCCTCACAAGATGACCATGTATGACTTGTCATCTTCCGCACACCTAGGATCCCGGCATGGTTGTAATGGTCAAAAGTGCCAGAGAAGATAGGCTACGATGCGTTGTTTCTCCAACAAGCCCATAACTTGAAACTTTCTGTGACTGTGGCCACAGGCGTGATTTCCCAATTAACAGACTCATCATTGATTCCTTTGAATCCATATTTAAATGAGAACCAAATTGTCCACTCTACGATGGACCTAAAGCTGTTCCGTCGCTGCTGTTAGAGATGCTTTTATGTTTCATCTTATTTAGTTGTAATCCCTTAGAGCTATTTATGTAATTTCCCATTTATGAGTGCTCTAGGGTTTCATCCTATACAAGGACCCCTATACCTCTTGAATAAATCGACTCATTGCATTCTTTCATCAATCTCCACATGGTATCAGAGTAAAGGTCCTAAACTGGTGTTCTGACCTAGATCCCACCGCCGCCACCAACCCTCGTCTCTCTGCAGCCGCCACCAACCCTTGCGTGGGCTCTTCTACTACATCTAGGGATCTGCACAGGGCTTCAAGCTTGTCGGCAGCACAGATCAGCCATCTCCAGGCCGCTGCGGGCCCTTAGCCAGCGCAGCCAGGGCCACCGCAGCACTTCCCCAACGTTGCTGGGCCCTTTGTGGCACAGCTTCTAGCGCCAGGCACCATTGCGGGCCCGTCGCCTGCACCGCAAGGGATAACGGATCCCTCATCCGATGCCGCCAACCCCCTGCAGCACAGCTGTTGGTTCTGTGAGACCTCTGCCTGCGCTACCTGGGCCACCACAACCCCTCTACATTGCCACTAGGCCCCTGCTGGTCCCTCTGCAGCACCGCTGGGCCTCCTGCAACCAAGTGGTGACCTCCGTTGGGCACTCCAGCCCTCCATCAGTGCCGCCCTGGGCTCCCGCAGCCTTCTTCCAACGCTATGACCAACTTCTGATGCCACTAGGGTCTGATTTATGGCATCTCAGCCACTTTCCACAGCTACGAAAGCCCAGATAGGGTCTGAAACAGTGACCTAGGATCACACATATGCTTGATTAAAGCAACCGATCTTCTAGGTCACTTTTCTTAACCTCCGCGACCACCATGATGTCCACTGAGACCAAGCTTGTGTACTCGACTTCTTCTATGATGGTACATGACACCTCTATCAAACTGAAGGGCACAAAAAACTATGTGCTCTGGCCTTGATCCTTCAAAGTGTATGCCAATGGTCAGTGTAAGAATCATATTCTTACCAAGTATCCGCTCAAGGTGACGGACAAAGAATACAAGACTTGCTATGCTGACAACTGCCAAGTTGTCACATGGATGACCAACAACATCGATCCAAACATTGCGGCGAAACTTCTCTACAAGGATTTCGGAAAAATGATGTGGGAGAATCTGGAACGGGCTTACTCCCATAATACAACTAAGTCTCGACTCTCTGATATATATATATACGTGGATCTGATCAACCACTAAAAGAGATTCGAGTCTTGTCGAATATTACAGGCTATTGACTATCCTTTTTGAGGACATCCTTATTTTCCAGCCAACATATTGTGATCAACATGTGGGAGAATGTGTTGAATGACAAGTCTACCGATTTTTTTATGGACTCCATCCACGATGCAAGCCTGTGAAGGACCGGTTTCTGATGGCTGACACATTGCCACCGATTGAGACCATCTTTGGTCATCTGCAGGAACTTGAGACACATGTTGAGCGTCATTCCTCCATACCATCTGCAGAGACTACAACTTACTATGCATCGTTAGGAAACAGAGGACGGCATAGTTTCTAGGGAGGACGAGGCCGTGACTTTGGTTGTGGTCATGGCGTGAGTCAGAACGTGGACTTGACGTTGGTTGTGGTTGTGGACGTGACTACCACTTCTCAGTATCCAGCATGCATATATTGTGGACGTTGGAACCACCCGTCTAAGTGTTCTGGGCAAAGTTTGGCATACAGCCTAATGCCAACAACACCTATGAGACTGCTATTTATGAGCCTACTTATGATACAACAGATGACACGCCTGATCAGCACTCTAGTGGAACACAAACACCCTTCACAGCTTCCGAATACTCCCGTCTGTGGTAGCTCCTGCTACACTCCAACCTCTCCGCCAATGTTAGTACTACTTCTGCTCCTACCGCTAGTCTGGTTGCAACTTCAAGTACAGTAGCCAACTCATTTATGCTTCCCGCCATGCTTGGAATATTGACTAAGGGGCATCTACACATTTGATGTGAAAATGTAGTCCGCTTACCTTCTCTCAACCCTCTACTTCTGTGAAGACAATTCGGGTTTCTAACAGAGTCCATTCCCATGTCACTGTTGTTGGCACTGTAGATTTTTCCTCCAAACTCTGACTAATTAGAGTCCATTGTGCCCCTGCTTTTTCTCTTATTCTATTATATGTTCAGAAGCTATATACTGAGCTTAACTGTAGGGTTATTTTTGATGAGTTATGTTAGTTTAAGGAAATCCGGATGAGACATATTTTAGTGGGGGACATGAGAAGGATGGCCTCTGTTGAGATTCTTGTATCTCTTGGTCTTTATTTATACTTGTTATTTCTCCAGTCTATCTTATGTAATTTTCCCATAGAACTTTTCTCCTATATAAGAGAGCTCTAAGGCTTTGAGGAATATAACTTTTCATTTTTTCCTTCCACATGGTATTAGAGTGACGGTCCTAGACCGAATCCTGTGCCCTAGAGACCTAACCCTACCAAAACCCTAGCCCGCGCGAAGCCTCCGCCCATCCGCACCATGTGTCGTCGTTCCACGCCGTTCATTTACTCCACACGCAGCCACTCCACGCCGGAGCTTCTCCACGTGTCGTCGATCTGCGACGCTTCCCCGCGGCTCCAGTCGAAGCCGATGTCGCCGATGTGCCACGTGTCAGCGCAGTCCACGAGCCGTCGCATGTGTGTGACCTGCTCGGGTGTGTCGTCCGTGAGGGTTGTAGCCTCCGGCGCCTCTTGTATCATTGCCAACACCGTGCGTTCGGGTGCTTAGGGTGTGATCATTACCTAAAATACCCTAGGTATCCAAAGAAGCCTTCAAAAGAATGGAAGAGGTTGTGGTATGAGTCTACACCCACAACCATCTTCTTGTATGTCAGTGTAGGTGTAGGTCTTTCTTGTTGTTGACCAAGTCTTGGAGATCACTGTCATCATGTCTGACAACAAAGCTGACGTCCCATCCTTGGGTGCATTCAAAGGTCCAGCACCCATCGTCAAAATGGATGGAACAAACTATGAACTGTGAGCCATGCAGTTCATGAGTTTAATGCAATGCCATGTCAAGCAGCATATCCTCACGACGGAGGAACCACGTGACAAGACTGGGACAAATGCCTCATGGGAGGCAGATGATGCCTATGCACGTGTATGGATATCCGGGACATTGTATACAGAGATAGCCAATGATATTTTGAGTCAGCCTACTGCAAAGGCTATGTGGGATATTCTTGTAGCTACATATTCTCCAACGAAGAATGAGTCGAAGATACTGCAGCTACAACACGATATCTTCACATCGAAGCAGAATGATCGTCCCCTTCATACCCTCTATACTTCTTTGAGGGGTATGTTTGAGAAGTTACACGGGTACATTCACTTGACTGCTACGTCAGAGCAGCTTAAGGCATACAGAGACTCTATGATGACTGAGTTTTTCTAGCCACTCTTGATCCTGAGTACAATGCAGCTCGAGACCAGATTCTCACTAATGCTACCATACCTCCGATGGAGGAGGCGTATCGCAGATTGAGCAGACTTTCTATATCCACTGATAGTACTCTACAGTCTTAGACATCCTCTGCTATGGCTGCGCCTCGAGGTAGGGGAAGCCCTACAAAATATCGTGGTAGGAGGAGCTCTAGCCATGGCAGAGGAGGGGGTGGTCGACCTCGTCAACCTCACACTTACTACTACGTATCTGGCCACTCTGAGGAAACTTGCTATTTAAAGCATGGGTTTCCTGCTTCAGCTCGGGTTGCAGAGCAGACACAACAGGTTGGGAGTCCTTCGCTTGTTTCTGATCAGAGATTTGATGAACTTGTAGCTCAACTCAGGGAGATTATGCCTACTACTGGGTCAAGCAGCTCTCCTTCAGGATCCTCAGAGGTGGTTGCCTCAGCATCAACGTCTACATTCGGTGTAGCATATGCCTTTACTACTTGTTACAGGGCAGACATGTCAGAATGGATCATGGATTCAGGAGCGTCCCATAATCTATGTGGTGATAGAGGCCAGTTTAGTGTTTTTTCGTCCGACTCTGCCTGGATGATCTGTTGTGATAGCAGATGGGACACACTCTCCCATCACCGGTCAGGGGGAGGTGCAGTTGACCCCCACAATGAGGCTTCAAAATGTCCTTTACGCTCCTGAATTTTCTATAAATCTACTTTCAGTTAGTCAAATTACCAAGGATTTACATTGTTGTGCCATATTTGATCCATCTACTTTTGTGTTTTAGAATATACGGGCAGGGTGATTGGAACTGGCCGTGAGCAAGGGGGTCTCTACAGACTAGTGCAATCTCCTTATGATGGTGCCTCTTCTCTTCGCACTGGATCTGTTTCTTCCTATATGTGGCACATTCGACTTGGTCATCTTCCTCTGCAAAAGTTGTGTCACGTTCTTCCACAGATTTTTCCTCGCTCTACCATTCAGTGCGAGGCCTGCCAGCTTGGGAAGCATCATGGCTCTACCTTTCAGAGTCGTAAGGGTCGGAGTAGTCATAGTCTGTTTGAGTTAATTCATTTTGATATTTGGGGTCCCAGTCGTGTCCCAGATCATCAGGGATGTAGGTTTTATCTTGTTGCTGTTGACAAGGTTCAGAAAGTCGGTATGCGGTATTCGTTCGGTCAAGCGGTCTGAAGCGAGTAAGCGGATAGGCGGAAGTATATGCGGATTATGCAGTTTGCAGTATTTTAACTAAAAAATAATAAAAATAATATAATAAATTCAAATATTAGAGGTTTACGTTTCAAAAAAATTATAGCATAGATACAATATAAAGTATAGATATTTTAGGACACTGCAATACTAATCACAACTCATAAATATTATACTCAGATCAACCACTAGATTTATTTTATAGCCAAAGATTGGAGCAAGAGTAAAGCACTCTTCAGATGAAACTTTGACAAAGAATGAAGACAACGCCTTGAATACTGAAAGTAGTAATATTTATTTTTTTAAAAAAAATAGAGCTGTCAATATCAGTGTCAATATCAGCCATGGACATTAGGTATCTAGGATTTTATTACATTTTTCCTTACTAAAGTAAGGCCAATACTTACTGGAAACAGACCTTCAACGGACCAAAAAAAAAAGAATTCCAATCGTAAATTGTGGCAAGCATAATTCAGTACAGTGCAAATGAACAAATATGAAAGAAAAATAGAGGAACAAACAAGGACTTCATAATTAGATAAAAATCGGATTTACTGTGTCTTTTCCAAAAGATAATCTTTTGACAATTCCAACGGGGAGCATAAGACCAAATTTGGATATATTTAATTGAAAGGATAGTGTAGTTCAATAGTAGAAAAAGCTTATCAATATCTTTCATACTCAAAATAGTATAATATGAAGATCCATACGTCACTGTCAATAAAACTTGATATGGAGATTCATGCTGAATACAACTAATATGCATCTAGGTAATCAATTTTGTTCATAACAGTAAATGTATTTCACCAATACAGACAACATTTAGGGATAAACATCGTGAGGAGCATAAGAATGCAACGAAATAAAGAGAATTGAACATAAAAAGAGAACTGTCACCTAAGAGAACAACGACGATGCGAGAGAGTTAGAGAGAGAAAAAGAGAGGGGCGGCAGCCAGGGGGACAGTGAGCAAAGAGCCTACAAGCGGAGATAGGGTTTTTACTCAACCTCGAGGGTATACACAGGGACGAGGGGTGTATTACCTGATTAAGTAGGGTTATTTTGGAAGCAGTTCAATATATTCCTATCCAATATGCGGATTACTCGGACCGCATACTCGTTGTACCGCATATTAAGCGAGTATTGTATATGCGGTTCGCTATGGTAACCGACTCCGCATATGCGGCCTATGCGGCCGCCCGAACCGACTTTCTGAACACTGGTTGTTGATGAGTTTTTAAGGTTGTCTTGGGTTTTTCTTCTTAAGAACAAGTCCGATGTTGGTCCTGTTATTCAGTCTTTCATTAACGAAATAAGGAACATTTTTCAGCAAAAGTCAAGTTTATACGTTCAGATAATGCACTAGAGCTTTGCAGTACTCAGCTTTCCCAATTCCTTAGATCTAATGGTATTTTCATCAGGCATCATGTGCATATACTTCTCAACAGAATGGGGTGGCTGAACGAAAACACCGCCATCTTTTGGACGTTACCAAAACTCTTTTGATTCAGAGTCGTGCCCCTCATTCATACTGGAGGATGCGGTTCTAACCGCTTGCTACCTAGTAAATCGTATGCCCTCTTCAGTTTTGGGGGAGAAGATCCCGTTCTTGATTGTGTTTCCCGAGATGGATCTTTTCTCACTTACACCTCATGTTTTCGATTCGGTAACTTTTATTCATCAGATGTTTCCTGGTCTTAACAAGCTCTCTCCCAGAGATGTCAAATGTGTGTTTGTTGGGTATTCCAAGACCCAAAAGGGATATCATTGCTTCGACCCGGTTTGACGAAGGTATTACGCCAGTGCAGATGTCACCTTCTTTGAGTCCATCATGTACTTTTCTCCCACATGTGACAAGCGCATTCCTTCAGCGGATGGAGAAGAGCTTTACATGCCTCTACCTCCGATCTCCATTACACTGTCTCCTCCACCATCACCTCCTCCACCACCTCCACCACTGCCAACACCACCACCCATTTTCTATCCGCAGGTTTACCAGCAGCGACCCCATGTTCATGTGCCTCCTCCATCATCCAACACGCCCAAGGTATGTTTCAAACATTTGAGTTCTTCTAAATTCTAATGGCACTGGTGATTTGCATGAACAGACTGAGGTACAAGAGGGCCTGGATGATACACTTTCTACACGTGCTGACGATCTGGATGTACCTATTGCTCTTCGGAGGCAGAAGAGGGCATGTACTATGCATCCACTTGCTTTGCATGTTTCCTTGGAACGCTTTTCCAAGGATTAGAGGTTTGTTGTGGGATTGTCTGTTGTGGAAATACCCCGGACCTATCAGGATGCGTTGCGAAGTAGCCAGTGGTGTCTGGCCATGGAGGAGGTGGCAGCTTTACAGTCTCGTGGCACATGGAGTATTGTACAGGCTCCACTAGGTGCGTCTGTTGTTAGCAGCAAGTGGGTTTTTACTGTGAAACATCGTGCTGATGGCACTGTGGATAGATATAAGGCCAGATTAGTTGCTCATAGGTTCGCCCAAACGTATGGGGTGGATTACCAGGACAACTTCTCTCCAATTGCACATCACTCTACACTGAGGATTCTTATTGTTGTTGCTATGGTCCGTGACAGACCGCTGTTTCAATTAGATGTGAAGAATGCCTTCTTGTATGGTGATCTGCAAGAGGAGGTTTACATGCAGCGGCCACCGGGGTTTGCTGTTGAGGGGGAGTCTAGTATGGTGTGCCGACTTCACAAGGCTATATATGGTCTTAAGCAGAGTCCGAGAGCTTGGTTTCAGTTCTCTCGGAGTTGATTGAACAGAAGGGTTTTGTCAGATCTACTGCAACTGCAAATCGCTTTCTTTTTATTAAGAGAGCTCAGAAAGGTACCATTGTTATTCTAGTTTATGTTGATGATATTATTATTACTGGCAGCGGTGAACATGGCATTCAGGCAGCTAAAGATTTCCTTGGATAACAGTTTGTAACCAAGGACCTTGGCATGCTACGTTACTTCCTTGGCTTAGAGTTCGCACGAAATCAGAATGGTATGGTTATGACGCAAAGGAAGTATGTTACTGATCCGCTATCTAAGACAGGCATAACAGGATACAGACCTGCCACTACACCAATAGATCCTAATGTTAGGCGTTATGATAATGACTCTGAAGAGGTGGATAAAAGAAGATATGGAGAGCTGGTACGAAAGTTGTTATATGTTACTATTACCAGGCATGATATATCATTTGCTGTGAGCAGAGTCAGCCAGTTTACAGAGCAGCCCAGACAGGTTCACATGGATGTAGTTTGTATGATTTTGAGATATCTGAAGTCTTCTCCAGGTGTAGGTCTGCTTTTCAGAAGAGATACGTCTCTTACTATTTCTGGATGTGCAGATGCGGATTATGTTGGATGTCCCAAGGACAGGAAGTCCACCTCAGGCTTCATTGTATTTGTTGGCAGCTCGCTGGTTTCATGGAAAAGTAAGAAACAAACGGTTATTGCTAGGTCCAACGCTGAATCCGAATATAGAGCTATGGCACAAGGGGGTACAGAGATGATGTGGGTCAAGTCTGTTCTGACTGACCTAAATATTGAGGTGTCTCTTCCTATACACCTAAAATGTGATAATCATGCGGCACTATTCATAGCTAACAATTCAACCATTCATGAGAGAACAAAACACATTGAAGTCGATTGCCACTACACTCGTGATTTGATCCATAAGGGACTGATTTCCACTTCTCATGTTGCTTCAGGTGATCAGCTTGCAGACATGTTTACCAAAGCTCTTGCAAGGGGTCCTTTTCACCGTTGTTGTTCCAAGCTGAGCATGATAGACATATATGCTCCAGCTTGAGGGGGAGTGTTGAGATTCTTGTATCTCTTGGCCTTTATTTATATTTTTTATTTCTCCAGTCTATCTTATGTAATTTTTCCATAGAGCTTTTCTCCAATATAAGAGAGCTCTAGGGCTTTGAGGAATATAACTTTTCATTTTTCTCCTTCCACAACCTCTATTATCTTGGCATTTTATCTGACTCCAATTTTGTTGGTGATGCGTCGTTCTCCGACGATCCTCATCTCTGGCATCTTCACCTTGGACACCTTTCTGCCAAGGTTATCTCCATGATGTTCCATGAACTCCTTATGCTTAAGCCCTTTGAGTGCGATGTGTGCCAGGTCGGGAAACATAATTGGACGTCAATCCCTGCACAAACCGAGCCTCGTCTTGAAGTTCCTTTTTCTCTTGTCCATTATGATATATGGAGACCATGGTCGGCATGTACTCTGGATGGACACATATTTTGCTATTTTTGTTGACGATTATAGTCGATCCTCTTGGGTCTATTTGTTAAAGGAACGTTCAGAGATCAATAAAATCATCTATATTTTATTTCAGTATATTAAAAATGTTTTATCCACTGGTGTTCAAATATTTCGTTCTGATAATGCTCAATGAACATAACTTGACAACTTTCTTTGCTTCCCAAGGAACTATCAACCGAACATCATGTATGTATACCTCTTAGCAAAATGGGGTAGTGGAGCGGAAACTTCAGCATCTTCTTGACATTGCTCGGTCTCTTCTCACTCAAATGAAGGTTCCAAAAACCTAATGGGGAGATGCAGTTCTTATTGTTGTCCATCTTATAAACAGGATCCCATCTACGACTCTGAAAGGGTCCACTCCTTTTACGATACTATATCCCAAAGAGTCATTATTTCCCTTACCTCTATAGCTTTCATCCACAACTTTCATATTGCTGACAAACTGTCACATCGTGTGATCAAATGTATCTTTCTTAGTTATTCTCGCACCCAGAAGGGTTACAGGTGCTATGACCTTGCTGAGCATCGATATTATATTTCTGCAGACGTGACATTTAAACAAATTAGTTTCTTTACACAGTCTGCCACGGACGTACCTTTGGATCTTCCTCCTCCACTTATTGTGTATAAGCGCAAGCATACATCTGCACATGTTCCTATGCCTTTACGTGTTCATTTGTTGCAGGTTGACATGCCATCTTCGAATGCCCCGACCACTGTTGTCCTGGATGATCCTCATGAGTTTCTCATCGCTCTCCGCAGAAATAAGAGGCAGTGGAGCTTTCATCATATGTCTCATTTAACTTCTATTGCTAGCTTATCATGCTCTGACAGGAGATATGCGGATGCTCTTAAGACTATTTCTGTTTTCAAAGACCATCACAGTGCTTTACAGGATTATGGCTGGCGAAATGCAATGAATAAGAAGATGGATGCTCTCACATCTAGAGGGACATGGGACCTTGTACCATGTCCCATGGGGATTAGACCTATGGCTTGCCAATGGGTCTTCATGACCAAATAGTCCATTGACAGGCCAAAAACATGGCGTGTGGCTAAAGGTTTTACACAGACATATGCGGTTGACTACTTTGAGACCTCCAAGTTGCATGGATGGGCTCTATATGGACTATTCTTTCATTGACTGCAGACAAGGGATGGTCTATCTTTCAGCTCGATGTGAAGAATGCTTTCATGTATGGCGATATGAGGAAGAGGTTTACATGATGCAGCATTCTGGTTACGAAGTCAAGGGGGAGTATGTGTATCTATTTCACAAAGCAATCTATGGCCTAATGTAGAGTCTAAGGGCATGGTTTGACAGTCTCACTACTGAGATCAACACTCTTGGCTTCCAGAGAAAATTTGACTACTATGTCTTTGTCAGAAGATGGTTCACTAGTACTGTCATACTTGAAGTTTATGTCGATGATATGGTTGTCACGGGTAATGATGATGAAGGTATACAACAGACCAAGGCTTTCCTTAAGAAGGTCTTCGTCACGAAGGGCTTTGATCAACTTCACTACTTCCTTGGCATAGAAGTGATACGCATTACAGAGGAACTTCATCTCTTACAAAGGAAGTATAGCTTGGACATCCTGACTGAGGTTGGATTACTTGAATGTAAGTCCTCTGATATTCCTGCAGACCTGAGGAATCACTCTACTTCAGTCGATCATGTTTTCAAAAATACTACACGGTACAGAAGCCTGGTGGGCAAACTACTTTACCTTACTGTCACTAGGCCGGATATATCCTATGTCGTGAGCAAAGCCAAACGACGCATGGAGCAACCACGTTACAGTCATTGGCAGAATGTTCTTCAGGTCGTGTGCTACTTGAAGAAGTCACTAGGACGAGGCCTTTTCTATGGGGCAAATGGCCACATTGATGTAGATGCATATGTTGATGCAAATTACGCGAGTTCACCTGAGGATCGTCATTCCACTACAGGATATGCTATGATGGTTGGAGGAATCTTGTCACTTGGAGAAGCAAGAAGCAGATTGTAGCCTCTATATCTAGTGCATAGGCATAATACAAGGTGATGACTTAGGCTTCCTATGAGATTACTTAGTTACTGTTCATTCTACTGGAACTTGGTATTGTTGTTACTGCTCGCGTTCCTCTATATAGTGACAACAAATCTGCTACATGCATTGTTATGAACTCTGTGTTTCATGAGCGGACCAAGCATATAGAGATTGATTGCCACTTTGTTCATGATGTTATACGAGGAAAGATTACTACCCAACACATCTCGAAGGATTTTCAGCTTGCAGATGTATTCACGAAGGCCCTACCAAAGAAGTGCCTCTCATGGATTACTTCCAAGTTGGGCATGATCGATAGATATGCTCCAACTTGAGGGAGGTGTTAGAGACGGTTTTATGTTTCATCTTATTTAGTTGTAACCCCTCGGAGCTATTTATGTAATTTCTCATTTATAAGTGCTCTAGGGTTTCATCCTATATAAGGACCCATACACCGCTTGAGTAAATCAACTTATTGCATTCTTTCATCAATCTCCACAGCTACCACGAATGATACTTCAAAGGCCTCTCGAAGCAAGCCAGTTTGGACTCATGATAATAGAGATCGAGGTCCCTGTTGAAGTCCTCTTGAATGTCCATTGTGAGATACATATCTAGAACACCAACCAGTCTTTGCCGCATTCTGTTAGCTCCATACACTGGACCTGCAACATCTACACCATGCTGATAACCCATAATATTAAGAAAAAATGACCGCGTTGAGTTTGCTAAGGAACCACATTGCCAACCAAAATTCCCCATGTAACTATGTCAAAATCCTTCCAAATGCCCAATGGGCCTATCTTGAAACTCCATGGGGTTTAAGAGGCATCCCATTTGCTCTAGTACACTATGTTGAGGAAACATCATACTCGAAACTCGAAAGAAATTGCTTAGTTTGTTGATGAGCATCAATCCACATCAGGTAAGAACTATCGTAACTTGTCGAGAAACATAGAAAATTTCATTGGGCATATCCTTGGTCTGATCAAAGTTTCAAACTACTTTTAAGGGCTCTGGCCACTATTCTCTCTATATATCATTGGAGTGCATTTAGTCCGTTTTTAGAACCCTTGAAGCATATTAATTGATTGTTGAAGGATTGATAATCTCGAGCATGAGAGAGATTGTCGATGTGATAAGACTTAGGGGGATGATCTCTACTCCCTTGAAAGAATATATTTTTAAGGAGCCAAAGGCATTACAAGTAACTAACCACGGCGAACATTGTTTGAAAAGGCTAACCTTCAAGCGGTTGAGGCATACGCCTTAAGGTGAGACGGGCCCTTCTAAGTCTTGAGGTGGATGCCTTAGACAGTTTTGACAAGGTGTATGCCTCGAAGATCTAAGGCAGTCTGAAGGAGGTGAGGTGCAGGCGAGGTGTACGCCTCACATGTGGTATTTTTTATTCCCTTTTCTTCTTCCACCTCAAAAACTTGGCCACATTACCATTACATTTTCCCTTTTAGACTTTCTCACAAAAAAGAAAGATGTAATTGTGGCTTCGTAGGCAAAAACTTTGTGCAAATTCCCAATCAAACTAACAAATGAAGACCCTTTGTAAAAAAGAGTTTTAAATATCATATTATTAGCTTCTTGTTTGTATCAAATATGATATACAATATGATATTAGAAGAGATAAAAAATGTACTAAGCCTTCTCCCACTATAAGTAGGGTCGTCTACATGGATTCTTGCTCAAATCCATGTTGAAAGATTCGACTATTTTTTATGTTGGTCGTCGACTACCTAACGCAACCCCTGCAAGAGTGGGATTTGAACCCTGATCTTTTGTGTGGTAGACACACTGTACTACCACTAGACCATTAAGTGGGTACGATATTAGAAGAGATAACGATTGAAAATAAACTATAAGGATTCCACTCGACCACGACATTTGACCTCACATATTTTTTAAGAATTTGAGAAAAGCACAAGACATTTTTCACATGAGAGATTTAAATGTCATGTAAGAGTATCGCCAAACTATAATATATAACCCATTATTCAACTTTGACATTAAAGAATTAATACTAAAAATTATGTAATTATGTTCATATATAGGAATTATGTTATATATATAATTTTCTTATTATTATACCATATTTTTAGGTTAAATTGCAAAAAAATATTGGAAGAAATGAGGCTTATGCCTCGAGGCTACACCTCACCTCGATTCCAAGGATACCAACTCCTTCCACTTTTTGTTTTTTCAAACCTTGATGACAAGTACATCGTTTTGACACAATGGATAACATTCTCCATATATCAACTCTCTTTTGAACATGGAAGGCCGTATCGCGATATATCGGCGATATATCGCCGATATATCGATATCGATATGGTATCGATATCGAAATCGATATATCGAGATATCATATTTTCAGCATTTTCTTCAGACAGAATCCCAGCGAAATCGATATATCGGCGATATATCGGCGATATATCGTCGATATATCGATATCGACACGATATCGAAACGATATCGATATCGATATGGCCTTCCTTACTTTTGAACACTATCTCGCTTCTTCGCACCCACAATGTCCACATGACTATCACAGGTCATGATCGCCTATCTCCTGTAATTCATGCCAGTCCCATTCGTTGACCTGATATGAAACATACCCTAAAGTCATCAAAGCACAACCTATCTTGAACTAAGGCATAAGCACAAATGATCCACATCCCTATGACCACCATAGAGCGCATTGCCTTCCTCCGCAATAGACATGCATGCACCAGAACTTCATTAGTCTCTTCGTCCTCCAAATCATGCTGCAATCTAACATGAAATCACTTTTGTCGCTAGCTTCCAAACTAGACATGGTTGATTTTGCCAAGATGATCGCATCGGAGATTAGTTTCTTACTTGCCTCCAGCTCATCTGATGTCATTGCTACTAGACTAAATTACTGTGAAGGCTCGGAAACTAATTTGATAAGATACAATGAAAATAGAACTTGCTCCAGGCACGAGTAATAGTAAGAATTGACCACTTGAGGAAGGACATAGAAAAGGGGGATGGGGCAGGGAAGAAAAAAGAAGAATAGAGTGTGTTAGACATGTATTTATGTTTCATCTTATTTAGTTGTAACCCCTTGAGGGTATTTATGTAGTTTCTCGTCTATAAGCGTTCTAGGATTTCATCCTACATAAGGACCCTTAAACCTCGTGAATAATTAATTTTTCGTTGTGTTTTCTCATCTTTTTAACATAGTGTCAGAGCGACGACCCTAAATCGGTGTTCTGACCTAAATCCCACTACTACCAACAAGCATGTCATCTCTCCGCACGTGCAAGAGGGCTTGAACCATCCCTCCCAATGCCCTAGTACCTTCGCAGTCCACCGTCAGAAGGCCCAATAGCACTGCTAGGTGGTCATGCAGCCCCGTGCTGCACAGCTAGGGGGTGTTGCTCCCTTATGGTGTGCCACTAGGGGCTGCTTCTCCAGGAGCACCTAGAGTGTCGCCGAGAAGCTTTCCAGGTGCCCTAGCACCACTGCAAACCTTCTCTAAAAGGTTCAACACCGCTTCTAGGCAGTCTTGTGGCTTCGTCAAGCTCCACCAGGAGTCGCTGCTCCGTTTATGCCAGAAGCTCTGCCGTGAAGCACCCCACGTGCCCTAGCATCACCGCAAACCTCCTCCAAGTCACGTTACATCCGAAAGGCTGCTATTGTACCCTCGGAACCTCTGCCAAGGCATCATTAGTCGATGTACAGCATCCCAAGCCACAGTTCGCTGCTACAGAAGCTCGAAAGGGGCCAAAACGGTGACCCAGGTCATTTCAATGCTTGATTAAAGCCACTAATCTTCTTCTAGGTCACTTCTTGACTTGTACAATCATGATGACGTCCACCGAGACCAAGCCCGAGTACTCAACTTCTTTTATTATAGTACATGGCACTTCTATCAAACTAAAGGGCACAGAAAACAATCTGCTCTGGTCTCGATCATTCAAGGTGTTCATCAGTGGTCAGCACAAGAATCATATTCTTACCAAGGATCCACTCAAGGAGATGGACAAGGACTACGACAATTGGTATCCTGACAATTGACAGGTTATTACTTGGATGACCAACAGTGTCGATCCAAACATTGCAGTAAATCTTCCCTACAAGGTTGATAAGGCAATATGGGAGAATGTTGTCCATACCTGCTCCCAAAAGACAACCAAGTCTCGACTCTCCGATATTTGCACATGCATCTGGTCATCCACTCAGGGAGATTCGAGTCCGATCGAGTACTGAAGGCTGCTAACTAGCCTTTTGAGAAGCTTCTCATCTTCCAGCCAGCATGTTGTGATCAACAGGTGGAAGAGTGTGCTAAATGATAAGTCTATTGATTCCTCTCTGGATTGCATACACGATACAAGCCTGTGAAGGACCAGTTTCTCACGGTTGACACCCTACCATCCATTGAGACCATATTTGGTTGTCTGCAGGAACTTGAAACACCCACTGAGCATCCTCCCACCTTATCATTTGTAGACAGTGTTGCAGAAGACGGTATTCGATATTCAGTCGGAGGGGTCACTGAATAGAGAATAATCGGTATTCGGGCGACTATTCGGAATTATTCGATTTTGTATTTTTTAATATAAAAATTATTTATAATACATATATTCTTATATTTTATACATATATGGTCATTATTTAACATGAATCCAAGATAAAAGTACCAATCAATATAATAGACATATAAAATTTGACATTTATGGTGATACCATGGTAAAATGTAACCCATAAATATTGAAAATTAAAAATAAAAAAATAAAAATATGAAGAGTCAACCTCCAGTCGGCCTCATAGTCGGGCCAGTCGGCCGAATAGTCGGCCGACTATTCGATCGGGCCGACTATTGCCCGACTGGAGGTTTGTTCAGTAGGGTACCCCACCGCACCTCATAGTCGGACCGACTATTCGGGATAGTCGGCCGACTATTGCAACACTGTTTGTAGATAATACAACCCATATTCATCGTCAGGGAACAGAGGGCGACAGGGCTTCTGGGGCGGACAAGGTTGTGACTTTGGTTGTGGTCGTAGCCGTGAGTCAGGACGTGGACGTGACTTTAGCCGTGGACGTGGACGTGACTCTGCCACTTCTCAGTATCCAGCGTACATACATTGTGGGTGATGGAACCACATGTCTGAGTGGTGTTGGGAGAAGTTTGGCATAGAGCCTGATGCCAACATCGCCTATAAGACAACCTCATATGAGTCATCCTATAATACAGTAGAGGACATGCTCGATCAGCATTATGATGGAGTACAAGCACCCTTTACAATCTCTGAATACACCCATCTGAGGCAGCTATCGTAGAACTCCAGCCCCTCCACCAATGATAGTACTACTTCTACTCCCACTGCTAGTCTGGCTACAACCTCATGTACAGTGGCCAACTCTATTCTGATTCCAACCTACTTGGATTATTGACTCAGGGGCATCTACAACGGGAGAACGTAATCTGCTTACCTTTTCTAAACCATTTACTTATGTGAAGACAATTCGGGTTGCCAATGGAGCTCATTCCTCGTCATTGTTGTTGGCATCATAGAATTTTCCTCCAAGCTCTGACTGACTGGAGTTCATTGTGCTCATGCTTTTCCTCTTAGTCTATTATCTTCAGAAGCTATGTATTGAGCTTAATTGTAGGGTTATTTTTTAGGGTAAATTACAATTTGGGTCCCCATCTATGGGTCAGATCCCAGAATGGGTCCCGGTCTTTAAAATGTAAAGGTTCGGGTCCCAGGATCATTAATGTAAGGAACTTTTTGAGGCTAATGACGAGTATGTCCTTGTTTAAAAATTGGAATTCAACCCTCATTCCCTTCCCAACAAGGGCATATTCGTCATGAACCCCAAAACTTCCATTTCCTAAATGATCCTGGGACCCGAATCGTTACAATTTAAAGATTGGGACCTAGTCTGGGATCTGACCCATAGATGGGGACCCAAATTGTAATTTACCCTATTTTTTATAAGTTCTGTTGTTATTTTCAGGACATCCAGACGAGGCGGATTTTTGGTGGGGGACAAGAGAAGAATGATTTCTATTATCTACACATTACGTCTGACTCCAATTTTGTTTGGCGATACGTATCTCTGACGATCCTCTTATCTAGCATCTTTACCTTTAGACAACCTTCTACCAAGACAATCTCCATGATATTCCATGAACTCTCTATGCTCAAGCCCTTTGGGTGCAAGGCGTGCCAGTTCGAAAAACATCATCGAGCGGTACTCCCTGCAAGTACCGATCCTCATCGTGAAGTTCCATTTTCTCTTGTCCATTGCGATATAGGGGGACCTTGTACAGTCCGTAATCTGAGTGGAAACATGTATTTTTCTATTTTTGTTGACGATTATAGTCGATCCTCTTGGGTCTATTTGTTAAAGGAACGTTCGGAGATCGATAATATAGTCAAGCATTTCTTTCAGTATATCAAAAATATTTTCTCAACCGGTGTTCAAATATTTCGTTTGGATAATTCTTTGGGATTCACTCAACATGACTTGACAACTTTCTTTGCTTTTTAGGGTACTATCCACCAAACGTCATGTTTGTATACCTCTCGGCAAAATAGGATAGCGGAATGAAAACTTCGATATCTTATGGACATTGCTTGATCCCTTCTCACTCAAATGAAGGTTCCTAAAACCTACTATGGAGATGATGTACTTAATGTTGTCCACCTTATCAACAGGGTCCCATCTATGTATCTAAAAGGGTCCACTCCTTTTACGTTACTAATCCCAATGAATGACCATTTCCCCTACCTCTGAGAATTTGGGTGTATAGCTTTCGTCCACAATTTTTACATTATTGATAAACAGTCTCCTCGTGCAATCAAATGTATCTTTATTAGTTATTCTCGCACCCATAAGGGTTACAAGTGCTATAACTTTGTTGGGCATCGACACTATATTTCGATCTTATGTGACCTTTGAACAGACTAGTTTTTTTACACAAGTTATCACTTGGATCCAAAGGGCTTGAGCATAGAGAGTCCAGCGAACATCAAGGAGATTTTCCTCAGCCAAAGGGCTTGAGCATATACATCTACATGCACGTATATACCATGTATATCCGCTTGCACACCAAACTTATACACAATTTGATCCTCCTCATCCACTAATTGTGTATAAGCACAAGCATACATTTACACCTGCTCATGTGCCTTTACTTGTTCCTTTGTTGTGAGATGATATACCATCTTCGAGTGCCCTACCACTGTTGCATGGATGATCCTTAGGAGCTTCCCATCGCTTTCCGCAGAACTAAGAGCAATGTAGTTTCACACTATCTCATTTCACTTCTATTACTAGATTATCATGCTTTGATAGGAGATATGTCGATGCTCTCATGACTATTTCGATTCCCAGTGACGATCACAATGCTTTACAGGATCATGGCTGGCGACAAGCAATGAATGAGGAGATTGATGCTCTCACATCTAGGGGACATGGGACCTTGTACAGTGTCCCATGGGGATTAGACATGTCGCTTGCAGAAGGGTCTTCATGACCAAACAGTCACCAGTAGAGTCCACTGACAGACTAAAGGCAATGGCTTGTGGCTAAAGATTTTACACATATATATGGGGTTGACTACTTTGAGACCTCCCTAGTTACACGAATGGGCTCTATACGGAATATTCTTTCAGTGGCCGCAAACAAGGGATGGTCTATCTTTCAGCTCAATGTGAAGAATGCTTTCTTGTATGGTGATCTTGAGGAAGAGGTTTACATGATGCATCCTCTCGATTACGATGTCGAGGGGGAGTGTGTGTGCATGTCGACTTCGCAAGGCAACTATGGCCTATAACAAAATCCGAGGACATGGTTTGACAGACTTTCTACTAAGATCAGCATTCTTGACTTCCAGAGAAACAATATATGACTCTCTTTCTTTTCAGATGATGGCCCACTGGTATTGATGGCCCGCTGGTACTTGACATACGTGTTTTTTATATTGATGATATGGTTATCATTGGTGATGATGATGAAGGTATACTAGCGGCAGACTTTCCTTCAGAAGGTCTTCGTCACGAAGGATCTTGGTCAACTTCGTTACTTCCTTGGCATATAAGTGATACTCACTACAGAGGAACTTCATCTCTCACATAGGAAGTATTGCTTGGGCATCCTGACTGAGGCTAGATTACTTGGATGTAAGCCCTATGGTATTCCTGAAGACCCGAGGAAGCACTCCACTTCAGCTAATCTTGATTTTGATGATACTACACAGTACAGAAGCATGATGGGCAAACTTCTTTATCTTCTGTCACTAGGCAGGATATATCATATGTTGTGAGTAGCCAGCCAACACATGGAGCAACCATGTTACATCATTGGCATGATGTTTTTCAGATCCTCACTACTTGAAGGAGCGACTAGGACGATGCCTCTTCTATGGGGCAAATGGTCACGCTGATGTCATTGCATATGCTGATGTAGATTATGCGAGTTCACCTGAGGATCGACGCTCCACTATAGATTATGCGAGTTGAGATCTATTTTGCAATATGATAGAGAAATTGTGGAGATGTTACTATAGAATAAATGTAAGTTGGCTAAAGTGGAGGAGCATCTACTGTTCTCGGTGATAAGAAAATCCTTTGAAAATCAAAGGAAGGCTTTACAAAGCAGTCATGAGACTTGCTATGCTCAATGGATCTGAATGTTGGCCTATAAACCATAGACATGTGCAAAGAATGGCAGTAGCAAAAGTGAAAATGCATGATAGATGTGCGGACATACACATAAAGATCGGATTCAGAATGATGTAATCAGAAGGAAAGTTGGTGCAACTCGATCGAGGATACGATGCGAGAAAATCGCTTAGGGTAGTTTGGCCATTTGCAAAGGAGGTCGACTAATGCACCAGTTAGGAGATGCAAGTTTTGGGATTTTAAGCCAGCTAAGAGAGGGTGAGGAAGGCCCAAGAAGTGTTGGAATAAGGCTATCCGAAGGGATATAATTTTTTAGATTTAAATCAAAGAATGACCCAAGATAGATCTGAATGGGAGACAAGAATCCATGTAGCCGGCCTTAATGTAGGGAAAGGCTTTGTTGTTATTGTTGTTGTGGTTGGCGAAAACTTGTTACTTGGAGATGCAAGAAGCAGACGGTTGTCTCCAGATCCAGTACAAAGGCATAATACAGGGCGATGACTCATGCTACCTGTGAGATTACTTGGTTACTCTCCTTTCTACAGGAACATTGGTATTGTTATCACTACTCATGTTCCTCCTATATTATGACAATAAATCCACTACATACATTGCTACGAACCTGTGTTCCATAAGCGAACAAAACACATAGAGATTGACTATCATTTTGTTCATGATGTCGTACAGGAGGCAAGATTACTAAGCCACATATCACAACAAATCTTTAGCTTGCAGACACATTCACGAAGTCCCTACCAAAGAAGCACCTCTCGTGGATAACACCCAAATTGGGCATGATGGATAGATATGCTCCAACTTGAGGGGAGTGTTAGAGATGTATTTATGTTTCATCTTATTTAGTTGTAACCCCTCAAGGGTATTTATGTAGCTTCCAATCTATGAGCACTCAAAGATTTCATCGTACATAAGGACCCCTAGATCTCCTGAATAATTAATTTTTTCGTTGTGCTTTCTCATCTTTTCATCAGAGTGGAAAGATACAATAGAATTATATCCATCATCTCCAGAGAATAGTAGCTTATTTATGGTTATGGGTTTATCCGCCATCTCATGTAACAATCTAACTAGTACTGATGTTTATCACACAGATCCTTAAAAAAACTTAGATATCTGGTTTCTGCCATGTTGATCATCTGGATTTATCCTCAATTGTACTACAAAAGCAGGTAGGTTACTCAAAAAGGATCTCGTTGGTCATTGACTTGATTAAAGAGTCTGATGGTTTATCAAGTAGATTCCTACTTGTCCACCATGGTTTAGATCAAATCTTTCTCGGAAAGAAAGTTGTCAAGGATCTGTACGACTAATAGCAGAATGCATAACATAGATTTTAAGCCAAACATGTATACAAAAGTATGGATAACCAGTTCAGTAGAAGTATCAAACTCGACTTTACAATCTGACACCATTTTACTGGGAAATCAGATACGATACTACCCCAAAACAATTTGGCATATTTCAACGGTTAGTACGAGCAGAATTTGCCATGACACGCTGAATGAGTTAGCAATGTTGTCCTTAGAATATTGTCCAACATCCCAAGTAGGGTAGAGTTGAACGGAACTTACTTTTAATATAGTGCAGTAATTGACTAGGGTCTAAGTTCAATGACTAGGGTCTAAGTTGAAATATCATCTAAGATTATACTACATGGATATCGAATCCATGTAGCAAACACCATCTGCAGTAATAAAAGACACCTCTCACCTTTATTTGGGTAATAAGGGATTCCCAATGTTTTCATGAAGTTGCCTGAAGTACAGCTGTATGAACTGAGTTTTGGACGCATACACAAGGATGGAAAGTATCCCGCTGATCATTTATTCTCATATGACATGAGCGCATAGAGTAGTGATCTTTGCAACTTTGTGATATCCAGCACTCATCTGCTTGAATAGACTGAAGGATTGATAATGACTTCTTAAAGATAATATTGTCGAGTTGAACGTAAATAAATGCATGAAACTGATATTTCTCCAACACTGGAAGGTATCCTCAAAAAGATGCAGCCAATGGCACATAAGCATACTTGGTCGACATCCAACTGCAAAATGATCCAGCTACAATAAGTAGCTGTCATAGCGACCGCCGAGCACGGAAAGGCAGTCAAAATGAACTGACAACATACACGTCTTCTCTTTGGATTCAGCTGAAACAACCATCATGTTTTCTTAAGTGAATAGATTGTGTTCACATTGTCATAACTGGTGAGAGGTTGGTCAACGGCAATTCATTTATTGGCCTCTATCAAAGCTTAATTTTACATCCCAGGTGCATTTTGGCTCAAGTGCAAGCTGGAATACTTCAGAGAATTCCTTCAGCAAAGATTTATTCGCAATTTCAAGTAGACTTGAATCTTCAGAAAGTCTGGAAAATGATGGCCCTATAATATTTTTGACGCTTCCAACCTGACGATCCCTGATCCCACATGGGACGATGTGTTGGAAAGGGGCCAAGTTTATATCAACATTGAGAGCTAATCCATGATAAGTGATCCATCGAGTGACACGGATACCTATAGCAGCAACTTTATGGTCTCCTGTAACATAACAAACTGTCGTTAGTACTCATAGAAGCTACTTCTAAGTAATCAAAATACAAATCTTCAAGATATGTTGATTCAAAAAAATCTCCAAGATAGGACTTCGGATAATTGCATCAAAGAAGGTAAAGCTAGAAAACAGAATTCTACCGTAGCATAAAGTGAAACGAGAAGAACTTCTCAAAAATAATGCAGATGTCAAGAAATATACCAACCCAAACTCCCGTTAAACCCTCCACCCTTGACGCCTTTATAGAAAAGGATGAAGAAAGTGCCCGAATAACCACTTCTTCAAGGGACCTGAGATACCAATGCAAATCCATTTGGTGATGCCGCAAGTTGAGGATAGAATACATGACAAGCTAGGTAACAAAATGAAAAGGAAAGATCAGACAGAACCACCGTAACAAATTCAATGTTAGAAGTATTCTAAATTTGACTCAAACGGAAGTCATATATATGCATTTTTTGGCCGGGTTCTTTGGATTGATTAAAAATCACATTAACCTCATAAATTACAATAATGTCCCACTACTTCACATTCTTACATGTCATCGCCGTGGAGAATAAAATGAATCGTTATGTTTATTCCATGGGCCTAGGGTCTCTTACATAGAGAGAAACCCTAGAGAGAGAAAATGGAGAAAGTACATATATGACCCCGAAGGGTTACAGGTAGGGATGCAAACGGTCGGATACGGATACGGATACGGATATAGGTATTACCGTATCCTTATCCATTTTTGAATACGAATACGGATGCAGATACGGATATCGATGGATATTAAAACTATCTTATCATATCCTTCAAAGACGGATACGGATGTAAAACGGATATTGATCGCGTACGAATAATATTAGATATACTCTATAGAAACAAGGGATAATTACACCCATAACCCTGAGTAATTTCGCAATAACATTCATAACCCTGCATAATCGCGAATTACACTCATGACCCTCAATAGGTATGCCGTCTTACACCTATAACCTCCTGTTACTTTACTTCGTTAACTCAACCAGATATTGAGTTAATCTAACCACTCAACAATCTAACGGCTGAGATTACATTAAATAAAAAATATATATCCCATCTTCTTTTCAGCTAGCACCTGCAACCTATCGGCCTTCACGTGGAAGCGACTGTGTGGGTGACTGGCCGAGCAGGGGGCTGGCGGGCCCGAGGGGGCGTAGGGGAAGCTTGCAGGACGGTGCGGACGTGGGAAACTTATAGGGACTGTGTGGACACGGGGATCTTGCAGGGACGACGCAAAGTTGCGGCGACGGTGAGGGGAGAAGAGGTGCGGAAGGAGTTTGCAAGGACCATAGTTGCAGAGTTTGTGGGACCGGGGGGTGTGCAGAGGTGCGACGCGGGGGCGGGGGTTGCAGAGGTGCAGCACTGGGCGGGTTGGGGGGTGGCGTTGCAGAGTTGCGACGCCGGAGGGGTCGTGGCGTGCAGAGTTGCGGCGCGGGGGAAGGGGGGAGTTGCAGCAGCAGAGGTGCACGTGGGGGAGGGGGGAGTTGCAGCAGCAGAGGCGGCGCGAGGGAAGGGGGGAGTGGCAGCAGCGTTGCGGGCGTGCGGGGGGGGGGGGGGGGGGGCGTGGTGTGCAGAGGTGCGGGGCGGGGGAAGGGGGGTCGTGCAGAGGTAGAGGTGCGATGCGGGGGAAGGGGGGAGTTGCAGCAGAGGTGCGCGCGGGGGAGGGGGGGAGTTACAGCAGCAGAGGTGCGGCGTGGGGGAAGGGGGGGAGTTGCAGCAGCATTGCGGGCGGGCGGGGGAGAGGGGGGTGCAGAGGTGCAGCGCGGGGGCGGTGGTTGCAGAGGTGCGACACAGGGCGGGTTGGGGGGTGGCGTTGCAGAGTTGCGGCACCGGGGGGGGAGGGTCGCGCGGGGGAAGGGGGGTCGTGCAGAGGCAGAGGTGCGGAGCGGGGGAAGGGGGGAGTTGCAGCAGCAGAGGTGCGGCGCGGGGGAAGGGGGGAATTGCAGCAGCGTTGCAGGGTGCAGAGGTGTGGTCGGGTTGGAGGTCGTGCAGAGGTGCAGATGTGTGTCGTGCATAGGTGCGTCGCGGGGGAGGTCGGGTTCGCGTCGCGAAGGTTGGCACTGCCGGTTGGGGCTGCGGGTGGGGGGCGATGGAGGTCGGGTTGGCATCGCGCTGGGGGGGTGTTGGCGATGGCTGTAGTTAGGGGAGACTGGATGGAGTTGGAGCTGCAGGTGTTGGCATGTTTTGCAACTAAGAATAGATATTAGGGGTAATTTTGTAATTTTTTAACGGAAACCATCAAACATAACGGGCAACTCAAACGGATCTTGACACAGGGTTACGTCATGTAAGAGTATTAAGTATTACTCAGGGTTTCTCATGTAATTCGCGATTATGCAGGGTTATGAATGTTATTGCAGAATTACTCAGGGTTATGGGTGTAATTATCCCTACAAACAACTTAAATATATATGAATTGGACGAGAAACACATGATGTAAACTTATTATATGTGTTTGTATCATAAAAATTATACAAATATAGTAAAGAATGTATAGAATTATGCTATATATAGTTATAAATAAATTTATGACAATTTTATGTGTGAAAACGGATGTACGGATACGGATACAGATGTTTACGGATATCAAAATGATATCCATATCCGTATCCATTTTAAAACGGATACTGATATGGATGTCAAAATCTGTATAAAACGGATACGGTGACGGATCGGATACGGATATATCCGTAACCGTTTGCATCCCTAGTTACAGGACTTCAATAAAATAGAACGGATAATAACTCCAACACTCCTCCTCAAGTTGGAGCATATATGTTGATCATGCCCAACTTGAAAATCAAAAAGGAGATACTTTTTTTGGTAGGGCCTTTGTAAAGATATCTGCAAGCTGGAATTCAGTGGAGATATGTGGAGTGATGATCTTTCCTCCTCCCGTTGCATCGCGGATGAAGTGACAGTTAACTTCAATGTGTTTAGTCCGCTCATGGAAAACATGATTGGTGGCAATGTACATAGAAAATTTGTTATCACAGTATAAATGTACTAGAGTAGTAACTAGAAGTCCAAGCTTCTGTAGAAAAGAGACAAGCCATGTGATACCGGTGTCTAGTATTTCCAGCAAGGAGACCTTGCGAACAGCAATCTAGTTGGATTTCTGGCATGCGCCTTCAGCAGGGAACAACAGAGGAAGTAGCACCCGAAAACGTCTTTTTCACTTGAGCCTGGGAAGTGTGAAGCGAGTGATTTCTCACATGTGGCTTGTGTCATTGCCATGTGTTGAGATTATTCGTTATCTTTGAATTGTTTTTCTATTTCTATTTATTTTGCCTTCGTCATGTAATTTGTCCAATAGGTTTCTCTCCTAAATAAGAGAACCCGGAGGCCTCTCATAATTACAATTCATTCTTTTCCCTTAAAGGAAAGTTTTACAAAGCATCCGTGAGACCTGCTATGCTTTATGGATCTGAATGTTGGCCTGTGAACCATAGACATGTGCAGAGAATGGGCTGTAGCAGAAATGAAAATGCTAAGGTGGATGTGTGGACACCACGTAAAGATCGGATTCGAAATGATGCAATCAGAAAGAAAGTTGGTGTAACTCCGATCGAGGATAAGATGCGAGAAAACCGCTTCAGATGGTTTGGTCATTTGCAAAGAAGGTCAGCTGATGCACCATTTAGGAGATGCGGGTGTTGGGATGTTGAGCCGGCTAAGAGAAGGCGAGGACGATCCTAGAAGTGTTGGAAAGAGACTATACGATGGGATCTTAGTTTTTTGGATATAAGCCCGAGATTGACCCAAGATAGATCTGAATGGAGGGAAGAATCCATGTAGCCGGCCCTACTTAATTGTGGGAAAATGCTTTGTTGTTGTTGTTGATGATGATGATGGTATCTGTGTATTATTTTCCTATTTTCTATTTATTGTGTCTTCATCCTGTAATTTGCCCAATAGGTTTTTCTCCTATATAAGAGAACCTGAGGGCCTCTCATAATTGCAATTCATTCTTTTCCCTCAACATGGTATCGGAGCGACGTTCCTAGATCGGAGTTCCCGTATCAAACCTTAACCGTACCCTCCCGTATCTATGGCCTTAAGCAGAGTCCAAGAGCACGGTTCCATAAGCTCTCAAACTTGATAGAGCAGCAAGGAATTGTGTGATCGACGTTCGATCACTCTTTGTTTGTGCAGAGGACCCAACGAGGTACTGTTGTCATTCTTGTTTATGTTGATGACATTATTATTACAGGGGATGACGAGCAAGGCATTCAAGATGCCAAGGACTTCCTAGGCCAGCAGTTTGTGACCAAAGACCTTGGGCATCTACGTTACTTCCTTGGACTGGAGCTTACGAGGAACCAGCGAAGTCTTGTGATGTACGTTACGAATCTTCTTTCAGATACAGGCATGATAGATGCAGACCTGCCACTATTCCTATTGATATGAGCATGAATCTCTATGATGATGACACCGAGGAGGTCGACAAGAGAAGGTACAGGGAGCTTGTTGGCAAGCTACTATATGTGACTATTACTAGGCCCGACATATCCTTTGCTGTGAGCAAAGTGAGTCAGTTTATGGAGCAGTCCAGACATGCACATATGGATGCAGTCCATATGATTTTGAGATATCTGAAGACTTCACCTGATATGGAACTTCTTTTCAGTAGAGGCACGTCTCGTTCTGTTACAGCTTGTGCAGATGCAGATTATGTTGGATGTCCAAAAGATAGGAAGTCTACATCAGGCTTTGCTGTGTTCATAGGGAATTCCCTAGATTCATGGAAGAGAAAGAAGCAAATGATGGTTTCCAGATCGAGTGCTGAGTCAGAATACCGGGCCATGGCGCAGGCTAGCACAGAGATGATGAGGGTCAGATCCGTTCTTATTGACCTGACTATAGAGGTGCCTCTTCCCATGCATCCAATGTGACAATCAAGCTGCTCTTTTTATTGTCAACAACACATCCTTTCATGAGAGGACGAAGCACATGGAGGTGGATTGTCACTACACTCGTGACATAATACAGAAGGTTCTTGTTACCACCACGCATGTCAGCTCTGGATACCAGACAGCGGATGTTCTTACTAAGGCTCTATTCAGAGGGTCTTATCAGAGATGTTGTTCCAAGCAGAGTCTGATCGATATCTACGCTCCAGCTTGAGGGGGAGTGTTGAGATATTCGTTATCTTTGAATTGTTTTCCTATTTCCTATTTATTTTATCTTCGTCATGTAATTTGCCCCATAGGTTTCTCTCCGATATAAGAGAACTCAATGGCCTCTTCATTGTTATCCCTCAACACCATGTATTCTGCCTCTGCACTTGATCGGGAGATCATTGTTCGCTTCTTGCTTCGCCAAAAGACCAGGTTGTCCCCAACGAACATGGCGTAGTCTGTAGTGAATCGGTGATCCTCAGGCGAACTGGCGTATTCGGCATCTATATAGGCGGAGACATTAATGTGGCCATTCACCCAATAGAAGGTCCATGTTTGGGAGATTCCTTCAAGTATCGAAGGATCAAAAGAATATCCTGCCAATGACCGTAAAGGGCCCTCTCCATGTCTTGGTTGGCTCTGCTCACAGCGTATGACATATCTGGCCTAGTAATCGTGAGATAGAGAAGTTTGCCTACTATGTGTTTATATTGTGTAGTTTCCTCAAACGATGGATCAGTAAATGTGGTTCTCACTTTTGTAGGGATGCCAGAAGGCTTGCATCCAAGTAATCATGCATCATCAGTTAGAATATCAAGGCAATACTTCCTCTATGAGAGATGGAGCCCCTCTGTAGCGTGTATCACCTCAGTGCTAAGAAACAAAGTTGGCCACGTGACACAGACCTTCTGGAGGAAAGTCTTGGTCTCCGAAATGCCAGTTTCATCATCTATTGTGATAACCATATAATCAACATAGACAGCAAGTAAGGCAGTGCAACTAGACCATTGTCTGACGAAGATAGAATAGTCAGATGTCGTCCTCTGAAATCCAAGAGTGTTGATCTTAGTAGTAAGTCTGTCAAGCCATGCCATGGGGCTCTGCTTTAGGCCATAGATGGACTTACGTAGTCGGCATACACACTCTCCCTCAACTACGTAACCCGGAGGCTGCATCATGTAAACTTCCTCCTCGAGGTGTCCATTGAGGAATGTATTATTTACATCAAGTTGAAAAATGGTCCCCATTCATGCATGTCGCCAACCCTGAAGCCGCATCGCCTTGTGATGATCTCTAGGAATTGAGATAATATCCAGGGCATATGCAAACTTCCTATCATAACTAAATAGACCATTAGTTGACGTAAAATGTGACATAGGGTGAACTATAAATTACCTCTTATGCTTGCAAATGGTAATCGGAAGCTTACCAGGTTCATCTAGGGCAGCATTGGTGGGAGCACTTGAAGTGGACATATTATCATGCAAGAAGGGAACATGCAAATGAATAGACAAAGGTACATGTGCAGTGGTAGCGTTGTACCGACGAGTGTAAATGATTGGTGTAGGAGGAAAAGATCCAAAAGAATGTCACCCACAACCTGTGTGAAGAAGCAAGTTTTCTCGAAAAATGTGACATCAACAGACACATAATATCGACGTCCGACAGGATCATAACACTGATAGCCTTTTTGAGTACGAGAGTACCCAAGAAAGATAAACTCGATGCCGAGGTGACAATTTATCAGTTGCATGAGAGTTGTGAATAAAAGCAATGCAACAAAAAATTCTCAGAGGTAGTGGAGAAATAGACGTAGTAGGGTAGAGAAGAGAGAAGGGAGACCCCCCTTTAAGAATATACGAAGGGAATCTGTTGATGAGATAGATAGTGGTAAGGATTACATCCCCGCAATAGTACTTAGGAACGTTCATATGCCTACGGAGGGACCTGGCAATGTTAAGTACATGTCGGAGTTTCCTTTCCGTGACTCCATTTTGTTGCGAGGTATATGGACATGAGGTTTGGTGAATAGTCCCCTGAGACTAAGAGAAAGTGGACAAGTCTTGTTGGATGAACTCAAGGGCATTGCCAATCCGAATGATCTGAACACAAGTAGAAAAAGATGGTTTAACATATTAAAAGAAATTTTTGACAATTTTATTAGTCTCTGAACGCTTTGCTATTAGATACACCCAAGAGGATATACTTTAATCGTCCACAAAAACAATAAAGTAGTGATGACCATATAAGGTTTTGAATGGACAGGGTCCCCAAACATCATGATGAACTAAACCAAAAAGACTCAAGATGAACAGGAAAAGAAGCTCGACGTTGTTTCCGAACTCACACGCATCACACTGAAAGAGCTTCTGAGTAGAGAGTTTAGGGAACATCAAGGAGAGAGCCTTGACAAAAGGGATGTTGAAGGTGCATACGTCATAGGAGAGGATCTTCAGAGATGGAAGTAGCACCAACAAACTAGGAATCCGATGATATGTCAAGATAATATAGATTGTTCTTCTCATGACCCCCACCAAAAAACTGCCTTGTCCGGATGTCCTAAAAAGAGCAACGAAATTCATCAAATATCACTCGACAATTAAGCTATATACAAAACTTATGAATATACAATAAGTAAAGAGGGAAATCAGGAGCATAGTGAACCCCAGATAGTCGAAGTTTAGAGAACTCCATTAATTCGACAGTAGTAACCGTGAGTGAGTACCATTGGTAACTCGAACTGACTTCACCAAGGAAGATGGAACGGAGGAGTTCAGTACACTGCCTTCTCCAACAAGGTGAGTAGAGGCTCTTGAATCAATAATCCAAGTTGTAGCAGAGGTGATAGCAGAGTTTGCTACAATATATGAAGGAGTAGCCAGAGAAGCAGTGGTAGTCTCATTGGCGGTAGTAGAGGAGCACCCGAAAATCTGGAGAATCTGCATCAAATGAGAGTAATATGCATCATTGAGATGGATGATCTTGCCACTGGGATTTGTAGTAGTGGACGCCTCTTCCGCATCATAAGCATCTACATAGGCACCATTGGCGTGATAGGAAACACGTCAAACTTCTGCCAACATCACTCAAACGGATGGTTCCAACAACCACATTGAATGCACTGGGGAAATTGGGGAGCAGTAGAATCACGGACACGTCCGCAACCAAAGTTACGTCCATGTCCAAAGTCTCGCATACAGCCACGACCAAAAGCACAGACACATCCTCTACAAGAGTTGTATCGACCTCCTCTCCCAGATGAGTCTATGTGTGCAGAACTCTCTGCTGGAGGCAAGGTGGGAGGCCAGGCAACAGATTTCTCCAGTTCTTCAAGATGCCCAAAAATGACCTTCATTGTCTCCTCCACAGTCGTCGCAGGTGCCTCCACATCCTCCGCGGGCCACGAGGTGCCTCCAAGGCAACCGTTGCCCCGCAGGTGCCTCCATGACCTCCTCGAGCCATCAACCAGTCGACGCTGCAACCTTCTAAGGCCGCTAGGGTCGTTGCTGCTTCCTCTTAGTTGCCGGTGCACCCTGCTAGGGCTCCGTTCAGTACTCCTAAGGCCGCGCCCTGACCATTTAGTGCTGTTAGGATCCACGATTTTCTCCTAAACTACAATGTAACATGTTTCTCAGCCTTGCTATACATCCAAACGTGAGTTTTTAGGGTACCTCTTAGGCCTCATATATATGCATGCTTAGTTTATCTTAGGATTTTATTCGTCTTTAAGACCGCCATGGCAACTACTTCTACCGAGACAAAGCCCTTGGCCACAAACATCATGGTACAAGGCACTACTATCAATCTTAAGGGCACAGAAAACTACGCTATGGTCTTGGTCTTTCGTGGTGTTCGTTGGTGGTCAACGAAAACTCTACATCCTGACTAAAGATCCCCCATATTAGGACAAAGATTCAACAACTATCTGGTTATCAACTAGATGACCAACAATCAAGGTTCGAAATCTCGATTTCGATCTCGTTTCGGTAACTTGTAATACCAAAATTTTGCCGAAATTTCGGGAAATTTCGATGATTTCGGTGGAAAAGTCGGAAAAGGCTCAAAAATCCGATTTTTTCCAAATTTTATTGAAAATTTCGATATTCCAAGTTATTAGAACAATAAATAACATACAAATACACAATTATTTCACACATATTGGTCATCTATACCCTTTATATAGACATATCGGTCATATCGGCCATATCGGTCATATCGGTGGTGATATTGTTGGAACCCAAGCAACATGTCTCGATCGATATGGGGTCGAAATGACCCATATTTTATCCATATCATTGCAATTGAGGATCTCCACCCCTCTATATATCAACCTATCTCGACCGATATCTCATAAGACAGTTTATATATGAGTTTCGAATCTTTCGATATCGTGAACAGATCAATAATATAAGGATATTTAAAAGTTAAAACCATGGTTGTAACATTGTTAATACATAATAAAAAAGAGTAATAGTCTAGTCTTACAAATACAATACAAGTTACAACAAGTGAAAATTAGTAAGAACATGCATATTTCTGATCAATGCAATAAAAGATTAAAGATTAAAATATAGTACCTGGTGACATGTTTTGTTCAGAACCAAGAGTTCCGTGGTGGATCTGAATGCCCCCCCCTTCCTTGTTGTCTCTCATAACGCATCGCAGATTCAATGAACTCGCAGTAGTTCTCCCATGTCATGTACGAGTACATGGCCTTGTAATCCATCATATACTGCCTGTATTGGTGGTCATCGATGCCTATGAGCATCCCGAGTCGAGGATAAGCAGCACTGGATCTGGTATCACGAGTGGCACGACGAGGCTGCGAACTACTGCCCTGAGATCCTCGGGACGACGACGACGGAGTAGGAGAAGATCTCTGCGGAGGAGGAGGAGGAACTGGCGTGTACTCAGGGAAGAAATTGTAGTTGTCACCCCCAAAGAAACTGCCCTGGCTCTGCTCAGGTTGGCTACCTTGGTAGTTGTCTCCGCTACTGTATCCCCCATACCCATTGTAACCATATGAATATGATGGAGGTGCGTACTGAGGAGGAGGAGGAGGAGGTCCTGGAGGAGCTTGAAAGTATTCCGGGAAGACGCCAAATGATCTCTCATCGTGCGATGATTCATATCCGCCTAAAGGACTTTGTGCTCCTCCGCGATATAGGCTGTCAATGTCCATGAAGCTCAAAGAACCTACAGATGATGTCAAATCTTCCATGTAGCTGTCGGTTGGACGATGGCCTCGACCGTACTCGTAATCCGTAGGCCCTGGACTCGGACTTGGAACAAATTGTCCGTGTATGTTCTGATGTCTCTCCATATATTCACGTCCTGCTTGTAGGCCTTCCTCAAGTCTGGTAGCTTGTGGTCCACGACCACTCCCTCCTGACCCACCTGAGTTTGACTCCCCACCACCACCAGGTCCACCACAACCAACATCGTCATCATCATCATCTCCACTGTCATCCTTTGACTTTGACTTGGATTTGGAGCTACTCGAGAGAATTTCATCAACAGCCGCATCAATCTCGCCCTCCAACCCTCCAACACGGTCTGTAATCAGTCCGGATCTTGCCAAAAAGTCACCAACGTCTGCTCCCATTTGCTGGCTTATGTTCTCATTTGGTCTTCCACCTGGCTGATCGAGAACTGGGGCACCATTGGAATCCATCCACCTCTGGAGAACGTCCTCATCAGCATCGTCATCGTGCATCTTGAAAATGTATGCAAGATCAATAGGGTCCGTATAGTCATCTTTGTCATGTCCCTCCCTTGCATGCTTCAATTTCAGCCTCAAGTTGTAATGCAAGAAGACAAGGTCATTGAGCTTCTTTTCTCCCAACCTGTTCCGTCTCTTAGAATGGATCAAATTGAACGTGCTCCAGTTCCTCTCACAACCGCCAGCAGATGCGGTTTGAGACAACACTTTCACTGCCACACTTCGAAGGTTGAGAGCTTCCATCCCGTATAACAACCACCATTCGGCTGCAAAAAAAGACAGAAATCATAAGTAGGAATAAATGAACACACAAGTAATGGTTTTATTTGCCTCCGTCCCTACCAGGAAGAGTATTGCCACGACCGTTGACCGCAGTAATCCGACCAAAGGAACCCAACGCATCTCGGAAATACTTAACCTGCATAGTGCACAAATAGGTTTAAGTTGTAGAGTCGTACTACATCTTTACGAAATTTCTAGTGACCCCAAATTTAGGTAGAAATTGAGGATATTACCTCATTCATGCACATGATCTGTAACTTCTCGTCCTTGACGAGCTTCTCCACCACAATCTGTACGGCTGCTAGAAGGTCACCATTTGTACCAAGTCCATTCTTGTACTGGTACTTAGGATTGAAGTAATAAGCTGCACAGAAAGTCACGAACAAGCTCATTTATGATGTCCAACTATAGAAATTTAAATAATTGGAAAAAAACCATTTGTACATAATACATACCGACCTTGTGAAGAGGATGTGAGAGCATCTTGGACTATCGCTCGTCTATGATGTCCAACCATGCTTTCGATCCCTTCCCAACCGCTTCTCTGACCTTCTCTCTCATGCAGCGCATTGCCTCGTAGATGACTCCCATGGTGGGCTTCTTGTCGCCATCCACGATCCGCAATGCAGAAACAACTGGATCCATGATCCTCGTGACCCGAGTCACGTCATCCCAAAAGGAGATATCATTGATCAATATCTCCACCTTCCGTCCTCCTTCAGTCCGGGCTTCAGGTATCTCGAACCACTTACCCAAGCAACACATGGTTTTCAAACCCATCTTATGTTGCTTGAGGCTTTGCAACGCTATAAAATTGGTTGCAAAGCGTGTGATGCCAGGCCTCACCAACTCCCCATTGCACATCCGCCTCATCAGTGCCAACACTTTGCTGTGGTTGTAGATGAATGTGGTGATCATTCGTGCTTTCTCCACCACCCTTGAGACGAGCTTCCTCTTGCTGAAATCCTTAAGGATCAAATCAATGCAATGCGCAGCATACGGTGTCCAAAAAATTCCGTAGCTGCTGGACTTCATAATTGTTTCACCAGCCTTCTTTAAGTTGCTGTCGTTATCTGTCACAATTTGCACAATGTGCTCTTTCCCAACCTCCTTTATAACGTCCTTCATCAACTTCAGAAGGTACCCGTGGTCCTTCACATGCTCAGATGCATCAACAGATTTCAAGAAGATTGTCTTCCCATCGTAGTAGACAAGGAAGTTGATGATCTGCTTCCTTGTGTAGCTCGTCCACCCATCGCACATCAATGTCACCCCATACTCTGGCCATCTCCTCCTCAACTCGGCGATGTACTCATTCATCTCCTCGTTCTCCATCCCCAGATATTTGTTCATGATCTCGTAGGATGTAGGAGCCTTCACTCCCGTTCCCGCTGCAGCGATCTCATCAATGGCATGCTGCAAGAATGGCCCGCCTGCAATGTTGGCAGGAATGCTCTCCCCAAAGAAGAGCTTGTTGATGGCTTTTCCCACCTTTTCTCGTGCATTGGTGAACAATCCCTTCACCGTTTTCTGCCTCGGATCCTTGCTTGCCTTGTATTGCATGGATCCGCTCCTCGTCAAGAAGGGCTCAATTCCCTTCCCCTTGTGTTTTTTGGTGGGTGGTGGTACTGGTGCGCCTCCAGAACCACTCCCACTCCCACCTGCACCATAGAAGTCGCCCCGTGCACCACCGAGTTCCCTCCTCTCGAACTCGCTCCTCAATGATTCTTGTGTAGCCCTTCTGCATGCCCTTCTCTCCGCTGCAGTCTGAATGTCGGCGAGGTACACAAAATCATCGTCATCTGAATCAGAAATGACGTTGAATTCTTTCTCGAACATGAACTCCTTCATTTGTTCTTCCCTTCTTACTCTCTCCGTCTCCTTTTCCTTCTTTCCGTCCAAGCTCGCCTTGACCTCGTCCCTCACATCTTTGGGACAATGCGTGCACTTGGCAACATTCTTGTTGTTGCCAACAAGATGTTGCTTCATCCTTGTGATCCCGCCTCCTCCCAACTTCTTCCCACAGAAATTGCATTGCGGCTTCGCCTTATTTCCATCAGGAGCGGACACATACCTCCAGCCAATGTCCCCACTGAATTCGCCCCTCTGAACATCAGAACTGTCAGATCCAGAACTGGAACCAGAATGTGCCATGGTGAATATGCAAATTAAGAACCAGAACCGGGACCAGAATGTGCCGGAATGTGCCATGGTAAATATGAACGTCGAAATCTGCGAGGAAAATCAAGAACAAACATTAAGTTGGCATACAAGCAACTGCGTATGAATATGCAAATTATTTTATGTTTTTAATTTCGGAATATTATATATTTAATTTTTCTAACACCTACTTTTCCGATTTACAAAAAAAGGACCTTGGATCTATACATTAGGATCTTAGATCTACAAATTAGGGGACCATTTTCAAGAAAGACTACGTAAGTGACAAAATATGAACAAAAACGTATATTTTAAAAAAATGATTTTCGGATTTTCTATATCTTTAAATTTAACTAATCCAAAAAAAATTCCTGATTATGATTTCTACTTCCAAAACTCAAGATCCGAATATATAATACCACAACTCAGTATCGTTCCACATTAAACTCAAAAGCCCCAATTTCCTCTAACATAGATCCAACAAAATGTTCTCCAACTATGTTTTACTTCATGTTAACTTCAGATCTGCGATACAATGATCATAGCTAGCACTATTGTGCAAAAAAAACACAAAAGCCCCAATTTTCTTCTCCAAATTTATACCTATTTTTTTGGGAAATCTCTCAAATTAAACACCATGGCAAGCTATATCAACATTTTAACAGTGAAATCCCTAAAAAATTAATGAATTTGAAGAAGATTTATCCTAATTTGGCTTACCTCGAAGGAAGAAGACCTTGGAAGAGGAAGGAGCTGGCTCTGCACGAAGTCGGGCGAAATGGGGAAGTCTCGGCCGAAATTTCGACATATCTCGACATTTCCGTGATTTTTTTATTAAAAGACTCCATATGTCGGTCGAGATATCGAGACGAGCCGAGATATCCCCGATATCTCGCGATATTTCGATCGAAACCCTGGAAATCGATATAGAGAGTACTTTCGAGACCCGGGACCCGTCGAAACCAAAATGTCGTCGAAATTTCGCAAAATTTCAGTCCATGCCAACAATGTTGAGGCACACATCGCCTCCAATCTTCTCTATAAGAACACAACTAAGGAGATGTGGGAGGATCTTGAACAAAAATACTCCCGGAAGCAGATAAAGTCATATTTACCGATGGATCTGATCCGTATCTCAGGGTGATTCAATCCTTGTTGAGTACTACATGTTTCTCACTAGTTTGTATGAGGAGCTAGCAATATTCCGGCCTTCATGTTGTACTAAATCAGTACAAGATCATTCAGATTGGCAGGTATATCGTTTTCTTGATGGCATGCATTACAGGTTCCAACAAGCGAAGTGGTAGTTTCTTATATCGTATACCATGACAACAATGAAGGTCATTTTTGGGCATCTTGAAGAACTGGAGAGATATGTTGCCTAGCCTCCTACCTTGCCTCCAGCAGAGAGTTCTGCACACATAGACTCATCTGGGAGAGGAGGTCGATACAGCTCTTGTAGAGGATGTGTCCGTGCTTTTGGTAATGGCCGTATTCGAGACTTTGGACATGGACGTAACTTTGGTTGCGGACGTGGCCGTGATTCTACTGCTCCCCAATTTCCCCAGTGCATTCAATGTGGTCGTTGGAACCATCCGTTTGAGTGACGTTGGCAGAAGTTTGACGTGCTTCCTATCATGCCAATGGTGCCTATGTAGACGCTTATGATGCGGAAGAGGCGTCCACCTAGAGGGCTACAGCAAGGGCTCTGGTGGCTAACGCGGGCTAGAATCGCCGGTATGGATGGTGGTAGCCTTAGAAGAAGACTGCGCAGGGCCCTAGGCAAGGAAGGAGGGCCCACGTAGGCACTCGGAGGTTGCGAAAAGGCTCAAAGGTGGCAACAATATGGTGTTAGGACAGAACCCTAATATAGGATCGTTGCTCTGATACCATATGGAGAATAGAATGAATTGTTATGTTTATTCCATGGGTCTAGGGTCACTTATATAGAGAGAAATCCTAGAGAGCAAAAAAAGGAGAAAGTACATATATGACACCGAAGGGTTACGGGACAAATAAAATGGAATAAACAATAACTCTAACAATCACTACGCGTCAAACTACTATTTTCAATGAAAAATGGGCAAAATCCAATGACATGTTTTCTTCCTCTCTCTCAAAGTCTCAAGATCCCCTTGTTCTCCCCAATTCTCCTGACAATACCTACTCCCATATGCTACAACCCTTTACAACAAGTCCCTCGCCCGACCCAACCCTCTGTAAAAGAGAGATTATTAGAAATTGATTATATTTATGGTTTTTAAAAATACACCTCGAGGCATTGGGGTGTACGCTTCGAGGTAGTTTTCCATTGTAGGCAATATCATTGAGGCATACCTCGAGGCATATCAAGGCGATTGAGGCATCGAGACAATCATGTTGTGTCGCCTCGAGGTTGAAGTACCTTTTTAGTCATGGTTAACAATTGACACTACATTTATAAGATTCTAATTCGTTTGATAAACCGTTGTATTCTTTTTTGTTTAACAACTATGCAACTAACAATAATTGGTATAAATATAAGAAAAAGATAAAGTTCAATTGAATTTGATGATCAAATATTTCAATGGAATTCAATGTCAAAAACTATAGTGTCTATAATTGGTCTACTAGAGAAGCAAACATCGATGGTTGTAAGATTGACACTAACATTAGCATATTCACCTTTTTTGAAAGAATGTATTGACATGTTAGACATGGCTTACATCTAAATCATCCTACAATTAGGTAAACCACTTCAATCTTTTTTTGCCCATAAAAATTATTAGTACCATAAGTTGAAAATGAAAAGCAGACTATAGATGTATATATATCTGAGATCCTTACGGAATTCAAGATTTCTTTTTTTAGTGGGTGTGTTGCTTTTTTGACCAAGGAAATACAATTTTACATCTAAATACAATGATTTATATTTATGCCTCTTAGATTGAGCTTTTATCACAGTTCTACGACTTTAATTAGTTCGATACATTTAAAGTAAAAGGAGGAGCGTATATGAGACTTTTTATGTTTTCACAGCTAATTTAAATTTTAATAACGGTATTTCTAATTTATGTAAATTTTTTTTGACGCTCAAAAAGGGGGACGCACTCGATGGTGCTAGCCTCGATTTATTAAGAAGTTAAAGAGAACTTACAGGCGACACGCGGACAGGAGACAAACAAAAATAATACCAGGAGGTATCGAGATCAGATACCCCCGCTAAAGTAAAAAATCCCTACACAACAGTCCAATCACGAGTGAGACGCGAAGCCAAAATGAGGACGTTCTCGGAATAAAATTTCTGACGTGCAAAGAGGGCCTCATTCCTCCCAATCCAGATGCTCCAAAGCCGCGCAATAGCAGAAAGCAGGTCTGTCCTCGCCCTAGCCCGAGAGCAAACCAAGCTGTCGCAGAACGAAGAAGAAGACGACACGTCAAGCCACTCCAGATCAGCCCAAATGCCATGGGTTCTGCCACATCGAAAGAATAAATGTTCGATAGTCTCCGCCTCCAAGTCACAAAGCCCACAGATAGAGCTGACGTTGGGAAATATCGAGGCGCACCGGCTACGAGTCAACAAACGGCCACGCCGAAAGAGCCACAGAAAAATTACCTATACGTTCGGGGACCCCGAGGCCCCAAAGGAACTGACAATCCCGATAAAGAGCAGCATCGGCCGCATCAGGAGGAGGAAGAATAGCACGGTAAGCCGCACGAGTGGAGAAGGAGCCGTCCTTCCAAAGTAAATGGTCGCGACCGACCGAGGGCGTGGGAGCGCCATCGAGAATAGCCAGTAAAGCGAAGAAATCCTCCTGCCGCCGGTCAGAGAGATTGGCCACGAATCTGGGGCCCCATGAAGCACCATCCCAGCAGGAGGCCACCTTGGAATCCTTATCCGCCGCCAGAGCGAAGAGACGGGGGAATAACTCCTGAAGAGGACCCCTCCCGGTCCAATCATCGCCCCAAAAGCGGACCAAAGAACCGCCCCCCAGCTTAATTCCAAATAGGGAGCGGTTGCGAGAAAGGGAATTGACAATAGCACGGGTGAAAGAGGAAGAAGAACACCTCTGGCGGCTGCCGGAATCAAAGAACCTGTCAGCTCCCACCGCCTCCCTCAAAAAGTTCATCATAAAATTTTCCTCCCGACCCCAAAGGCGAGCCACCCATTTGAGCAAGAGGGCCTCATTAACCACCTCCAACCTTCTCACGGCCAGCCCCCCCTCCTGCTTCGGCCGAGTAACCTCGTCCCAGCCAACCAAATGCACCCCCCTCCTCCCCTCCCCCTTCTTACCCCAAAGAAATCTCCGTAGGCACGAATCCATCCTCCGTCTGATCCCTTTTGGCATACCTTTAACAGAGAAAAAATAGATTGGGATCGAAGACAATACAGATTTGAGAAGAATCAAGCGACCACCGCGCGAAAGAATGGCCGCGCGCCACCCGGCCAAGTGAGATTCCAGCCTTTCCACCACCGCCTGCCAGTCACGTATGCGAGCACGCCCCATCGTCAAAGGAAGCCCCAAATAGTCCAAAGGAAGAGCGCCCGCAGAGCAGCCCAAGATCCGCGCATACTCCGCGACCTCATCCCGCGGAATGTTGAAAGGGACCATAGAGGATTTAACATGATTTATGAGGAGGCCCGAGGCCTCGCTGAAGAGATCCAACGTGGTAGCCATACCAGCCACATCCGAAGCATCGCCCTCAATAAAGCAGATCGTATCATCGGCGAATTGAATAATAGGGACATGTTAGGGACCAAGAGAGCACCCGCGGGTAAGGCCCGCCGCAGCCACGTTATGAATCATCCGAGGTAAAACGTCAGCGGCCAAGACGAATAACAGAGGAGCAAGGGGGCACCCCTGCCGAACCCCCCGCCGAGGCTGGAAGAAGCCCCCAGCCATGCGCCCGTTGACAAGAAGCGAGAGAGAGGCCGTTGAGACGCAGCGACGCACCCACGAGATCCACAGCGAGGGAAAGCCTCGCCTCTTCAGAACAGACCAAAGAAATCGCCAATCTAATGAATCGTACGCCTTCGCGAAATCAATCTTCCATAGAAGCCCCCTAACGCCGGTCTTGTTCCATGCGTGGATAATCTCCGAAGCTACCGCATAGCAATCACAAATTTGTCGCCCCCGAACAAAAGCCGCTTGAGTAGGCGAGATGAGAGAGTCAAGAAACGGAGCCAGACGCCGAGCAAGGACCTTCGCAATGATAAGGTATATGGCATTGGAAATGGAGATCAGCCGAAAGTCCTCGATACGGTTGGCGGACGATGACTTGGGAATGAGAACAATAAGAGCCCTGTTGATTTTGTCAAACCCGTGGTTCCCATCACAAAATTCACGGGCAACATCCAAAACGTCATGAGAGAGCACATCCCAAAACTCCGGGTAGAAAGAAATAGGGAAGCCATCAGGGCCCGGCGCCGCGTCGGAGTTGAGAGCCCAAACAGCCTCCTTCAGCTCCTCCATAGAAATAGGCCGAATGAGGCCCAATGCATCCTCCTGCGGGAGCGTGCTAGCCCCACCACCCGACCAGCGCCACACACGCGCAGACCGGCGCCCGAACCACTCCTTAAAATAAGCCACGGTGGCGTGGCCCAACTCCTGCTCCCCCTGGACAAGGTTGCCATTAATTAGCATCGAAGAAATAGAATTAGAGCGTCGCCGAACGCTCGCAACTCTGTGAAAAAAAGCGGTGTTGGCGTCGCCTTCTTTCAACCACCGCATCCGAGAACGCTGACGCCACTCAACGAGGCGCTTCCGATCCTCCACCTTCACCGTGTCCATGGCAGCCGCGCGCTCAACCAACTAGTCCGCAAACAAGTCCCTGTCGTTCTTAATGTGATCAAAGCGCAAAATCACCTCGTCGGCCGCCAGGCGAATGGCAATGCGTGCAGAACGTGTTTCCTTCTTAAAAGACGCCAGTATCCTTCTGAGAGACGTGAGTTTGAGGTGAAAACGGCAAGCGGCACTGCCCGTGGAAGAATCCTGATCCCAATGATTTCGAACCAAATCCCTAAAGCCAGACACCAGAAGCCAAGAACGCTCGTAGCGGAAGATGCCACGAGGCCGAATATCATCCCCAACCGTCCAAATAATAGGGTTGTGGTCCGAGAAAGATCGCGGTCTAGAAGATACCTCACAAAAAGGAAATGTCTCCATCAAAGTGTTATTCGCCAAAAAACGATCGATCCGCGACCGCGAGGAGTTGTTCCGCCACGTGTCGGAAATGTCATTTGGGGCTAGCGGTTCAAGAGCCAGATCATTAATAAAGTCCCAAAAATCGGAGGAACCCGGGTCCTGACCACCGCGACCCTGAGGGCGATCCTACGAATACAAAGTGACATTGAAGTCACCCCCCAACAGCCAAGGCACGTCGCCCAAAATATTAGCGTCCTCGCGTAAGTCCTCCCAAAGCTCGCGGCGAGAAATATGACAAATAGGGGCGTAAGCACAAGTAAACGCCATAAGAGTATTAGAGACACAGCAATTCAACACCACCGAGAGGGAGTGGCGGCCTACCCGCAAGGAAGAGAAAGAAAACCGCGACGAACGCCAAGCCACAATAGCACCACCCCTAGCACCAGTCGCATCCAAGGCACGGAAAACATTAAGATGACCAGCGCCAAAAGACCTCCATAAGTCCTCATCCAACGCAGACAGCTTCGACTCCTGAATGAAAGCGATATCACAGTCCCATTCCACAAGGCGCGAGCCCAAAATGCGCCGACGATCAGGGTCCCCCAGACCACGCACGTTCCAGGACAAAATCTTCATTAAACAAAAAAGAAACCCAAAAAACGCAGCGAGGCAGAGAGTCATCATAGACCGCCAAGGGAGCGGTCATCAATCTGGAAGAGGCCCACCGCCTCCGCCACCGCATCGCGCAAGGACTGACAAGAAAATAGCATAGAGGTTCCAGAGCGAGAGTGCCGCCTTCGAGAATAGCTCCGACCATAGCGGGACGAGGGGGTTTGTCCCGCAATCACAGCAGCATCAGCCGGGGGGGTCGCCACCTCCCTTTCGGCCGGAGATGGGGGTGGGAGAAGCAAGGTCTCCCCCGCATCGGACGGTGGAAAAGCCTGGACTTCACCACCAAAAAGAGAGGCCTGCGTCCGCGACTGCAAGGAGAGAGGAGGTTGCACATAGAGGCCTCCGTTCGCGTCTTCCAGCTGAAACTCGAGAGAGAAAGGCACTGAGCTGATGGGCCGGGGACACAAGACATCGGGTCCCCAAGAAAGATTTTCCGAGAGCGAATAAGGATCCGATAGTAGCTGCTCCGAGAAAGCCCTCTGGGGAGCCCAAATACTGGTACCAAGTGGGTCCCAAGGGAGAAATGTCATGTGCGTGGAGTGGTCCACGTGAGAAGTATCCACCGACAATAAAGGAATATCAGGGGGAGGCGAATCGTTCTCGGGAGGATCATAAGCCACCAAATCGCGGATTGGACCGCACGTTTGCATGCCCCGAGGTGCCTCTTCGCAATCACGTGAGCAGTTACCCATGCATGGTGACGCTTCGAATACATCCCTGAAGGGCGCCACGTGGCATGAAGAAAACCAACCGTCACTCGTCCCCGCCGAAACCTGCATCGCCGGAGAAGCCGAAGGGACCCCCGGCATACCCGCCGATGGTGGAGGAGCCTGCATCGCCGCCGTCGACCGAAAGAAGAACTCAATCTTGAAGGTCCAACGACCCAAGGACATCGTCTCAATGAGAACCTTGCCTGTCATCTCGTCGATGAAGGCTGAAGAACCTTCAACCAGAACACGGGTGCACTTCCAGTCGGCCCCAGGTGTAAGTCCATTGTCAAGAATGACAAGGACTTGCCCCCACCGGCGAGCAGCTTTCGAGAGAGCATGGATCGTCCGAGAGAGGAAAGGCACCCCCCTCACTTCCGCGACACAAACATTCGTGGTGGAAAGAGCACCATCAGCCACCCGCAAGCTCCGCCACATGACCCCGGAGATATCGTGGAAACGAAGAAGGTTCTCCCGTTGATCCGGGGAGAGCCCTCGAACGCAGCAGCGTCCCGCATCGAGGATGACGAAGTCACCAACAAAAGCTTCGCCCAAGAAGGCCAACGTACAAGCACGAATGTTCTCCCACCCATCACCAGAGTTCTGCAAAACCCCCACCACCGCAGCCCCCTTGAGGCCCAACACCCGCTTCCCTTGCGGCCATTCCACGCCTCCCTCAGACTCCGAAGTCCCGCCGTCTGGTGCCGAAAGCACCCCCGCCCCGCCCCTAGCAGAAGCGTCCCCCGACCCCTCCACCGGCTTTACCGCCGCCGTTCCGACCTCCCTGCCCTCCTCCATCTTGGCCTCTGCATCCAACACCACCACCGACTCACCAGCTGCCCCAAACTCCGCCGCGCCTCCCGACCCGCTTCCCGCCTGGAACCCATGCAGCGATCCCCGAGAAGAAGCAGGATCACCCGACAAGCCCACAGCACCTGCACCACTGGCGCCTACCACCTGCGCGAAAGAGCGAGAGTCGCGACCCCCATGCAAACCATGCGCACTCCACCGCACCGCCGAGCTCGGTGGAGCCAAGTGCGGCCGTCCAGCGACGCCCACCGAAGACCGGCAAGAAGACCACCGATGGTCTGGCTTACCACAGAGGAAACACCGAGGGGGGGCGCTGCAGTCGGAGGCAATATGTCCACGAGCATCACAGCGGAAGCAGCGCTTACCCGGCTTAGCATGGGAGACGCGAACCCACGCGCCATCGACCTCCCCAGGCTCCATGTCAAGCCCGGAACCATGAGTGCGAGAAGGACCACCGTCCGAGCCATGGAACTCCTTCGCCTTTTCGCCCTTCGCCTGACTGCCCTTCGGTCTCCACGCCTTTTGCTTCCCAGACAGCCAACGCTCCCTAATATTCCTTCGCGCGCCAGCCACCCTTCGCTCTTCACGCGCCCTTCGCTCGCCACTTGCCCTTCGCCCCCCAGACGCCCTTCGCTCCCCACTTCGCTCCGCACTTCTCCCCCTTCGCTCGCCACTTGCCCTTCGCTCCCCAGTCGCCCTTCGCTCCCCACTTCGCTCCGCACTTCTCCCCATTCGCCCACGTTATGTTCCCCGGAGAGAGGATTCCCCAACTCAACACAAAAAGATTTCATTTTCAAATCTAGTATAAATGGTTGATTCTTAAACTTTACTTTAATCTACATGGAAATGTTATGCAATTTATGCGCTATAATTTTTTAGAATGTGATCTCGAGTACAAGTTATAATCAAATTCATGATCCATTTCAAGTTATTGTTAAGGAGTTTACAAGTGTTAATGCTGATTTTGATAGACTCAACAGAGCATTGATTTTTCAGTTACCCAAGAAGGATGTATCTGAGAGAGTGGAAGACTTTCGATCGATTTTGCCTTGTCCAATGCTATTTATCTAATTGCAGCAAAGGTCTTGACTATCATGCTGAACAGAATGTTGGATCACTTCATTCCGCCGCATCAGTGTTTCATTCCCAAAAGACAAATTGATGACAGATTGGTTATTGAACCTAAGATCCAGTGTTCACTAAATCGGCCGCACAGGCCGCATATACGGCCGCATATGCCCGTGCGGCATGTAGACCGCACCGATTACTTGAATCAGTGCATTATGCGCCCTCCCCGCATATGCGGCCCGCATATGCCCCGCATATCCCGCATATGCCCCGCATACTGCTCCAGCAGCTCCAACTTTTCAGTCTTCTCATTCAGGTCCTTAATTCCGTAGCTTTGCGTCTTCATTCAATTGTTAGAATATGACATGCATTTATATACAATTGCAATGCATTATACCATTATGTATATGCAATGTTTTATGTTTTTCTCATGTATTATTTTCACGAGTATATACAATGTATCGTCGAATATTTTTTATATATGTCGATTGAGGTTTTGCTCATGTAGTGCATGTATGTGTATTGAAGTTTTGTTATTACGAATCATATAATGTGAAGTATTTATGGTAAATATTTTTTTGTGATTAAATATGAGGCAATTAAAAGTATATATACACACCCATCTAACATGAACCGTTTTTCTTAGATCTTCTTTAACTCCACTTAGATACATAACTTCAGTGGTAATGTTATTCATTGATATTTTTTTTATTTTTAAATTAAAAAATATAAAACCGCTTAGAACCGCATATACCCCGCATATGCTCCTGCATACCGCTTAATCAGTATTCAGTGACCAGTCCGAACGCATACGCATACCGCTTTCCTGAACCTTGCTAAGATCATCGCGGATTCGAAGAGGCAAAAAATGAAGGGAGTGCTTTGGAAGTTTGATTTTTCCAAAGCCTGTGACACAGTGGACTGGTGTTTCCTCTGGATGGCAATGTCGAAGCGTGCTTTCATCGAGGCCTAGATCTCCTAGATGAAGCATTGTGTCACCACGGTATCACATATGGTACTTGTGAATGGTAGACCTTAGGGAGGTTTTTTTCAGCAACAGCGAGGAGTTAGACAAGGCTGCCCACTTGCCCCTTAGCTTTTTATGATTGCAACAGATGTTTTGGCGTGTATGGTTACGTAAGTGATATGGAGCGAGATCTCAACTGGGTACAGTTATGATGATGTTTCTATTCATCTTTTGCAGTATGTTGATGACACTGTCTTCATCGAAGGGGCAAAGAAGAGGCTAAAGGCATGGCATTGACTCTGGAGATTTTTAGAGAATTGTCTAGCCCTGTACTTAACCATGCCAAATCTATTAATGATCCTTTCGGCCTTTCTGACACAGATGCGTGTGATTGTTGCATGGCACTAGGCACTGAGAGTGGCTCTCTTCCGCTCCATTGCGTAGGCCTCCTCTGACGGCCGGTAATCTTAAGATGTATAACTGGTTGTCTGTCATTGAGAAGTAGGAGGAAAGACTTTCAGGTTGGAAAGCATCTACCTTATCACGTGGGGATTGTTTGGTGCTTGTGAAGGTTGTTCTCTATGTTATTCATGTCTATTTCATATCATCTCGTCTGCTACCCATTGGTATAAGGCGGCTGGAGATGATCATGTGACGGGTTCTTTAGGGAAAGACAAGACAGAACGACCCTAGAATACACTTGGTGGATTGGGATACAGTCACTTTGCCTGTGGAGGATGGAGGACTTGGGATTTTACACTTAGAATCAATGAACGAAGCTCTTCTATTAAAATGGATTAGCAAAATCTAGGGGAGAACTGAAGACCTTTGTTGCAGACTCATTCACAGCATCTATGGCATTGGACTTCAAAACATGTTACCTCGACAGCAAAATACGTAATCGTCCGCATTCTAGAAAGGCATCAGAGTGCTACCCCGCTTTCAGGAGTTCTTTCATTTGGTCCTTGGTGATGGTAATGTTTTTACTTTCTGCACTGATAACTGGTCAGGTGAGGGAGCGCTCTCATTAGGTTCCCTCGCATGTTTGCTTTGGCTGCTAACCGTGAGGGGAAAGTCTTGGACTGTTGGCTTGACGGTAACTGGATGCTCACATTTCTAACAGATTTCTCTAACCAACGCCTTCAGGATTTTCTCATGCTTCTAGAGTCCCTCAGACAGATTGATAGGCCAACTGTTGGGCGGGGTTACTGGGTGTGGAATACTCTCGTTCTCTGTCAAACAAGCCTACAATGCTATCACCAGACCTCTACCAAGAACAGATATTTTGGTCCGTAATTGCAACTTTATCTGGAAGTTGAAGCTGCCGAGTAGAATAGGCTTTTTTATGTGGTTGTTCCGTATAAAATGCATCATGACAAGGGATGGTTATGCCAGACTTTTCAGGGATGTCTCAAACAGATGTCCTCTCTGTGTGATGCAGATTGAGACAATAGACCATCTTATTACTGTGAGAAGACTTCTCCAATATGGTTGAAAGATGAGGCCGACTTGCTAGATATCAATAATCTGGAATTGTTATAGAACTCACTATTTGAGGCGGAGAGTCGAACAAGAGAGGATCTGTTGCGACCACTTGCGACTATATGGGCAATTTGGTTAACTAGAAAGAGCTCACTCTTTTCTTAACATCGTTTCTATCTGGAAAATGCAATCTTCCACCTCTAAGACTCTTCTTGAGTCTTAGTTACTGTAAGTCATCCGTTTTCCTGCTCTTACTCGTAGTTTTTTAATAAATTTGGGGTGGACACCATAGCGTGGTTCACCCTCTTTTGGTCTCAAAAAAAATGGTTCAAGTTGTCAACATATACCATGCAAAGTTGGTTAGTTTTATACAATGTATGTTAATACTTATGCGTTTATTTTGTTCGTATAGTAGTTGTCTTAGTGATGTTTGATTTTTACTAGGGTGGTGATTTGTTGGAACAGGTGGACTCAATGATTTGCCATTGGAGCCCATTTCGTCCTTCAACGAAGCTGGTTTGATGAGATCTTCTTTTTTGATGTCCACGATGTATGGCCCGACTTGGGCCACCGATTCTGTAGACATATAGGATGAGCTATGGATAGTGACAGCGTGTATTTCTGACCAGGCATGGATTGTTTGGGGTTACTTTAATGTCACTATATTTGTTGGTGATCATCTGTAGGGTAAGGGAGGAATAAATCACGGATCCTCCCCTTTTGCTGATTTTATTAGAGAAATGGCCTTTGAGGCACTTATTACAGCAAACTCCCAGTACACTTGGCAGAATGCTACTTCGTGTTCTCATCTGGACCATTTCAATGGTTCCGCGGCGTTAATGGAGGGTTTTCCTTTGGCATATGTGACTTCTATGTCTCAATCTCACACAAATCACACACATTTGTTGGGACTTGAAGGAGGGATGCCATTCGACGGCATATTTCAATTCAAGCATTCGTGGCTACAAGAGGAGGGCTTCAGCAAACAAGTCACACTTCGTTGGCAAGGTCATACAGGGAGTGGTTCAATATCAAAAGGGATGGTCGAGGAGGGAGGAGGTGTGGTCGGAGGTAATCTGGTTGGATCGACTAGAGGACTCTCGAGAGTTATTGGAGAAGAGATCGGTGAGATGTAAGAAACATCAAGTTTTATTGGATGATGATAGGAAAAGGGTGTTGAGTGGCGGCAACAACCGAGACACCTGGATAAAGGAGGGGGATGCCAACTTCCACTACTTTCACTCGATGGCTAATGGGAAGAGGCAGAACCTTGTGCACTTCATTGAGATGGGCGTAGCAGTGGAGGGTGGCAATGCCATTAGCGAAGAGGCGAATCGTCACTTTCGAGAACTTAGTCGTGTGTGGCAAGAGGTGGTACCATGTGTGAGGGTAGAGGCATGATACAACTGAATGAGATGCAGGTTGAGGAGTTCATGAAATTGTTCTCCTCGGTGAACGTTCATGGGATGATTTTTCTTATGAATGTCAACAACTCCCCAAGAACGGATGGATTTCCGGTCTTTTTTAAGGAGTTTTTGGAGATGGTTGGTCAAGAAGTTCTGGCAATTATGGAGGGCTTTAATTGTGAGAACCGCAGGTTTGACTGGCTGAATAGATCACTTTTATTTCATCTCTTGAAGAAAGATGTGGTTCCCACTTCCCAGCATGCAGGATTTGCGGTATATTTCCTTTCAAATGCCAAATATCTTTTTTGGGTTTATGTCATCTATTATTGCTCCTACAAAGACGGCTTTCCTTCCTTGCATGCACATTATAGATGGGATTGTGATGGCTTCTGATATTGTAGGTGACTGACTAGAGGTTGAAGAAGACTAAAGGTTTCCTGCGGAAGGCGGAATTGTCCTAGGATAATGACTATATTGATTGGAGATTCAATTGGTTGTTCATGCGTCGCATGGGCTTTCATGTTGAGTGGATTGGTTCAAGAGATGTGCAACGACATCTTTCTATGTAATACTTGTGAATGACAAACAAAGCAGGGGCTTTTCCATGCGTAAAGGGACATCCGCTAGCGCCTCTACTTTTTGTTCATATAGCTAATGCACTTTCCAGGATGGTCACCCCGGTAGTGGTTGGCAATTTTTTCTCGAGGTATAATGTTGGTGACATTTCTATGCATGTTCTTCAATGTGGTGATGATACAACATTCTTTGTGGAGGGAGACATGACTCAATGGAAGGGGTTGCGATAGGTCTTAAACTATTCGGGATGGTATATGGGTTGAAGATCAATCATGGCAAGTCGGCTTTCATTCCTTTCAAGGTAAGCGAGTAGGTTGCAGCTCGTATGGCTTTTCTTTATACGCAGCGAGAGATGCTTACCTCCGGTTGGGTGAAGACTAGTGTAGAGTGATTGGTTACATGTGGTGGAGAAGATGGAGCGGAGATTGGCAGGTTGGTTGGCCTCTTGTCAATCTTTTTTGAATAAGAAAAACGGGGGAGCCCTCCCAAGGCAGGAGTCACCACACCAAAGTATTCATTAATAAGGCCTCTTGTCTATCTAGGGATTGTCGTTTTATGCTTCTAAAGGCGGTTTTGTCTTTTATATCGATTTTCTTTTTGTGAACACACCTAATGCATGTGGGTGTTCAGGGGAGGCTTGAGGCATTGATGTGAAGGTTCTTTATAGAGGAGATGCCTTCGATGGAATGGAAAACGTTGACGTTAGAGGAGGATAGAAGGCTTGGCGTTCTAAGCCTAGAGGAGATGAATAGAGCAATGCTGACCAAGTTGGTTACCTGCATCTGGGGAGGAGGCTCCAATCTGTTGTGTAGGTTGGTGCGTATTATTTATGGGGCCACATCAGATATCTCAGTGCAGGTTGGGATAATGCGAGCGCATTCAAACTTCTGAGGAGGTGTTTGTTAAAATATGCATGTGGTTTCTCCTCTCCTGAAGTCAATTGTATGTGATGCCAATGACTTCCAATTCTGGATTGATGACTAGATCAGTGGCAGGATACTTGGTGAGTGGTTCCCATGATTATTCGCATTGGCGTCTAATGGCAATTGCTTGGTTGGGGGATGCTAGTATACAGATGGATGGTTCCCTCGTTTCCATATGAACTTGTCGGATCAGCTTATTGCTAAGCTTTTGTAGTTTTTTAGGCAAAAGGGGGTAACATGCAAAGGTATCCTCCCCTAGTGGAATTTTTTTTGTTAGAGACTTTGGTCGAAGTTGACGGGCCTCCGATGGGTCGTTATCATTGGAGATGGAAAGTGCTACTGAGGATCTGAATCTTCATTTGGTTGATAAGAGGGATCGGTTGTTGACTAGTGAGCATAGAACATGCTTCTTCTCAAACACATATGAGTCGTGCCAATGGTGCTCAACGTAGCGGAAGACATCAATCATTTATTTTTTACTGTGAGGTCTTTAGGAACGTCTGGGCACCGGCTGGAATACCTTCGGTTGTGACGACTTGCCATGAGACCATCTAGGAATCGATTGATCAAATGGGTTCTGGTTCTGAACTTAACATGATTTGAATCGTGTCTTATTCTCCAAGCCCTTTGGTTGGCATGGAATGGGGTTATATTCCAGGGTCAGAGAATGTATAGGGAGAATGTGATGGAACATGCAAAGTGCACCCGGGCATCTTGGTCTTGTATATACTTTAAAATTCTGAATATATAGAAGTTTTTGACTGGGCGTTTTCTCGATTTCTCACCTATTTTTCTAACAAAAAAAACATATTTCATATGAGACAAAACCACTCCTCTGCAGTTGCAAACTACCTCTATCCCAAGGAAATATCTCAATGGGCTCATATACTTGATCATGAAGTAATCTACAAGCATTTGCTTCGCTTCTCTGATACATTGCTCGCCATCATCAGTTACTACTATGTCATCAAAATGGACTAACATTGCCATGGTGCATCTACATGTCTTTATGATAAATAGTGAGTGATCTAAGCAGGACCTAGCAAAAGACTTGCTCTCCGGCACCTCTGAGAGCCTCTAGAACCATATCTTGGGACTCTCTTGAGGTCATAAATGGCTTTCTTCAATAAGTAAACATTATGACATCTCCCGGCTTCAAATCCAAGCAATTGATGCATGTAGATGACATCCTCAAGATCTCCATAAGGGAATGCATTCTACACGTCTAGCTAATGTAAAGATTAATATATGTACCAATAAATTAGTGAAGGATTTGAAGCATAAAAAGTTGGGCCACGTGATGAGAATAATATCAAAGAAATCCACCGCATGGGTTTTGGTGAAAACTCTAGCGATTGACCATGCCTTGTGTCTTAACCTACAGTAGAGAATAATGGGATAGCCTTAAAACTGTCATATTTGCACCGACACAATGTTAACTATTTCTTGGCTCAAAACAGGACTCTTTTTTATTTTTAACATATCCTAGAAAAATGCACTTGATTGCTTGTGAAGTGAGCTTGTTTCTCTCGATCTCAAGATGTTGCACAAAGGCTGTTGGGAAAAATAAGAGTCGTATTTATTCCGTACGCCCTAGTCTCTCTTATATAGGAGAGTAGCCTATGGGTAAATTACATTAAGAGTCCGAAAGAAAAAGAGGAAATGCCAAACGGTACAAAATAACACAGACAATACAAACTAAAACTTCTACACTCCCCCTCAAGATGGAGCATAGATATCTATCATGCTCATCTTGGATAAGCACTTCTGGAAGGAACCCCGAAGTAGAGCTTTAGTAAGAATGTCTGTTGTTTGATCTCCTGAGCTGACATGGGTTGTAGAGATGAAACCTTTCTGGATCATATCACGAATATAGTGCCAATCCACCTCAATGTGCTTCGTCCTCTCGTGAAATGCATGATTGTTTGCAATAAATAAGGCAGCCTGATTGTCACATTTTAGTGACATGGGAAGAGGAACATCTATATGTAAATCTGTCAAGACTGCGTGATCCCACATCACTTCTGCACATGCTTGGGCCATGGCTCTATACTCCGATTCAGCACTAGATCTCGCAACTACTGTTTACTTTTTGTTCTTTCATGAGACAAGTGACTCCCCAACGAATATAGCAAAGCCAGATGTAGATTTTCTATCCTTCGGACATCCTGCATAGCATGGTTTCAGATTTCGCGAAATTTCGACGAAATTACAGCGAAATTTTGGTTTCGACAAGGAACCGAAATCTCGAGCGAAGTGGCGATATGAGGGTAGTTTTCGGTCATTTCTTCACAAATGGTGGTCGACATGGGCGAAACGTCGACGAAATTCGTCGAAATTTCGACGAAATATCGTATCGTTAGAGTATCAATATGATATCCGAAACCGATATTTAAACCCTTGCTGCGTAGTCCGCATCAGCACATGCTGAGATAGTAATAGTGGCCTTCTTTCTGAACATCAATCCTGCACCTGGAGATGACTTAAGATACCTTAGTATCATATGTATGGCATCCATGTGTACCTGGCGAGGTTGCTCCATAAACTGGCTAACTTTATTTACTGCAAATGTAATGTCTGGTCTGGTAATAGTAACATAAAGAAGCCTCCCTACCAGTTCTCTGTACCTCCTTTTGTCAACCTCCTCAGTATCATTATCATGCATCTTCATGCTTGGATCCATGGGTGTTGAAGCTGGTCGACATCCAAGCATACCCGTGTCACTTAGCAAGTCAGTGACATATTTCCTCTGAGTCATCACCAGTCCCTGTTCATTTCTGGCAAACTCCAATCCAAGGAAATATCTAAGTACTCCTAGATCCTTGATAACGAATTCGAGGCCCAAGAATTCTTTTGTTGTTTTTATCCCCTTCATATCATATCCTGCGATGAGTATATCGTCAGCATACACCATAATGACAGTCGTACCTCTGGATGTTCTCTGTACAAAAAGAGAATGGTCAGCATTTGACCTTTTGAACCCTTACTTCTCAAACAGATCTTATAGCTTCTGGAACCAAGCTCTGGGGCTCTGCTTTAGGCTATAGATCGCCTTATGAAGCCTGTATACATGTACACACTCCCCCTCAGCAGCAAATCCAGGTGGCTGCTGCATGTAAACTTCCTCCTGAAGATCACCATATAGAAATACATTTTTGACATCTAACTGAAATAGGGGCGAATCTTGAATCACAGCAACAGATAACAGAATTCGTAAGGTAGAGTGACGAGCAACAGGAGAAATTGTGTCAAGATAATCTACCCCATACGTCTGAGTAAAATCGCGAGCAACCAGTCAAGCTTTGTACCTATAAATACTGCCATCAGCATTATGCTTCACGGTAAACACCCACTTGCAGCTTACAATAGAAGCCCCAGTAGGGGATGGAACCAGACTCCATGTACCTCTCGACTTAAGGGCGGTCATTTCTTCCTCCATAATCAGACGCCATTTACTATCAGCCAAAGCTTCCTGATAATTCTTGGGAATATGCACAGCGGATAAAGTACCTACAAACCTCCTGAAATCTCCTGCCAGACGGTCAAAGGTAACATGAGAAGCAATCGGATATGAAGGACAGGACCACTTCTGCTTCCTTAGTGCAATCGACAAGTCAAGGTCTGCATCAGTAGTCCTAACATCCATGTCATCTGCTGCATGTTCCTGCTCAGAAACACCGTCAGCCTCATAATTAGATGTAATGTTGTCAGAACAAACCTGGGGCATGTGTGATGATTGACCATGATCATGAGAATGAGCTTGCCGTCGACTGTAGTGGCGTGGTAGAGGAGGAATCAAAGGTATGGGAGGTGGTAATGGTGGTGGCGGTGGTGAGGATGGTGGTGGTGGTAATGGTAGTGGTGATGAGGATGATGGTAGTGGAGAGGTAGGACCTTGTTGTGGTGCATACAAGGGTGGAGGAGGAATAAAAATGTCATCATTTTTATCTGATGGCACCAACCTGTCACCTGTAGGAGAGAAAAACATGACTGACTCAAAGAACGTGACATCTGCACTGACATAATATCTGCGACGTAATTGATCATAGCAACGATACCCCTTTTGGGTCCTAGAATACCCGACAAAAACACATTCGACAGCCCTAGGAGAGAGCTTGTCAACCCCTGGAGATAATTGATGAACAAATGCCACAGACCCAAAGACACGTGGAGCTAGAGAAAACAACTCTTTGTCAGGAAAGACTAGGGAGAAAGGTATCTTCTCCCCCAACACATATGAGGGCATGCCGTTAATAAGATAGCATGCAGTAAGAACCGCATCACCCCATAATGAGGGCGGAGCACAACTCTGGATACGGAGTGTACGAGTGACATCAAGGAAGTGGCGGTGTTTTCTTTCCGCGACACCATTTTGTTGAGACGTGTAAGCACAGGACGTCTGATGAAGAATGCCATGTAATGATAGAAAATGAGATAAAGTGCGAGTACAGAACTCCAGGGCATTATCAGTTCTCACAATCTTGATGGAAACAGAAAACACATTCTGCACTTCTTTAATGAAATTCATAATAGTGATGCCCGCTTCAGATTTATTCTTTAACAGAAACACCCAAGACAAACGACTAAAATCATCCACAGCAACTAAATAAAACATGTGTCCCTGATGATCTGGAACACGACTTGGACCCCAAATGTCAATATGAAAAAACTCAAAAGGAGAGCTATTGCTCTGACTCTGACGACTCAAGAAGACAGATCGATGATGCTTCCCTAACTGACACGCTTCACACTCGAACGACGACCGGGGTGAAATCTGAGGGAGGACTTGTCGCAGTTTCTGAAACGGGAGACGACCAAAGCGCAGATGTCATAAGTAAGGGGAAACAGGTTCAGTAGAATGGAATGATGATGCTCCGGCATAAGGTGTATGGACCAGTCGATACAGCCCGCCCTGCTCACGGCCATGTCCAATCACGTTGCCCGTGAAAATGTCCTGAAACACAAGAGATGATGGGTCAAATATCGCTCGACAATGAAGATCCTTAGTAATTTGACTAATTGACGGTAAGTTCATTGAGAAATTAGGGGCATGGAGCACATTCTGCAACTTCATGGAAGGTATTAATGCCATCTATCCATGTCCTGTGATGGGAGAGCGGGTCCCATCTGCTATGACGATTGTCCTCCCTGGGGGAACTTGCCTGTAGGATGTGAGGTGGTGTCTATCTCCACACAAATGATGTGTAGCACCTGAATCTACGATCCATTCTGAAGTACGTGAATCCTGGTAAAATGCAGAAGTATGAATACTATCTGAGGAACTGGCTTCTGCAGTAGCAACAATGTCAAGGCTGCTCTCTGAAACTGGTGGAGTACTGATTGGTGGCATGATATCACGCAGACGGGATACTAGGTCATCATATCTTGGATTTGACGCTGGGGTAGAACCATGGTGTTGTATCTGTTCTGCTGCTCAGGCAGAAGCTGGGAACCCATGCTTAGAGTAGCATGTGTCTTCTGTATGGCCAATCCGACGACAATAAGTGCATTGTACTCCACGACCACGGCCGACCCTACCACGTGGTCCTCGTCCACGAAGATGAGATGAATTGCCTCTTCCTCTAGAGGCTGCCATAGCAGAAGAATTTTGCCCAGTAGTAGAAGGGCTCGAGATGCTGATACGACTCAATCGTCGAAAAGCCTCCTCCATGGGAGGAATGGTAGCATCTGCCAGAATCTGAGAAGAAAATGCCTCATATTGTGAGTCAAGAGAGGCTAGAAAGACTCCCACCATCGTCGCATTCCGATATGTCTTCAATTGTTCTGGAGTAGCTGTAAGAGGCATGAAACTATGAAGCTTCTCAAACATTCCCCTCAGCGCAGTGTAGTGTGCATGCAGGGGACGACTGTTCTGCTTTATCATGAAGATATCATGCTGTGCTGTAGAATTTTTGTCTCATTCTTGGCTTGTGAGTGCGTGGCAGCAAGAATGTCCCACATGGCTTTGGCAGTGGGTTGATGTAAGATATCATTAGCAATGTCAGGAATCAGAGTACCAGACAACCAGACCTGAGCATATGGGTCATCAGCCTCCCATGAGGCATACAACCCTGTTTTCTCCACTGGCTCATCCTCGGTAAGAATATGTTTCTTACCCATCGACTTCATCAGGCTCATGAACTGCATGGCCCATAACTCATAGTTGGATCCATCCATCTTCACAATAGGCGCAGGACCCTTGAAGGCGCCTGAAGTGGGGATCCTGATCTTACAATCTGACATGGTGACTGGAGAAAACAAGGATTGTACACTAGATAAGTCTTGGTCTACACTGACATGATTAGGTTTAGTTGCACATGTAGACCTCTATGCAACCAAACCCATCAACCTTGAAGCTAGTAGAGAGCCCCTCTTTGAGATGACAACTGAACCCTAGGGTGACGCCCTAGGGGCCGTGAACAACAAGATGGCAGCAAGCACGGAGGGGCGGCGGAGCACTGCCTGACGGAACACGGCCTGGCGGCGCATGGGCTGTGCGCGTGGGCAACGGGGACAGCACGCGAGGGGTTGCGCGCTGTGGCGGTGGCGCGCGAGGAGCGGCTGCGCGCGAGGGAACCGGTGGCGCGCGAGGGGCGGCGACGTGCGGAGGCTTGAAGGTGGAGGGCTAGGTTTAGGGTTTGGTACGAGAGCCCCGATCTAGGATTGCTGCTCTGATACCATGTTGGGAAAAATAAGTCATATTTATTCCGTACGCCCTAGGCTCTCTTATATAGGAGATAGCCTATGGGTAAATTACATTAAGAGTCCGAAAGAAAAAGAGGAAATGCCAAACGGTACAAAATAACATAGAGAATATAAACTAAAACTTCTACAAAGGCAATGCATCCAAACAACCTGGAAAACATAGCAAATACTAGGACATCAGGATGTAATTATCAATATGAAGTTTCTTATTAAACGTTACGGAAGGACGATTGATGAGATATGAAGTTGTGAGTACTGCATCTCCCCAATAGGATGATGGGACATTTGCTAGATAAGAAGCATTCTAACAACATCTAGTATATGCTGAGGCTTATGTTCTGCAACCGCATTCTACTGGGTCCATGAAGTCTGATGGATGAATCTAGAGTAACATACATATTCAAGATATATAGAGCAAAACTCTTGAGCATCATCAAACTGAACAATCTTAACAATAGCATCTAACTGTGTTTTTATCTCGTTAATGAATTAAATCATCCTTGAGCATAAAACCGACTTGTCCTTCATATAAAATACTCATGACAAGCAAGTAAAATCCTCCACGTTAACCAAATAGTAATGGTGCCCAAAACGATCCCAAATATCCCTATGAACTAGATCAAATGGCAAGAAAGCATGAGGATGATTTGAAATGGGGAAAAACTCACCTTCTCAAGTTGACAAACCTCATACTCCAGTTTCGTAATGGGTCAACTAAGGTAAAAGGCATCAAGTTTGTTGATATATGAATGACACATACATCGATACCACAAAGATGTTGAAGTAATGGAAGATTGATGACTAATAGCCATAGCAACAACAGATGACTGAAGAAGATCGTAAACCATGCCTTCTTCACAGCCCTAACCACTTAGTATCTCCATTATACTATTCTAACATGGTGTTAACTCTGTAGTGCATAGCCTTACAAACCTAGCTAATAGATAACATGCTAATCAGAAACGTTGGAACTAGTAACACATCAGAAAGGCTGAGACTCGCAACAACATTAACTTCCCTTTATTCCACAACTAGTGATAGATGTAGAGGTTTATATTATGTTATGATGTACTGTTCTGTATTTCCTATTTATATAGCGTACGTCTATGTAATTTACCCAAGGGTTTTCTCTCTATATAAGAGACCCGAGGGCTCTATGGAATAACACGTCAGAGTATTGTTTACTCTAACATGGTATCAGAGCCAAAACCCTAACCTAGGGTTTTCTCCACCCGCCCCCCCCCCCCCCCCGCGCGCCGCCCGCCGCCGCCAACAGGCCTCTCGCCGCCCCCAGCCAGCCCCTCCCGCCGCCAGGCCCCAACCAGCCCCGCCGCCAGACCCCTCCGGTCCCGCCGCCGGGCCCTCCAGCCCCTTCCAGGCCCCAGCCCCGTCGCCGGGCTCCTCCAGTCCCGCCGCCTCTCTTCCGCCGAGGCCTCCCCAGCCTCGCCGCCGTCAGCCTCTCCTTCGGTCGGGCTCGGGTCGATGACGGGTTCAAGTGCATAACGTCTACATATGCACTTGAATCCTCAAAGGTCTTGGTAGACACCAGTTTCTTTATCTATCATCCCTAGTTGTTCTTCTCCGGCAGTATGTCAGAACAAAAGGTCGATATGCCCGCCATAGGTGCCTTTAAAGTTTCAGCACCAATCGTCAAAATGGACGGGACGAACTACGAACTGTGGGCTATGCAGTTCCTCAGTCTTATGAAGTCATGTGGTAAGAAGCATATTCTTACCGAAGATGAACCGCCGGAGAAGACGAGAATATATGCCTCATGGGAGGCTGATGATGCGTATGCCAAAGTTTTGCTGTCAGGAACGCTCACGACGGAGATAGCAAATGATGTCCTCCACCAGCCCACCGCCAAGGCGATGTGGGATATTCTGGCCACGACATACTCTCAGGTGCGGAACGAGACAAAGATGCTGCAGTTGCAGCATGATATTTTTACAACGAAGCAAAATGGGAGGCCTCTTCATTCTGTGTACACGTCTCTTCGTGGAATGTTCGAGAAACTCTATAGCACCATCCCACTCACAGCCACGCCGGAACAGCAAAAGACGTTCCGCAACGCCACTATGGTTGGCGTATTACTTGTTGTTCTTGACCCTGAGTACGAGGCAGCACGCTCTCAGATCCTTGCCGATGCCACCATTCCACCGGTGGAAGAAGTATACAGGAGGCTCAGTCGTGTACCAGTTCCATCGAATGCAGCGACTCCACCTCCCTCGGCAATGGCAGTCTCCAGAGGACGAGGTAGTTCGTCCTCATTTCGTGGCAGAGGAAGTGGTGGGCGTGGCCGCGGAGGTCGCGTACGCTCTACGTGCTCATTCTGTCGTCGTACTGGTCATTCGGAGGATACATGCTATTCCAAGCATGGCTTCCCTCCTTCTGCACGTGTCGCTGATCATGTTCAGGGTCCACCAGCATCTACTCCAGATCACAGGTTCGAGGAGCTAGTGGCACGGCTTCGTGATATCATGCCACAGTCATCGTCAGAGGGTGCTGACACTTCTGATGTTGCGGCTTCGGCGTCAGCTAGTACATCTGCTTCAGCCAGTGCCTCAGGTAGTCCTTCAGTCTCATATCATAACCATGATCTCACAGGATGGATTGTTGATTTTGGAGCCACCCATCATCTCTGTCGTGAGAGAGATATTCTGCAGTCTTATAGAGCTGTTCAGCCTGGTCGCTTTGTACTCATTGCTGATGGCACTTATTCCCCTATCATCGGTCAGGGGGAGACGGCTTTGCTGTCCTCTATGCACTTACAGAATGTTCTACATGCACCAGAGTTCTCTATGAATCTATTATCCATTAGTCAGATTACACGAGATTTGCACTGTCGTGCTATTTTTGACCCATCGTCTGTCATTTTTCAGGACATACTAACGGGCAGGGTGATTGGTTGTGGTTCTGAGCACAATGGCCTCTATCGTCTCGTACGGAACTCTTATGCTGGCGTCTCACTGCATTCCCAGGGCTCCGTATCTCCATATACCTGGCATCTTCGGTTTGGTCACCTGCCCCTACAGAAAATGCGTCACCTCCTGCCCCAGATCTCTCCGAGTTCGTCATTTCGCTGTGAAGCATGTCAGTTAGGGAAGCACCATCGGTCCAGCTTCCCCAGTCGTTAGAGTCGGAGCAGTCGCTCCCCATTTGAGTTATTTCACATAGATATTTGGGGTCCCAGTCGTGTCCCAGATCATCAGGGGCACAGGTTCTACTTAGTTGTGGTTGATGATTTTTCTAGAGTGTCCTGGACTTTTCTTCTTAAAAATAAATCCGAAGCAGGAAGTGTTATTCAAAATCTTATCAATGAAGTTCAAAATGTTTTTTCATCTACCGTTAAGTATGTGCGTACTGACAACGCTTTGGAATTCTGCACTCGTTCCCTTGCTCACTTTCTTTCTTCTAAAGGCATTATCCACCAAACCACATGTGCATACACATCTCAACAAAATGGTGTTGCCGAACGAAAGCATCGACACTTTCTTGATATTGCTCGCACATTACTTATTCAGAGTTGTGCCCCATTAGCCTTTTGGGGAGATGCTATACTTACAGCATGCTATCTGGTTAACCGCATGCCTGCTACTATTCTTGGGGAAAAATCTCCTATCTCTGTTCTCTTTCCTGACAAAGACTTGTTTACACTTACACCTCGGGTCTTTGGCACTGTTGCATTTGTCCACAGGTTATCTCCAGGGCTTGATAAGCTCTCTCCTAGGGCTATCAAGTGTGTTTTTGTGGGCTACTCCAGGACACAGAAAGGATATCGTTGTTATGACCCCGTTCATGACAAGTACTATGTGAGTGCTGATGTTACCTTTTTTGAACCAGTCATGTACTTCTCCCCTGCAGGTGACAGATTGGTCTCCTCTACACCCACGGATTCTAATGTCTATGTCCCTCCACCTCCAAGCCTGGGTCAATCCACTACAACACCACCACCACCACCACCACCTCCAATTGTACCATTTCCTAAATTCTATACAAGGCGGACAGGCCCTGCTCAATCTACATGCCAACCATCCAGCACGCCTCAGGTATGTTCTGATGTTATCACTAATGATGGGTTAGATAAAGCACCGATGCAGGAGCCTTTACTACAGGAGGAGGATCCGCCAGTCACCACAGTGATAGATGATCTTGATCGGCCTATTGCTCAAAGAAAGCAGAGAAGAAAATGTGCCTCATATCCTCTTGCCTCCCAGGTCTCATTTCATCGTCTCAGTGGGGAGTTCCAGAAATTTGCAGCTGCTGTCTCATGCGTTGAGATTCCACGGACCTATCAAGAAGCCATGAAGATTGATTGCTGGCGACTAGCTATGGAAGAGGAGATGCGTGCCTTACAGTCTCGAGGGACTTGGTCTCTAGTACCTATTCCTCCAGGTGCATCCGTGGTGAGCTGCAAGTGGGTGTTTACGGTGAAATATCATGCAGATGGACGTCTCGACAGATACAAGGCCAGACTTGTTGCACGTGGATTTACCCAAACTTATGGGGTAGATTATTTGGATACTTTTTCACCGGTGGCTCGACACTCTACTCTTCGTATCCTACTATCTGTTGCTGTGGTACGTAACTGGACCATTTTTCAGCTTGACGTAAAGAATGCTTTCTTGTATGGTGACCTACAAGAGGAAGTCTACATGCAGCAACCACCAGGGTTTGCTGCTGAGGGGGAGACTCAGATGGTGTGCAGACTTCATAAGGCTATCTATGGCCTCAAGCAGAGTCCTCGAGCCTGGTTCCAGAAGCTTTCCCAGCTAATTGAACGACAAGGGTTCAGAAGATCAAATGCGGACCATTCACTGTTCATCCAGAAGACCCCTAGTGGTACAGTTGTTGTCATGATATATGTTGATGACATCTTGGTTACAGGAGATGATGCTCAGGGAATTGAGATAACCAAATCCCTGTTGGGAAGCCAGTTTATTACGAAGGATCTGGGCACGATACGATATTTTCTGGGGATAGAGTTTGCAAGAAATGCACAAGGGATGGTAATGACTCAAAGAAAATATGTCACAGACTTGCTAGTTGAAACAGGAATGACTGGATGCAGACCGTCAAGCACACCTATGGACCCAAGCATGAAGCTGTACGATGATGATACCGAAGAGGTGGACAAAAGAAGGTACAGAGAGATGGTGGGTAAGCTCTTATACATTACTATAACTCGACCGGATATTGCATTTGCAGTAAACCGGGTGAGTCAATTTATGGAGCAGCCTAGGCAAATTCATATGGATGCCTTGTATATGATATTGAGATATCTGAAGTCCTCCCCAGGCACAGGGTTGCTATTCAGGAAAGATACAGATCTGTCTATTTCAGCTTGTGCAGATGCAGACTATGCAGGATGTCCAAAGGATTTGCGATCTTCATAGGAAGCTCTTTAGTTTCTTGGAAAAGCAAAAAACAGACTGTTGTGGCAAGATCCAGTGCTGAATCCGAGTACAGAGCCATGGCACAAGCAAGCGCAGAGATGATGTGGGTTAGAGCAGTCTTAGAAGATTTGAATGTAGATGTCTCCTTGCCTATGAATCTCCAATGTGACAATCAGGCAGCATTGTTTATTGCCAATAATCCGGCCTTCCATGAGAGGACAAAACACATCGAGGTGGATTGTCATTATACTAGAGACATGATTCAGAAGGGCTTCATTTCTACTTCTCATGTCAGTTCAGAGGACCAGACTGCTGATATATTCACCAAGCCATTGCTCAGAGGACCTTTCCAGAGATGTTCTTCCAAGCTGAGCATGATAGATATCTATGCTCCATCTTGAGGGGGAGTGTAGAGGTTTATATTATGTTATGATGTATTGTTCTGTATTTCCTATTTATATAACCTACGTCTATGTAATTTACCCAAGGGTTTTCTCTCTATATAAGAGACCCGAGGGCTCTATAAAATAACACATCAGAGTATTGTTTACTCTAACAATAGATGACCATCAGCAACTTGAACAATCCTACAACATGTATATGTCTGACTTTGTCAACTAATTCTTGTCTCCACAAATGTGGCAAGAAGCATTACAATCTACCAACCAATCAAGCTCGATCAAATGGATATAAGGAGCATGTTTTCCTATAACAACCCTGAAAGATAATGATGATGTGGAGAGGATTAAAAAAATCCCTCTATGTACTTGATAGAGCATTATATGGCATAACTTGCCTGATCTAATCAGTGTCCTCAGTTTGGTCTATCATGCCCACTGAATATATACAGAGTTATCCCTATACTGGTGGGAACAATCCATGGCATTAAATATAGATATTAGTGCCCCTCCGCCAACTTGGAAAGGGAAATATCAAAAAAAACCATCAACACATCACTGATATGATATCATCAGAAATTGTGTAGATGGTTATAAAATTAATTTTATCCCAAAATTACATTCAATAAATAATAGAGAAATTCACCTTTTTACCAAAATTGAGGTCTAAATACAAGTTTGTGGTAGTATTATCATCATAATTACTGCATAGGTTGACATGTAGTAGGTAAGGCATGCAATTAACCGTATACTCAAGTAGAGTGCATAAATATATTAAAATAACAAATATCACAATGTCATAAACTCATATTTCATATTGTACTAATATGATACCTACCACGTAAATGGGTTACAGATTTGCCACTCATCAAAACAATGAATGTCTTGTTAAATCCATCTACCCTAGTTAATAACCTCCATATCGTTTTTTACTTGAGTCTCCATACTCCACATAATTCTCTCATGTCATATAGAAGTGCATGGCTTCATAGTTCATCAAGTACTACATATATTGCATGCCCAATTGCATATGCGAGAAAACCAATCGAAGGATAACCAAAGGAGGCAAAATCAAGAGGAGTCGACTGGAAGAAGATGCAGCTCGAAAAACAAGTGGAGCAGGTAGAGATAACAAATGCGGAGGGTTATGTTGGAGGCATTACAGAGAATAATTCTAGAAATATACCATATCCCCAACGGCTCTGCAAGGCATGGGTCGCAATGTCGGCAAAATTCGTTGATATGTCGGTTTCACCAGCTTGGCGAAACGACACTGACTTGGCAAATTTCAGTACCGTTCTTTACATTTCCATGTCCTCTAGTAAAATTCCGATGACATGTCGCTGATATGCCAGTTTGACCAGGTCACTGACATGCGAGTGATATCAATATTTTGGGCCATGCTACAAGGATATATTAGCATATTGTTGCTGATTTTTTTCGAAATCCCCATAATCATCATCATTGTAACCATAACTAGAAGGAAAAAAACCTATGATTCATTCCATACTTGAGATCCATATCCACTATGCGGGATCGATGTAGCTCCACCACCCAATATTAAATCTCCTCCAACATCCATAATGACAAATGTTTTCATAATATCAAAATCTAGATAAATCTTTAACAAGATTTCAAGATTGAAGACTTCATTCATCATGTTTTCACAAATCACATGTTGAGAAAAGAAAAAAAGAAGTGGGCTCTATCATCACCACTCTTACAAAAATCAAAGAATAGAGAATGCATGCATCGAAACGGCAAGCCTTCGGGCCTTCAAAAAACCCCGGAACTTCAAATCGCCTAAAATGCTTATTAGACGAAGCTAGATCATGAAATGGGGTAAAAGGGGGGCATATATTGGTGATTAGGGAGAAAAGGATTAAAAAAACAAGGAACCTTCTATATTTCTCATATCACAAGTATATCATTGAAAGGGTTGGTATAGATGCAACTATCGCATCGACACAAACATATCGATGATATATATCACCAACATGTTGCACTACTTAAGCCCCGTGGATCGATCTGAGAGGATCTACATCATATTCTACCATTATATTTTAATCTGAGCAATGGGAGAAAATGCACTTTCTTATGGTTGACTTCACGAACATATGTGACGCCCATGTATACCTAGTCTTTTACATCTTGACAAGCTGAGCGGCAAACAAATTTCCCATGCTACCCGTGTCTATTGTCGACGAGGCCAACTTAAGACCTATAACATGTGCCATCTCCTCTTGTTAAAAACCCGTAACAAAGAAAACTTAGACCTAAAACAATTTTCTTAGCACATTATATTACCCTTGATGGCTTGATATGGCTAGAAAGAACATGGTTGGATAGCACGTGGTTGTCACTGTAGCATAAATATCATTCGCCTCAATTATAGAAAAAAATCCCACTGAACAAATACTTGTCACTATAGCATAAATATCACTATAGCATATAAATCACTAAATAGGTACTATTCAATACCATAAGTCCCGACATCACAAGCCTAAATGGTGATGCCCTTCAGATCCTTCGAGCATGGACTCTCTCATCAAGCTAGATATACACATCAGCATAAATGGAGGCAATGGGCAATATGGCAATCCCCTGGGCAGAGATATAGTGATGCCGTGGATGAAGTTAGATATACACATCTGCAGATCCAGAAACTGTGAGAGACGTGTCTCTCGTGAATAGAAATCCTGCACCTGGAGAAGACTTCAGATACCTCAAGATCATGTTGATTGCATCCATATGAGCCTGCCTAGGCTGCTCCATAAACTAGCTGACCATGCTGACAACAAACGATATGTCAGGCATGGTAATAGTAACATACAACAGCTTCCCTACCAGCTCTTTGTATTGTCTCCTATCCACCTCCGCAGAGTCATCATCATAGAGCCTACCATTGGGACTCATTGGAGTAGTAGCAGGTCTACATCCTGTCATGCTCGTCTCAAATAAAAGATCAATGATGATGCAAACGGCTTCCGGCGTCGACGTTAATAATAAAATATTTGGGCGGTGGAATATCGGTGGAGAAAAGAGAGAGGTTGAGAAGAAGAACACTCGTCGGTAACGAGGGATTGAAGAAGGAGAACCGCGGAGATCGCGTGGGGGAGAAGGGAGAGATAGAGGGAGATAATGAGATAAACTCAATTTTTCATAATACTTGACTGACTAAAAACATGGGACTACCCTCTCTTTATATAGGAGAGATGGGTTTACAAAAATAGTAAACTAATTTAAATTGACAACCGATTTGCCTAAATTGGACTCTAACAAATTCAAATTGACCTCTAATTACTCTAATTAGACTCTAATTAATTAATTGACCAACAATTACAATTAAAATCTACGAAATAAACGTTGAGATCACAGGCAATCTCAATTATTTAATTAGACCATTACGACCCTAAAAATGTAATTAAAATTGACTACTAATTAATTAGATAAATGTGGCCCTATAATTTGGGGTCACGCTGCATCAACTCTCCACCGCTTTAAAAATTCGGCTCCTGACGAATTGCGTGAACTGCTGGCTTGGGGGATGATTCGGTGCATTCCGTCGTCTTCTGGAAGAATTGATGTGGAGCGAACGGCGGAATCCATGTGCGGGCGGGAAAGGCGCGACCGTCGTGGTTGAAGAACATGTGCGGTGCGTACGGCAGCGGCGTCTCGATTGTTGACTCCTTCCCATGATGCTCGAAAAATTGGTGTGGCATGGAGAATATGGTCCTTGGAGAAGACATAATAAAGCAATGGCACAAGGAGAGGAGAAGAGGAGATGTGGCTAAGGAATGAAGCCATGGGGTCCTTATATAGGGAAAACCCAAGGCTCTAGTCCTATTTGGATAAGGAGGAACCCTTGATTTCCCTTTTACAGCCCTTTTCTTTAAATATTCCCGCTGCCAGGGGTGTGGGCGTAATTTTCGCATCCTTTCATTGTTCCTTACTCTCTCATCACTTTGGACCTTTCCGCAAATAAATATTTTGGGAAATTTTATTTTGCAATTTTCCCAAATGAGTGTCCAATCCCACAAATCGTGGATTGCATATCCCGTGAGCTTCGGGATTCTTGTTAGGGCTTCTGCGCTATGCGCGGGGGCATCGACAGCATAAGGGCGGCGCGGTGGGGGACGCTCGAGCAGGGCGGCGGCTCGCGGGCTCGCGCGAGGGAGGGTGAGGGCCTGAGGCGGCGGCGTGACGAAGGGGGGGCGAGCGGGCGCTGGGGTGAGATGGCGGCGCCGCGGTTGTCGGGGCGCTGGAGGGTGTGCGGTGGGGAGGGGACGAGGGCAGGATGCGGGAGGAGGGGAGGAGAAGGAGGGGGAGGGGAAGGCGAGATGGAGCGAGATGGCGGCGAGTTCTGCGATGGGGAGAAGAGAAACAGGAGGCGACTGGGGGGGCTTAGGTTACGGGGAAGAAAGGGTCGGGGAGGGAGAGAGATTTCGAGAGGGAGAGGGAGGCGGAGATTGGTGGGGTCGCAGGCGATCTGGCAACCCAGGGAGGGTGGCGTCGGGTTGATGCGCAGGTGGAGGGATGGCGGAAGTGGCCTGGGCGCAGGGCGCGGTTTGGCGAGGGGGAGCAGTAGCGCGGCAGAGATGGACAGGGAGGCGTGGGTAGGCGGCGAGGTTGTGGAGGTCGTGGGGTTGATGGTCGCGCGGGCCGGGGAGGGCAGGAGAGGTACCTGGGAAGGCTGGGGTGGCGCCGGGATGGTTGGCGGGGGCAGCGGGGTTGATTCCGGCGACGGATTTGGTTCTGGAAAGTGCTGGACAGCGGCCGATTCATTGATTTTCTCTTCTAAAATGATCTGGACAGCGGCTTGATCGGCTTCCACGGCGAGTTTTTCGTCGTCAAAACTCACGACAACGACTTCGGAGGTTGGCGGCTTCGATTGGGCGTCGCGGTAGGCCTCAAGGTTGGCCGTGAAGTCCCGAAACATTGATGACATGGATCGGAAGTTGTTCTGCAAATCTCGTAACATGCGCTCCGTCTCCTTGTCGTAGCCGTCGTTGGCTCGTCGTTTTTTGTCGGACGAACGATGGTGCCTTGACGTATGTTGGCGCGAGTATCGGGACGGATCGTCAGATCGTGGGGACGATCTGAAAGCCATGCTCTGATACCAAATGATGCAAACGGCTTCCGGCGTCGACGTTAATAATAAAATATTTGGGCGGTGGAATATCGGTGGAGAAAAGAGAGAGGTTGAGAAGAAGAACACTCGTCGGTAACGAGGGATTGAAGAAGGAGAATCGCGGAGATCGCGTGGGGGAGAAGGGAGAGATAGAGGGAGATAATGAGATAAACTCAATTTTTCATAATACTTGACTGACTAAAAACATGGGACTACCCTCTCTTTATATAGGAGAGATGGGTTTACAAAAATAGTAAACTAATTTAAATTGACAACCGATTTGCCTAAATTGGACTCTAACAAATTCAAATTGACCTCTAATTACTCTAATTAGACTCTAATTAATTAATTGACCAACAATTACAATTAAAATCTACGAAATAAACGTTGAGATCACAGGCGATCTCAATTATTTAATTAGACCATTACGACCCTAAAAACGTAATTAAAATTGACTACTAATTAGTTAGATAAATGTGGCCCTATAATTTGGGGTCACGGTGCATCAAATGACGTGTTTCCTTTGTGCCATTACCATACCATGATGATTTCTTGCAAATTCTAGGCCAAGAAAATAACACAGCTTGCCAAGGTCCTTGGTCACAAACTGTTGTTCAAGGAAATCCTTAGCTGCCTGAATACCCTGGTCATTACTGCATGTAACAATTATCAGCATAAACCAAAATAGCAACAGTACCTCTATGGGTTCTCTTAACAAAAAGAGAATGATCTGCAGTAGACCTGACAAATCCCTGTTGTTCAATCAACTATGAGGAGCTTCTGAAACCAAGCCCTCGGACTTTGTTTAAGGTCATATATAGCCTTGTGGAGTTTACACACCATACTGGACTCCCCCTCAGCAGCAAACCCCAGTGGCTGTTGCATATAAACTTCCTCCTACAGATCTCCATACAAGAATGCATTCTTGACATCTAATTGGAAAAGTGGCCCGCCATGTACCACAGCAACAATAATAAGAATCCGTAGTGTAGAATGACGAAAGGCTTCCTGATAATAACCCATAGGTTTGGGTGAACCCACGAGCAACTAATCTGGCCTTATATCTGTCCACAGAACCATCCGTACGTTGTTTCACTGTAAATACCCATTTACTGCCAACAACGGATGAACCTGGAGGAGCTGGTACTACATTCCACGTACCACAAGACTGTAAAGCTACCATCTCTTCCTCCATCGTCAGATGCCACTGACTACTTTGCAATGCTTCCTGATATAACCTCGGTATTTCCACAGCTGACAATCCAACTAAAAACCTCTGAAAATCCCCAAAGAGTCGTGCTAGGGAAACATGGGAAGCAAGAGGATGCATAGTGCATGCATGCCTCTTCTTCCGTAGAGTAATAGGCACATTCAAGTTCGTAGTATCCTCAGAATGTGTATCATCTAAGACATCCTGCACTTCAAGTTGCACACTCAAATCACTAGTGCCATTAGTAGAACTCAAATGCTCATAACATACCTTAAGCGTGCAGGATGATGGAGGAGGCACATGAGCACGAGGTCAGTGCTGGTAAATTTGCGAAAAGAAAGTAGGTGTGGTAGGAGGTGGGGGTGACGGTGGAGGAGAGGGTGGTGGTGGTGTAATGTCGCATGGAGCAGGTGAAACCGGAGGTAGAGGCATATAGACCTCTTCTCCACTCTCTGAGGCCCTATTCGTTTGGGGTATAAGGAGGAATGGAATAAGGGGAATAAGCCCCCAACACGCTTCCCCGTGGTACGACTATTCCCCATTATTTCATCTTATTTCACTCTTATTCCTATCTTTATCCCACCTTACCTACCTTTATTTCACCTTATTCTCCTTATTCTTATCCTCCAGCCGAACGGAGAATAGACCCTTATTCCCCTTATTCCCCATCCTTATTCCTGCTTATTCTCCTACCGAACGGGCCCTGAAGGAATGAGCTTGTCACCCGTAGGAGAGAAATACATAATGGACTCAAAGAAGGTGACATTTGCACTAACATAGTACATTCGTCGAACAGAGTCGAAGTAACGATATCCCTTTTGGGTCTTGGAATACCCAACAAACACACACTTGACAGCTCTACGAGAGAGCTTGTCAAGACCTGGAGACATCTGATGAACAAAAGCAACCGATCCGAAAACACGAGGCGTGAGAGAGAAAAGATCTGTCTCGAGAAATGCAATCGAGAACGAGATCTTCTCCCCTAGAACCAATGAGGGCATACGATTCACCAGGTAACATGAAGTTAGAACCGCGTCCCCCCAGTACGAATTAGGAGCATGGCTTTGGATCAAAAGAGTCCTGGTAACATCCAAAAGATGGCGGTATTTCCGCTCAGCCACTCCATTCTGTTGAGAAGTATACGCACAAGATGTATGATGCATAATACCATAGGATCTAAGAAACTGAGAAAGCTGAGCACTGCAGAATTCAAGTGCATTATCAGAACGTATAAACTTGACATTTGCATAAAACACATTCTTATTTCATTAATAAAGGACTGAATAACAGGATCAGCACCAGACTTGTTCTTAAAAAAAATACCCACGACAATCTAGAGAACTCATCGACGGCAATAAGATAAAACCTATGCCCTTGATGATCTGGGATACGACTAGGGCCCCAAATATCAAAATGAATCAATTCAAAAAGATAATGACTACTTCGACCCGGACAACTCTGGAATGTGGACCGATGATGCTTTCCAAGCTGGCAGGCCTCACACTGAAAAGTAGAGCGAGGAGAGATCTGTGGAATAACATGACAACTTTTGCAGAGGAAGATAACCAAACCGAAGATGCCACACATAAGGGGAAACATATCTAATGTGAAGAGAAGAGGCACCAGCATAAGGAGATTGTACTAATTTGTAGAGGCCTCCTTGCTCACGGCCAGATCCATCACCCTGCCCATAAGAATGTCCTGAAACACAAGAGCAGAAGGGTCAAATATGGCACGGCAATGTATGATTTGACTGATGGATAGTAAGTTCATAGAAAATGCAGGAGCATAGAGAACATTCTAAAGTTACATTACAGGAGTTAACTGCACCTCCCCCTGACCAGTAATGGGAGAGTGAGTCCCATCTGCTATTACAACTGATCTACCTGATTGAGTTGGGCTATAAGTGCTAAACTGTCCTCTGTCACTGCAGAGATGATGGGAAGCACCTGAATCCATAATCCATTCTGACAAATCTGCCTTGTAACAGCTAGTAAAAGCATATGTTATACCTGATGTAGACACAGAAGTTGATGTTGCTACCTCTGATAATCCTGGCGGAGAGTTAGTTGACCCAAGGGTAGGCATAATCTCCCTGAGTCGCGCTACTAGTTCATCAAATCTCTGATCAGATGCAAATAAAGAACTGCCAGCCTGTTGTATCTGTTCTGCCATACGTGCTGAAGCTGGAAACCCATGCTTAGAATAGCATGTTTCCTCATGGTGACCTGGCTTGTAGAAGTAAGTACAAGGCTGACGAGGGGGACGACTACCCCCTCCCCTGCCACAGCCACCTCGACCATGATGCCGTATAGAGCTCTCCTTACCATGAGATGCTACCATGGCTAAAGATGCCCGTGGAAGCTGAGTACCACCAGAAGATATGGAGAGTCTGCTCAACCTGCGATATGCCTCCTCCATCGGCGGTATAGTGGCATCAGTAAGAATCTGTGCTCTAACAACATCATACTCAGAGTCGAGTGCCGTTAAGAAAACTCCGGTCATCACTGAATCCCTATATGCCTTGAGCTGCTCTGTTGTGGCAGACAAGGAAATGTAACCATTAACTTCTCAAACATACCCCTTAGATAAATGTAAAGGGTATGGAGAGGACGAACATTCTACTTCGACGTGAAGATGTTATGATGAAGTTGCAGAATCTTTGACTCATTCTTCGCCAGAGAGTACGTAGCGGCAAGAAGGTCAACATAGCCTTCATCGTGGACTGACTTAGTATATCATTGGTTATTGTGACGCATGTCCCCCTCTAGGATCCGGGTACTCGGCAAACCAATCCACGCACAAACATTCCACATTCGAATGTTTGACATTCACAAAAGTAGGAGAAAATAGCAACATCAATTGGAATTTAAAATTTTTGCTTGCATTTTATTCAACCTATTCGCAACCACGTGTATTTCCATTCACCAATTCCATTGCATTCCATTGTTCATTTACATACATTCCATTTCCATGTCCACAAAATATATATTACATGCCATGTCTCTCAAAATGAAGAAGCTACAAATACAGAAAACAGTAAAAGGAACTACCAATATTGTACTACAAAAAGGGTGAAGCTACACAAAAAGGATGGTGCCTCCAACAAATCACTGCTACGAACCTGCGGATCCACACGTACGTATGTTATGAGAAAAGTTACCCAATACAATTTTAAAAAAATAATACAAAAAGAAATGCAGGATATAATTTAAATATGTGCAAAAGAGAAAGAAACTGGATAACCTGATCTCACAAAGAATTACATTCTAGTTATTATTATTAGATATGGATATAAGTAACCAAGCTTCGTGGATAGTCAGTGGTCTTGGTCTATATGAGACCTCACACTATGACTCTAAGGAAAAAAGAAAGCCTAGGGTTGGGGTGCCTCCATAGGCATGTGGTGGGGTACAGTGCATCCTAACTAAGTTCCCAACACATCCACTTAGCCTCATTCCCAATGATACTTCCGATTCACAATTTAGCTTCCAACCCGTGAATCATCGCGACAACCCAATCCTCCTTATACCCAGGAGAAATATCTCTTCTTCCCAACTTCATTAACCATATTTCACGTAACTCCCCTCTTAGCGCTCCCACTCAGGATACTAACCAATGTGGCATACATTAGCCTGTACACGAGTGTTAACTCTAAGTGACAAGCGAAACAATAGTAAACCAACCATGACTGCTTGGCCCGCGCTCGAGCACCGAGCTAAAGCACGCAAGTGTCGAGGCCAACACCGTCAGATTAGCACCTCGGTGTGCCAAGCAACATGTCCCCCAACCATCACAGTTAAAATAGCAGTTGGGATCGCGATCATATAGGCTTCTACCCTGGGTCCCAAGGGTGCATGCCCCTCCCTTGGCAGCAACTACTCTATCTACTCGTTCACCCCAATATCATATTTTTTATCCTTATATACATGTTCAATCCAAGCAGCTAGAGCAACATATGTCTAAGTCTGCTGAACTAGGATGCTACAACTAATTATTCACGTCAAGATGTCATTATTCTATAAATTCAACACACCTTTGGAGGATAGCATAATCATGATACAACCCAATCAACTTAGTTAGATGATACATAAAATACCCCTGAGATTGTGTTTACCCTAATGTAACCATTAAGTTTCTGGTATTTAGAGAAGAAAGAGGTTACATACCTCACCATCCTTCAAATGCCAAGAGCTGTAGTTAACAGGTCTTTTATATTTTCAGGATTTTTAAAGGAAAACCTAAACAATTACAACCAACGAATACTAGGGATGAACATACTGTACTACAGAGTCATTTCTATTCTCTAGTTAGGGGTATCATGTGAATATATGCAGTCGTGGTTGACATATTCCTATTACTTATGAACTAATCATAGTATTACTAATCCATCTCCCATCCGTAGGAACATCCAAGACATGATGTAAACAATGGGCAATTTCACCTTATAATTGTCAGATTTGTTAAGTAGGTAATAGATTGTGTATTGCATCTGTACTGTGCAGAAATCTAATATCTCTACAATTTGGGTTAACAAAGTAAAGAGTATATTTGATGTACACAGCCTGCAGTTTCAGCAATTTGGGTGAGTTTTATGCTATTTGATTTTTATTGACCATTGTCAGAATAGATGTATTTCTTCCAACAATTCATAGATCTTTGATTATGTTAAGAAGAAACACGTGCTCTAGTTCCGCTACATGCAACACCAGCTATCAATGTTCTAAGAGTAAGGAGCAAGCCAAAAAAGGAAACACGCAGCAACTATCAACTCTACTGCAGTCGTAGGCAATGTCTATTCTAAGGAAACTTTGGATTGCCACAATGTAATTACATTCGCATCCTCCTATTCCCAGTCATCTAAATATTAAACCAGTTTGCAGTAACTGAATGCTACGGGTCTGCTAAACATAGTCACCATGTACAGTACTAGTCAGTTTCATATGGAGAACCCACAGGGTCCAATGGTGCATACGTTTCTCATGGAGGTCGACCATCCAGAACCTATGAACAAGACATGGATCGTCAAGATGGATCCTTTGTCCCCAAATGGAGCAAGTTTGGAATATGAGGCATACAGGTCTCTGTAATATGATTTTGTACAGCCCACAGTGTCCATCAGCAGGAGTGAACAACTAACAGTTAAGGACACCCTTGTGCGGCCAGTTTGTGCCTAATTCCAACCACATCCCACTCCCCTCGCCATTAACCACCTCACGCTCTAATTCTCCTACCGGATCCCCCATTACTTTCAATTCAAGAGCAGCTCCCTTTGTCTCCAGTTTCTAAGCCATTAATGGCCTGCAACTATCTATTAAATTATTTGATTCACAACAATTGGACCCTCCAGGTCGTTCCTGTAGCAAAAATCTTTAAGGTTCCTACATAGTTTCATGATGAAGGATCCACTGGTGCAGTCTACAGTGGGGTCCTTGCATCCCTCTCTTAGATGTTGATTTACTCATGTCCCAAGAGGTACAACCAGGAGCTGCAACATGTCCAGCCACCATAATAATCAGGAGATTTGTCACTGGTTCTGCCCATGTCGATTTCCTATAGGAACTGAAAGTCAAAGTGAAAAGGGCAAAAGATGAACTGTTGTTATGGGAATCCGTTTTCTCAGTGATGCCTGCTTGAGGAGGGTTTCAATGGACAGTGACGCATTTCTGTGCAGGTTGAGATTATGAGGTACCGATTGTTGTGTACTTGTGCTGCCTCTTGCACAAGCATTTTGCCTCACTGTACAGGCAGTTATAGATTCCAGGGAACAACATTAAACCATACTCATATTTTAGATATGAGATCAAGATGCCAACATCAATCATTGCCATACACCATATGTAACTTATACACCTAGGTCATTAAAAATCTAACACCCAGAAAATCTCAAGACCTTCAGCAGTATCAAGTTGACCACTAAGAAAAAAAAGAAGGCTCGAATAATCTTTGAATATAGGACTAGAAACCGTGTCGAAATCGCAGCAAGGAGGAGGAGCATCATACCTCGAAACGATTGACATCTCAATTTCTCCACCCGCGGAGAAACGACGCAATCGGTGCTCCGATGACGATGCTAAATGGCACACAAGGGTGACCTCAAACTCCTCCATACGGGGTAGGCTTCGGATCGTCGATCCGGCGAGCTCCGGTGGTGCTCCGGCGAGGTGGAGTGAGGAGGAAGGGGCTGGATATCATGTGGGGACGTTTTTTAGGACAAGAGGGCCTCATTTGGGGGTTTTAATGTGAAGGGGTATTTAGGTTCGGATCCTGATTCAGATCCGAAATGGATCTAGACCACAGCTCGCTAAAATAGCCGTAACTCGGGCTCCCGAACTCGGATTTCCGCGTTCTTGGACTCGTTGGAAAGATCTCGACGAGCACTACGCAATGGACTCCTTACTTGAATTTTTGGGTCACTGGACAAGTACAGATTTTTCAATTAATCCCAAACTTAGTCAAGGTTTGCATTTTAGTCCATGTTAGGTTTTCGGGGTTTTCACATCATAAAAATCTCAAAGGAAGTCTCGTCCTCGAGACTTAAGATGATTTTAGTCGATTTCAACACCCGATCCCCATTGCATCCAAGTCTCCGAGAGAAATGAGCTCATAAAAATCTCAAAGAGAGCGAAACCCATAAAAATCTCAAAGGGAACTTGACTATGATTTGAATTCCATACCTGTGATCAGATGAGGGTATTTCTCCCTCATGTCCGTCTCAGGTTCCCATGTCGCTTCCTCGACGTCTTGATTTCGTCACAGAACCTTGACCAAAGGGATATCCTTCCTCCTCAGCCTCTTGACCGCGTAGTCCAAAATCTGCACCGGCTCTTCTAGGAAGGAAAGGTTTGGCTCCACAGCCAAGTCCTCGTAGTTGATCACGTATCGGGGATCTCGAATGTACTTCCGCAAATTCGACACGTGGAACACGTCGTGGATGCCCTCGAGGTGTGGGGGAAGGGCCACCCTGTAGGCCACTTTCCCAACACGGACCAAAATCTCAAATGATCCCACAAAATACAGTGCTAGCTTGCCCTTTGCACCGAAATGATGTACGCCCCTCGTTGGGGACACGCTTAAGAACACGAAGTCCCCGACCTATGATCATGAGAAATGCTTAGTCACACAGGATTTACTAAGAATTATACCCCTTAGGGCACGAATGTAAGATAACATACATGAAACTCAAAGTCTCTACGCCATTGGTCGGTGTAACTCTTCTGACGGCTTTGCGTGGTCAGCAATTTCCTCCTATAAATCTCCACCACCCTGGAGGTCTCCCTCAATGATCTGCGGGGTGAACATGGTGTTGTCACCCACCTGCTGTCAACACAAAGGAGTGGTGCATTGCCTTCCGTACAATGCCTCAAATGGTTCCACGCCTATACTGGCATGATAGTTATTGTCGTATGTGAACTCAACTAGCGGAAGGTGATCCTTCCAGGATCCCTCCCACTCAACTGCACAAGCCTGCAACAAGTCCTCCAATGTCTGAATGGTCCTCTCGGACTGCTCATCTGTCTGTGGATGGTATGTTGAACTCATGCGCAGTTCGGTCCTCAAGGCTCTCATGAATTCTCCCAAGTAATAAGATGTGAAACGGGAATCTCTGTCTAACACTACTTCCTTGGATATCCCATGCAACCGAATGATATGTTGTACGTAGAATTTGGCTAGTTGCGTTGGTGTATATGTCATGTTGACCGGGATGAAATGGACTGACTTGGTCAACCGATTAACGATCACCCATATCGCATCATGCCCGCCTAGGGTACGCAGCAATGATGTGACAAAACCCATGGAAATGCTCTCGCATTTCCATATTGGGATGGGAAGAGGCTGCAGTAAACTAGGGTATCTGATGCTCTACCTTCACCATCTGACAGGTAAGGCATCGACTGACATGCCCGACTGTATCCTTCTTCGTGCCCTCCCACCAAAAGTGTTGGCGGAGGCCTTGGTACATCTTGGTGTCTCCTGGATGTATAGAAAGTCTCGAACTGTGCACCTCATTCAAGATATCTCTCCTCAGCACCTCATCATCTGGGAAGCATACACGGTCCCCCTTCCATACGATGGATTCACGAACTCGGAATGCGTCGAACTCATCCTTCAAGCATTTTTTTGTACAAGTCTTGGATCCTCTTATCTATCTGTTTCCCTTGGATGATTATGTCCCACAAGCTACTATACTTTACCGGCACGGTCACTGCATCGGATGTACTCTCAAATGGATGCCACTCACTAAGTGTAGTGAGTACATCCCAAGTCTGCAACCACGTTGTTGAACCCTCAGTGCGTGGTCGCCTGCTCAAGACGTCTGCCACCACATTTCCCTTACCAGGATGGTAGGAGATGGTGCAATCATAGTCCTTCAGCAACTCCATCCACCGTCGTTGCCTCATGTTCAACTCCTTCTGATAAAAAAAGTATATGAGACTTTTGAGATCAGTGAAAATTTCAAATGTCACCCCGTACAAATAGTGGCGCCATATCTTTTGTACAAATACTACGGCCGCCAACTCCAAGTCATGAGTGGGGTAGTTGCGTTCATGGTTCTTTAGTTGTCGCGATGCGTACGCCACAACCTGTCCTCACTGCATCAACACAACACCCAATCCTTGCTTGGAAGCATTGGTGTAAACCGTGAAGTCCAAGGTACCGGAAGGAAGGGTAAGGATGGGTGCGGAAGTCAACCGCTCCGTGAGCGTACGGAAGCTCAACTCACATTTATCTAGGGATGAGCATGGGTCGGGCCTGGGCCGAGCTATACAGGGCCCAGGCCCAGGCCCATTTATGTTTGTGGGCTTTGGGCCGGGCCTAGGCCCACTAAAATTTTTTTTGAAGGCCCAGGCCCAAGCCCAGTCCAACTATAATGGGTCAGGCCTAGGCCGGGCCGGCCCATAATGTCTCGAAAATCAATTGGGCTTGGACTGGCCCAAAATTTATGAGTCTAGACTTGGTGGGCCCGTAAACTTGGCGAACCCTCATTTGGTTATTTTGATTGCAATGAAGTATTTATTAGTTATTTAGGTCTTTATTATTTAGTTATCCTATTGTTTTGCACGGATTTGGTCATATCTATGATTCTACAGTATCTAATGGAAAGAGTTTCATAGAGATATTATAGAAACATGTGCAAATAATAGTAAACAAACAAATTGAAAATGTACCTCAAGTGGATTAATTTGCCGGCATCGTCAACTCCCTCATTAAATCCAGATGAATATATCAAAGTGAGAGATCAAAGTCTAGACACATATGGGCTATATGTGGGCCAGGCTATCGGGCAAACGGGCCTAATTTTGGGCTTCTATACGGGCCGGGCTATCGGGCCTAACGGGCTGGGCCGGGCTAGGCCCGAGCCCGGCCCAATTATTAAACGAGCCCGATCCAATTATTAAATAGGCCCATAAATAATTCGGGCTCGGGCTGGGCCGGGCTATGCGGGCAGGGCTTCGGGCCGGGCTGGGCCGGCCCAGCCCAATGCTCATCCCTACATTTATCACTCCAGACAAATGGCACGCCTTCTGCGTCAACTGGGTGAGGGGTAGAGCCAACTGAAGGAACCCTCTGACAAACCTCCTATAGTACCCGACGAGGCCAAGGAAGCTACGAATATCTATAACTGTCTTGGGCCGCTCCCAAGAAACTAATGCCTCTATCTTGGCGGGGTCAACTGACACCCCCGCCCTTGAAATTACGTGGCCTAGAAATACCACCTCAGAAAGCCAAAACTCGCACCTAATGTATTTAGCATACAACTAGTGCTCTCGAAGCATCTCTAGCACGGTGCGAAGATGAGACTCATGCTCGTATTCATCATGAGAGTAGAATAGAACATCGTCAATTAACATGATCACGAATCTGTCCAAATACGGGCGGAAGACCCAGTTCATCAAATCCATGAATGCGACATGTGCATTCGTAAGTCCAAATGGCATAACCAAGAGCTCATAGTGGTCATATCTAGTGCGGAATGCATACTTCATTACATCGGCCTCTTTGATCCTCAGCTGATGGTATCCCGACCGTAGGTCAAAATTAGATAACATTGATGCTCCCTGCAACTGGTCAAATAGATCATCTATCCTGGGAAATGGGTAATGGTTCTTGACCTTTCTCTTATTCAACTGCCTATAGTCTATGCATAACCTTAGGGATCCATCCTTCTTCTTCTTCAAGAAGAGGACTGGTACTCCCCATGGCGATGTACTGGGGCGGATGAATCCATTCTCCAATAGCTCCTACAACTGTACCTTGAGCTTCTTGAGCGCAGCCGGTGCCAACCTGTAGGGAGGGATAGAGATTGGTTGTGTATCTGGTAATAACGTGATCTCAAACTCTATCTCTCGTACTGGCGGTAATCCGGGAAATTCGTCTGGAAGCACATCATGAAACTCACACACAACTCTAACATTTGTGTGCCGCTGAGTCTACTACGTAGGCAAGGTAGCCTACACTATCGTGGTTGAGTCTCGCGATTAGATGTGCAGCTTGACTTAAGGGAGACATTAAGAGAGACATATGGATATAAATGAAATTTTGCTATTCTCCTTTGGACTCGTGTTGGGTCAGAAGTCTTCCAACAATATCCAGTATTCGAACACCGATGAAGAATGATATGCATGGAATGGAATGGAGTACCACATCTCTGATACCAAACTGTGATGCACGTCCCCCTCTAGGATCAGGGTACTCGGCAAACCAATCTACGCACATACATTCCACATTCGAATGTTTGACATTCACAAAAGTAGGAGAAAATAGCAACATCAATTGGAATTTAAAATTTTTGCTTGCATTTCATTCAATCTATTCACAACCACGTGTATTTCCATTCACCAATTCCATTGCATTCCATTGTCCATTTCCATACATTCCATTTCCAAGTCCACAAAATATATATTACATGCCATGTCTCTCAAAATGAAGAAACTACAAGTACAGGAAACGGTAAAAGGAACTACCAATATTGTACTACAAAAAGGGTGAAGCTACACAAAAAGGATGGTGCCTCCAACAAATCACTATTGCGAACCTGCGGATCCACACGTAGGTACGTTATGAGCAAAGTTGCCCAATACGATTTAAAAAAAATAATACAAAAAGAAATGAAGGACATAATTTAAATGTGTGCAAAAGAGAAAGAAACTAGGTAATCTGATCTCACAAAGAATTACATTCTAGTTATTATTATTAGATATGGATATGAGTAACCAAGCTTCGAGGATAGTCTTTGGTCTTGGTCTATATGAGACCTCACACTATGACTCTAAGGAAAAAAGAATGTCCTAGGGTTGGGGTGCCTCCGTAGGCATGCGGTGGGGTACAATGCATCCTAACTAAGTTCCCAACACGTCCACTTAGCCTCATTCCCAATGATACTTTCGATTCACAATTTAGCTTCCAACCCGCGAATCAACGCGACAACTCAATCCTCCTTATACCCAGGAGAAATATCTCTTCTTCCCAACTTCATTAACCATATCTCTCATAACTCCCCTCTTAGCGCTCCCACTTGGAATACTAACCAATGTGGCCTACATTGGTCTGTACACGAGTGTTAACTCAAGTGACAAGCGAAACACTAGTAAACCAACCATGACTGCTTGGCCCGCGCTTAAGCACCGGGCTAAAGCACGCAAGTGCCGAGGCTAACACCGTCAGATTAGCACCTCGGTGTGCCAAGCAACATGTCCCCCAACCATCGCAGCTACAATAGCAGTTAGGATCGCGGTCATCTAGGCTTCTACCCGGGGCCCCAAAGTTGCTTGCCCCTCCCTTGGCAGCAACTACTCCATCAACTCGTTCACCCTGATATCATATTGTCGATCCTTATATACATGTTCAATCCAAGCAACTAGAGCAACATATGTCTAAGTCCGCTGAACTAAGACACTACAACTAATTATTCACGTCAAGATGTCATTATTATATAAATTCAACACACTTTTGGAGGGTAGCATAATCATGATACAACCCAATCAACTTAGTTAGATGATACATAAAATACCCCTGAGACTGTGTTTACCCTAATGTAACCATTAAGTTTCTGGTATTTAGAGAAGAAAGATGTTACATACCTCACCATCCTTCAAACGCCAAGAGCTGTAGTTAACTGGTCTTTTATATTTTCAGGATTTTTAAAGGAAAACCTAAACAATTACAACCAACGAATACTAGGGATGAACATACTGTACTACAGAGTCATTTCTATTCTCTAGTTAGGGGTATCATGTGAATATATGCAGTCGTTGTTGATATATTCCTATTACTTATGAACTAATCAAAGTATTACTAATCCACCTCCCATCCGTAGGAACATCCAAGACATGATGTAAACAATGGTGAATGGACAATTTCACCTTATAATTGTCAGATTTGTTAAGTAGGTAATAGATTGTGTATTGCATCTGTACAGTGCAGAAATCTAATATCTCTACAATTTGGGTTAATAGAGTAAGGAGGAGTATATTTTTTGTACACAGCCTGCAGTTTCAGCAATTTGGGTGTGTTTATGCTATTTGATTTTTCTCGACCCATTGTCAGAATAGATGTATTTCTTCCAACAATTCATAGATCTTTGATTCTGTCAGGAAGAAACACGTGCTCTAGTTCTGCTACATGCAACACCAGCTATCAATGTTCTAAGAGTAAGGAGCGAGCCAAAAAAGGAATCACGCAGCAACTATCAACTCTACTGCAGTCGTAGGCAATGTCTATTCTAAGGAAACTTTGGATTGCCACAATGTAATTACATTCGCATCCTCCTGTTCCCAGTCATCTAAATATTAAACCAGTTTGCAGTAACTGATAATGCTACGGGTCTGCTAAACATAGTCACCATGTACAGTACTAGTCAGTTTCATATGGAGAACCCACAGGGTCCAATGGTGCATACGTTTCTCATGGAGGTCGACCATCCAGAACCTATGAACAAGACATGGATCGTCAAGATGGATCCTTTGTCCCCAAATGGAGCAAGTTTGGAATATGAGGCATACAGGTCTCTGTAATATGATTTTGTACAGCCCACAGTGTCCATCAGCAGGAGTGAACAACTAACAGTTAAGGACACCCTTGTGCGGCCAGTTTGTGCCTAATTCCAACCACATCCCACTCCCCTCGCCATTAACCACCTCACGCTCTAATTCTCCTACCGGATCCCCCATTACTTTCAATTCAAGAGCAGCTCCCTTTGTCTCCAGTTTCTAAGCCATTAATGGCCTGCAACCATCTATTAAATTATTTGATTCACAACAATTGGACCCTCCAGGTCGTTCCTGTAGCAAAAATCTTTAAGGTTCCTACATAGTTTCATGATGAAGGATCCACTGGTGCAGTCTACAGTGGGGTCCTTGCATCCCTCTCTTAGATGTTGATTTACTCATGTCCCAAGAGGTACAACCAGGAGCTGCAACATGTCCAGCCACCATAATCATCAGGAGATTTGTCACTGGTTCTACCCATGTCGATTTCCTATAGGAACTAAAAGTCAAAGTGAAAAGGGCAAAAGTTGAACTGTTTTTTTTTGAAGCCAGAAAAGGGGGCAACACTCTTAGGTGTTCACCCAAAAAAAAAAGTTGGAACTGTTGTTACGGGAATCCGTTTTCTCAGTGATGCCTGCTTGACGAGAGTTTGAATGGACAGTGACGCATTTCTGTGCAGGTTGAGATTATGAGGTACCGATTGTTGTGTACTTGTGTTGCCTCTTGCACTTGCATTTTGCCTCACTGTACAGGCAGTGATAGATTCCAGGGAACAACATTAAACCATACTCATATTTTAGATATGAGATCAAGATGCCAACATCAATTATTGCCATACACCATATGTAACTTATACACCTAGGTCATTAAAAATCTAACGTCCAGAAAATCTCAAGACCTTCAGCAGTATCAAGTTGACCACTAAGAAAAAAAGAAAGCTCGAATGACCTTTGTATAGGACTAGAAACCGTGTCGAAACCGCAGCAAGGAGGAGGAGCATTATACCTCGAAACGTTTGACAACTCAATTTCTCCCCCGCGGAAAAACGATGCAATCGGTGCTCCGATGACGATGCTAAATGGCACACGAGGGTGACCTCAAACTCCTTCATGCGGGGTAGGCTTCGGATCGTCGATCCGGCGTGCTCCGGTGATCTCCGGTGGTGCTCCGGCGCAGTGGAGGGAGGAGGAAGGGCTGGATATCATGTGGGGATGTTTTTTAGGGCAAGAGGGTCTCATTTGGGAGTTTAATGTGAAGGGGTATTTAGGTTCGGATCCTGGTTCGGATCCGAAATGGATCTCGACCACAGCTCGGTAAAATAGCCGTAACTCGGGCTCCCGAACTCGGATTTCCGCGTTCTTGGACTCATTGGAAAGATCTCGATGAGCACTATGCAATGGACTCCTTACTTGAATTTTTTGGTCACTGGACAAGTACAAATTTTTCAATTAATCCCAGACATAGTCAAGGTTTGCATTTTAGTCCATGTTAGGTTTTCGTGATTTTCACAGTTATCTCCATGGACACAGTCCCAGAAAGCCACATACATGCATAAACATCGTCTGCCTCCCATGAGGCATTGACCCCAGTCTTGTCACCAGGATCCTCCTGTGTGAGGATATGCTTCTTGCCATTACATTGCATGAGACTCATGAACTGCATGGCCTAGAGTTCATAGTTCGTTCCATCCATCTTCATGATGGGTGCTGGACCGTTGAAGGCACCTAGGAATGGAACATCTGCTTTGTTGTCTGACATGACGCCAACAATCTCCAAGATTGGGGTTGCAAACTGGAATAGCTATGTCTATACATACAAATAGGAAGACGGTTGTAGGTGTAGACTCATACCACAACCTCTTCCATCCACTAGAGGCTTCTTTAGATACCTAGGATGGTTTTAGAAGATTAAAAACCATACCCTATGAACCAAATCAGACCTAGCAGGACCCACTGGAAAGGGGGTGCGGCAGCCCTTCCAGAACCAAAGACCCCCTTTGACCGTAGCCGTTGCTGCTGCTTCTTGGTGGCGGCGGTTGTGGCTGCCGCTGTTGGCAGCAGCGGTCGTGCGAGGACGCGCTAGGGTTTTGGTGGGATAGGGATTTTAGGGCACAGGCTCCGGTCTAGGACCGTCTCTCTGATACCATGTGGAAGGATTGAAATGAACTGAATGAATTTACCGTAGCCCTAGATCTCTCTTATATAGAAGAAAAGCTTTAAGGAAAAATTACATAAAGAGACGGAAGAAATAGAAAATTACAAAATAAAGATAAAGCGACATAAATATCTCAATACTCCAGGTGGAGGCGGCATCTCCAGGCGGTCGCCGCCACATCCAGGCACTCCCCCTTGGCGCTCACCGTGAGGCATCTCCTCAGATCGGCGCATCTTCTTTAGTCGATACTCCCTCTTGTGTGATCACCGTACGTCGTCGCACCCCCGCTCCAAGCTCCAAGTGGCGATCTCCTTGTGCGCACCTCGAGCCCCATCTCCAACGAGTCCATGCAGCGCCTCTTCTCAAGTGGGGCGGCCCCCGTATGGGTTCCCACGATGGGAACCCTAATTTCTAAGGGTGTGAAGAAAAGGGCTCGATGGCAAAAAAGAAGGGGTTCCTGCTGCATATGGGCCCTTCGGGCCGTGTACAAAAAAAAGGCCATGCGAGAAAAAAAGAAAGGGCTTGTTTTGAGAAAAAAAGAGGGAAGTGGATTGTTTTGAAAAGAGAGAGAGAGAGAGAGATCGTATGAAAAATCGTACAAAAAACATCTGTGAAAAAAATGCAAAAAAGGGAAAAGCGGGAAAAAAGAGGAAAAGGAGATGAACGACTTATTTAAAAAAATTGTGCTGGTTAAAAAATTGATGAAATAGCTGAGAAAAAAATGATTGACTGAGAAAAGCCAAGAAAATTGTGACAACTTGTTTTTTTCTCTCCATCTTCATGTCTTTGCCCAACTTTGTCAATGTTATTGTGTTCCGACAAGTATGGGAGAAAGGGGGAGTATTGTGTAGAATTCTCCAGTCACGATTCAAATTCCGGGTCAGATTCAGATTTTTCCAAGCCAATTGTTCTGACTCTACAGTCTAATTTTTCAGACTCAATGTTCAGATTCTGATTCTTCAGTTAGATGTGCACATGTTTGCCAACATTTGTTATGGTCCCCATCTTTTATTTTGGTCAGAGTTTTCAAGTGATCCATAAGGACTCCATATTAGAAATCCCATTTCCTATGCAATGTGGGCTAGGGTTTCATGCGATTTCATAGGGACTACAGAGTAGTGATCCCATTCTGTGAGGCAGTATGGGAGAGACACAATTCTCCGACGAGGAGGCTTTTTCAAACTCCATTCTCCAGCGACAGTGGACTCCGACGAGGATGTCTCCACGGCTTTTTCAGTTCGGTCCTTTCAGAGATGGAGTAGTTGTCCACATGTTGTGGCAGGCTAGAGTTCTCCAAGTGGAGACTCATTTCCAGTTGCAGTGACTCTGACAGGCGCAGTACATAGCACATGCTCTCCGACGAGGAGATTCAGTTTGACTCATACTCCAGCCCGTTTGTTCCTCCTCACCTGCACGGCATGAGAAGCAACGTCCTCGACAGCAGCCGACAGTTATGCGCGTTGAGTTGATATTGTTTGTAGTGTCTTGTATTGTGAGTTGAGATTTCTTTCTGTTTGTCCAAGTTGAGCATTGCATGCTCCAGCTTGAGGAGAAGTGTTGGAATATATGCGTCATATGTAAGATGGGTAAATGGATCCTTCCAAGATCCATTTACCACATCCATAGTTTAGCCCCACATCTACCAGTGGTGGGACTTGGAGAGTCTGTGGAGGCTATATAAGAATCCCCAAATCTCCTGTATCCAATGAGAAAGTCAATAGACACATATGACCCTTTGAGACGTTCTCTCGTGGTTTCATCCCGCTCCTTAGGGAGTAAGGTTCCATGTAAAATCTCGTTATTCCATATTTATTATTCTTTATCTACGATACGCTTCTGCATTCTTTATTTTTTAATAATGGCAATACCCTACAGATATGGGCAATGGTGATACCCTGGAGATATGTCAATGACAATACCTTATGGAAGCGATGGCGTTACCACAGCAATCCAACAGTGATCCTGATATAGAGTTATAAAGATATGATGATATCCTCCCAAATTGGGTATTCCAGGCCCTCTTTAGTGATGGAGGCAATCATTTTACTCTGTCAAGCCCCCTTTCAGTGAGGGTCTAACTTCATTGGTGGGTCCTTCAGGACTTCTTCCAACTTCCAATCAATGCTTCATGAAGATGCTTGAATGGCAAGATGATCTTCGAAGAGCGTGATTGTTGGAAACTAGTGGTCCAAGAGTGTGCATGAAATCATATCTTCAATATAATGCAAATTGTGAAGGCATAGAGTGGGATAAATCGAGCATGGAGTTCCAATCTAAAACCTTCGCCTTGATACCATGTGAAAAAGAAATATAAGTACGAAAAGAATTGATAATGATCCCAATGAAAAACGATAAAGCGGAAGCAATAATCAAGAACAAGCAAGATAAACATGAAGAACACTTGAGATTTTATGTGGAACTCGACTCCGTGAGGAGCAGGGTCAAACCACGAAAGAACGCCTCAAAAGGTGGTTTATATTTCATTCCAATGAGTACAGGGGTATGGGACTCTTTATATAGCCCCATTGACTCTTCAGAGTCCCACCTAATAGATGATGCGGGACTAGTGGTAGTTGGACCATGGAGTGATCCAATTAACCACCAAAGTCATTCTCCAACACTCTTCCTCAAGTTGGAGCATGCAATACTAAGCTTGGACAAACAGAAAAAGACATGAACTCACTCGATGAATGCACGACACTACGGACCATAACGACTCAATGCATACTTTGTCAGTTGCTGTTGAGGACAGTGTTTTGCATGCTATGTTGGTGAGGATTATCTTGACATACGGCCTCTGTAATGAATCTCGTCTGTTGTTGAAAACCTCATGGGGTCAGCTTGTCACCTACGGGAACATCTGTCGATACCATTTTCTTTATATACCAGGAATATGCATATGAATATATCTTAATGCGGGATGCTCTCTCGAGACCTCAACGTGGGTTCTTTCTCTTGGGAACCTCAGAAGGATCTCGTGCTAGAGTTCACGGTCATTGGAGTTTGCTTTTGCCAACATTGATCTGGTCTTTGAGTAGAATCTCTGGAAATCAATGGACGAGCGCCTCATGTACTCTCCCTCTCCCCCTTTCTCCCATACTTGTCAGAATTTGGAGGGTTCTTGACCAAGTTGGCAGAGCACGTGGTGGGGGATAAAAATTTCTTCAACATTTTTCTTCTTCTTTCTTTTTTATGCGCATCTCATATTTTTTTAGAATATATTCTAGGAAGACTGATTATTTTGACATCAACATTGGTCTACATCAAGGTTCAACTTTGAGTCCGTTCCTTTTTACTTCGATTATGGATGAGTTGGCAAGTCACATTTAGGATGTATGAGATACCTTGGTGTATGTTATTCGCCGCTGATATTGTGTTGTTTGATAAGACTAGAGATGAAGTAAATGAGAAGCTTGAGGTCTGGAGACATGCATTGGAGACTAAAGGATTTCATATAAGTAGGTCTAATGTTGAATATATGGAGTGCACTTTTAATGGAAGCAATGGTGAAGGAATCGAGGTGAAGATTGGAGACAATAACATTCAGAAGAGATATTCTTTTAGATATTTGGGATTATTTTGCAACATGATGGGGAAATTGATGGAGATTTACTAATAGAATAAATGCAGGTTGGCTAAAGTAGAATGGACCTTCTACTGTTCTCTGTGATAAGAAAATTCCTTTGAAAATCAAAAGAAAGTTTTATAAAGCAGCCATGAGACCTATTATGCTTTATGGATATGAATGTTGGCCTGTGAACCATAGACATGTGCAGTAGCAGAAATGGAAATGCTAAGGCGGATGTGTGGACACTCACGTAAAGATCGGATTCGGAGTGATGTAATCAGAAGGAAAGTGTAGCTCCAAACGAGGATAAGATGCAAGAAAATCGCTTAAAGTGGTTTGACCATTTGCAAAGGAGGTCATTTGATGCACCGGTGAGGAGATGCGAGTTTGGGGATGTTGAGTCGGCTAAGAGAGGGCGAAGAAGGCCCAAGAAGTGTTGGAATGATATTATACGAAGGGATTTTAGTTTTTGGGATCTAAGCTCGAGAATAGCCCAAGATAGATCTGGATGGTGCAAAGAATCCATGTAGTCGACCCTACTCAATGTGGGAAAATGCTTTGTTGTTGTTGTTGATCTTTTTTGGCCTCTCTCTCTCTCTCTCTCTCTCTGCAAGCCTTCTTCCCTTTTTGTGGCTTTTCTTTTGTTGCATATAATAATGCCCCACTTGGACCCAAAATCCTTGGCCCTTTTTTTAGCCTCCCTTTTTTTTGCATTTGAATTGCCCCTTTCTTTCTTTCTTTTGGAAGCATCCCAATGGGCCCATCACTTCCCCCCCCTTGAATACACTCACATTCTCTCTCTCTCTACCAAGCATCCCAACATGACTCAATACCTTCCCACTTCATCTATTACAACCCAAGTCTATCTCTCTCCATCACTTTTCTCTTTTTTTTTAAATGAGGGGGTATCATCCCATTTGTCTCATGCCTAAGGTTCCTGGAACTTGAGCCTCATGCCACCGCCGATGGCTACGAAGCTCTATTGGAGAGCGATGAGGACAACCGCTTATGTTGGTATGCGACTGGAGGAGCAGACGGGCCTGGAGTGCGCGTTGGAGGTGCTCGTGTATGCAGAGATTGGTTTGAGCGATTGGGTGGGCGTGTCGCATTAACGAAGGAGAGGATGAGTTGTGTCTAGAGGACCGTATGCCTGGATGGGGGTATCACGATAGTGGCTACGCTTGGGGGGAAGTTGATACATGTTTGAGGGGAGGAGGTGTAATAGGAGGAAGACCCACTTTCTGTTCTTGAGAAGGGGTTTAGATCACCCCTTTTGTGTTTTTTTCGATGATCGCGTAGAGGGGTGACTGTTGCAGCGGTTGCAGCTGGACACCGTCGTGCCAAGATCGCAGATCTGGAGGTATGTTCTTGTGTCATTTCTTAAGATACATAGGCTCCAAATGATTCTTCTTAGCGATGGTGCAGTTGCGGCTTGGATGTTTGAGTTAAGGAAGAGGAACCCCGAGTGGTTGTAGAAGTGCTTGTGCCTCGACTTCGTGATGTTAGAGGGTGCTCGATCTGGAGGTGCACATGGAGATACGGTCGCAGAAATACACGTATGGAGGACAGCCTCTGCATGTTCGCCGAAGGGGTGCGTCGGCATCATGTTCGCTCGAGAACATGGCCTGGAGATGGAGGCGTTTATGAACCCAATAGTGACAAATTTCGAGATCATCGGAAACAAATCACAAACTCGAACCGAATATCTGGAGAATCAAATCTGATCTGATATTGCACTATCTCAAGAAATAAAAAAGCACAAACTTTAAGAACAATTCTCTCATAACATGGACAATATGAATGACAATAATTGAACAAATTGAATCTTCCGAAAAATCAACTAGCATCGATACCATGTGGAAAACGATAAAGCAGAAGCAATAATTAAGAACAAGCAAGATAAACATGAAGAACACTGGAGATTTTACATGGAGCTCTACTCCGTGAGAAGCGGGATGAAACCACGAAAGAAGACCTCAAAAGGCGGATTCTTCTAGTGCATTCTTTCAATGAATACGGGAGTGTGGGGCTCTTTATATAGCCCCACTGACTCTCCAGAGTCCCACCAATAGACGATGTGGAACTATTCTTCGTGGTATGGTAATTGGACCCTCCTAGTTCTCTATATAATAAGAAGCTAGAGTTGGGAGAGTACACATGAATAGACAAATACAAAAAATACCCCCAAAGGGTTGCAACTCATGCATATACTGACAACCATTAAAGGTCATCTTTTGTGCGCGGCATATGTGAAGAAAAAGGATTCTTTTTTGAGGAAAAGAAAAAAAGGATTTTAACGCTTGAACTTAATTGGTATTTGAACTTTGATCATGCTTCTTTGTTTGAATAGTATGAATCTGAGGATACCAATCCCTTTTTCCTTTTACTGACCATTTTTGAAGGAGGCTTGGCACAAACATGGGCATTATCCTAGATTGAGCATAATTTTAGAGATATCTGAAGAAGATATAGATACAGTTTATGTAACGGTAGAATGCCAATACTCGTAGCATGACCAATTATAAGTATGCTTACCAAAGAAGTTGAAGACTTATAAAAATTCCTAAACTTTTTTATGGGCTTAGTAACTCAATTTTTAAGGAGTCTTTTTAGGGAATCTACCCTGCTTGGATAATTTTCTGTTTTGTTTTGGCACAATTTGGAATAAGGGTTATGTTGTAATGATGTAGTGGTATGGTACATCTGCTTTTTATTAAGATACAGTGAAAAATAGTCATCCATTTACAATAAAAAAACTATTAAATCATCATTGACATTATTATAGTGCAGGATTGGGCATTGATTTTCATGAAAAATGAAGCTGGTCATCTCAAACTAAGGCTTTTACCGGTGTCATCGCAGTAAAATGTTGGATATGGTACACAATCACAACATAACGTTATTACTTTTTTAGGAAAACAGCAGAGCATTGTACCTCAAATTAATTATGGAAATATAAGAAGCTTAAAACTGATCAAGAGAGTGCACCTGGAAAATCAAAAATTGTTTATAGTACATTACAGCACAATTTCAACTATGCTGAATACATATATATCTATTAGTTCATTGGATTGCATTCAGTGCCAATCTGCTTTATATGAAAATAAGGATGACATTCTTACAAGTAAATATACAAATTAGTGTGAGAATCAACCACCTGACCAGGACCATGATATGTAACTTCACCTCCACGCTCAGTACGAAAAATATCAAAAGGTGCATCTTCCACATCAAACTTCAAGAATTCCACTGCACCATTAGTTCCCAGTGTATAAACGGGATGATGCTGAAGCATAATTAACATGTCTGAGTCATCTTCATCTTTATCCACTAAGACAAGCCTTTCAGCAACCAAGGCTTTCTGAAGAGTCCAAGCCTCTTTGTATGGTACTAGTTCTTTGTGAAAATCAAAATATTGGCATCTGCTAATGAAAGCCAAATTATTCGTGTACTAAGCTCCAGTTATCTATCAATAATAGAAGGGATGTGGAATTCATAGGTCCTTCACATAAATAATACAAACATTACAGCTCATTTCAATATGTATCACATAAAATTCTAAAAAAAATAGCTCACATATGGAAGTAAATAAATTCCTAAAAGATTTGGCGCTTAAATATCAGTATTGACTATTGCTGATTTAACTGCTACTAAAGGATCTTAGAGGAAAGAAGAGGTTCTTATTGCTATGGAAAAAAGTAACGAGAAATTAACTAATTTCCTCTTAGGATTGTGGATATGTGGAGGATGGAGATAGAGGCGAAAGCTGGGGAGAGGGAGGCGGAGAGCGTAATCCGTTGATCGGTGAACAGAGCGCCACATGTGAGGGAGGATGAGATGAGGCCATGTCTCCCAATGATGAAGAGAGGTTAGAAAATGTAGTCATGGAGGATCTGGCGGGGGAGGGGTCGTGGAGCGCAGTGAAGCGGCGACCCCGGTCAGCCAAGACAACAAGCGAGGGAAGCACATGGTGCTATAGGTGCGGGGCTTTAGACCATATTTCGAGGGGTTGCTCGGCTGCTCAGCAGTCGTGTTTCAGATGTGGTCGCCCAAGCCACCGTCACAAGGAATGCTACATTCAAGGATCTCGGTCAATGAAGAATCGCCCCCATGTATGAAAGGATGATGCGACATCGGCGATCTCATCGCAAGTACCCGTCAAAGAGGTGGCTGATATGCTGAAGCGGCTCGCGAAGGGAGCAGTGCTGGAGCGACCTTTGGAGGGCTTGCTTGTAGGGAAGGGGATGCCTCCGACCTGAAGAAATTGGGCTTCCGCTTATGCACAGCAGGAGGTGGTTGCATTGACGCAGTTGGTTGCCGTGAGGGACTCTATGCGTGAGGGGCCTCTCCTCTACTGGAGCGAAGTTGGTGATTGAAGGTGCTTTGGAAGGAGGGCTACCATCAGAGTTGAAGGGCAGGATCCGGTGGAGGAGACCTTGGTACTTAGATGGAGTGTCGGAGAGTGTTATCTCGGTGTGGAAGTTGAAGATTTCAAGGGTCCCCTTGCGATGCAGGAGGATTGAGATCTTGAGGAAGGCCTTGACGGAGTTCGGCAAAGTGTGGGGGCTAACATGCTCAGGTATGAAACCAGACGAAGGCCCTGAAGTGGTGATCGACATGAGGGTACCAGGCTAACGCCGATCACGTGTGTGGTGATGTCCATCAGAAAGAGAAGGGCACCACTCCTGCTAGAGGTATTGGAGGAGCAAATATCGAACGAGTGCCATCGAGACCATGATTGCAAGGTGACGATGGAGCGGACGGTCATAGGAGGTAGTCAAGATCCGGGGGTTGCGGCAGATACCTCGGAAATTGCGAAATCGACGAGATTCAAAGATAATTCGACGGTTGTCATAAATGGAAACCCCAATTCAACAGCCACCTCCATCTTCAATGCCCTCCTCTTCAACTCAAACGTTGCGTCGATTCCTGATGTATTCATAAATCCTACTTTAAAGGCGAACCCTTCGGGCCCAACGGGAAGAGTTGAGTTATCGGGTCTGCTACTTTACCTGATAAGCTCACCAAGATCTGGCCCTCTATCGGAGCCCTATCTATAATATAGGGGCGCCTCCCTTCACCCGACGCCTATTGTGGGAGGACCGAAGCAAGTGACAATCCGATCCCTCGATCTGAATGTGAGGATCACCCTGGAAAATGGCTTGAACCATCATTCTCCGAGGGGGCACAGTTGGACTTCATCTGGGGTGGTTATCTCGATTGCCATCGTTGGCGGTTTTGCAAGCGAAGATTACAGCCTCTGCTCACGATGGATCCCCAGGGTCGGAGACCGACACAGCATGGGCTTTTGAGAAACATCGAGCGATAAATGCTTATAACAAGAATGACAAAGAAGGAGGTGTCGAGCATGTGTTGGGCATCATAAACCCCCAAAGGCGAGTGACGTCGAGCTATGGCCTCAGATTTCAGCGAAATTCGGTCGAATTTCTGTCGAATATCGATATCCAGTCGAAATCGAAATTCGACCAAAATAGTCGAAATGACCAAAATATGGGGACCCTATTACAAAAAATGACCGAAATGACCGAAATTCCGTTTCGGTCGGTCACCGAAATGGTGACCGAAACCGACAATTAGGGCACCATCGATACATAGGGAAGGGGGCTAACGCACGAAAGGGGACGGGAGGATGAATACATGAAAAAATACATTCTCAAGTAGCTTTGTATGAGGGACAACAAGTTAAACATTTTTCAAGAAAATGATTTCGCGCGGATGCAGGTAAGTGGGAGTCTTGCAGCTTGAACGGAGTTTCGCAGTGGATGGCCATGAAGTGCCTCGGAGTGGAAATGCAACGACAGAGGGGCCACACGATGATGGCAGAGTACTATAGGAGAACAAATAGCAAGGTTTGGAAGGGGGTCCCATCCAGGGCAACTCCGAAGAGACAGAAGGGAACACAGAAATGTTGATGTTCGAGAAGACGGTTGCACATATGGGGATAAAGGTGACGGGGGCCTCCCCCACGATCTACAAATGAAACTCCTTTCTTGGAACATGCAGGGGTTGGACCAATCGGAGAAGCAATTGAAGATCAGCTCACTATTGGCAGCATGGAAGGCGGAAGTGGCTTGCTTACAGGAAACTAAAATTGATTCATGGGAGTCAATGAGATGGAGTTCAGTTGCGGACCTCATCTCAGTGAATTCAGAGTTGTGCTGGTGAGTGGTAGTTTGGGAGGCATTGTCATTGCTTGGAACGGTGATTTATTTGATCTGATGGATGAGATCATGTTGGCATATTTGGCCTCGGTTACTTTGGTTAATAGGAGGGACCATTCCCCCTTTGTGGTCACCTCGGTGTACGGCATTGCGGGCTCTTCACCGAACGCGGTCTTATGGGATGAGTTACGGAAAGTTAGAGGAAGATTCCCATAGATGGCCAGGTGTGTTGGCGGTGACTTCAATGTCATATTGTTAGTGGAGGATAGACCTAGAGGCAGAGGGGTGCAGCCCCGGGTCCAGTGCTTTTGCAGATGTGACGGGGGAGCTTACGTTGGAGATTTTTGATGCGGTGAATTGTAAATACACGTGGAGGATCTCTTCCTCAAGGTCACGTATTGATCGTTTTCTGGTGTTTGTTGAGGCCCTGGACGTATACATCTCAGTAACAGTTACTTCTCTACCTATATTGAGATCGGACCATATGCCACTTTGTTCGGATACTTGTAGCGGAAGAGGAACATCCTCGTACTTCAAATTCGAGCGGTGTTGGATGCTAGAGGAGAGCTTCTATGAGTTGGTCACTTCCTTCTGAACTAAATTAGACGTGGAAGATTCCGCTACTGTGAGGTTCATCTTGAAGCTGGCGGCACTCGACAGAGATCGATGGGTTTCAAGAGGGACTCTCGTGCCGCACAGGAGTCAAGGAGGAATGAGACTCAGGAAGAGATGGTAAGGCTGGTCATGCTGGAGGATAGTAGGGAACTAGGTGAGGAGGAGTTAGTAAGCCAAGGCTTTGTGCAGAGGATCCTTGAGGAGGATCGGAAGCGGAAATATGAATGAAAGCAAAGGTCCTGTCAGAAGTGGCTAAAGGAGGGGGGTATTAATACCAAATTCTTTCATGCGGTGGCAAATGGGGGCAGAGAAGGAATATGATACACTTAGTTGAGGTCGGGGGGAGGTGTATCATGGGGAGGAGGAGGTTGCAAGGGTGGTGACGAGCTACTTCAGGAGCATGAGCAGACATCTACCGCATTGCAGTTCTAGGTGGTTGGGCCTTGGGGTGAGATCCATCTCTACTCATGAGTCAGAGTTGTCGACGAGACCTTTTAACATGCAGGAGGTTCAAGAGATTGACTTTGATCGGAATACAGATATGTGTCCTGGGCCGGACGGCTTTCCGATTCTCTTCTTCAGGGAATTCTGGGATGTGATTGATGAGGAGGCGATAAAGTTGGTGACAGAGTTTGCAGGTGGGAATTGTGATTTTAAGCGGCTAAATAGACATTTCATCTTTCTACTTCCTAAGAAGGATGTTGCCAGAAGATTATCGTCTGATTGCTCTTTCAAATGCAATTTACCTGATTATGGAAAAAGTCTTTGCCAATAGGCTGAGGGGAGTGCTATGCAGGATTATTTCCCCGATAGAGTGCTTTTTTGCCCGGCAAACAACTTATGGATAGTGTGGATTTGGCATCTGAGACTGAAGCTGATTGGCATGGGAAAAAGATCAAAGGAGTCTTGTGGAAGGTCGATTTTTCAAAGGCACAAGACTGCGTGGATTGGCGTTTCATCTGGATGTCACTTTACAGACGTGACTTTCCAGAGAAATGGCTATTGGATGAAGAGATGCATCACAACTATGTCTTGTGTAATTCTAGTGAATGGATAGCCAAAGAGCGGGTACTTTCAGCTGCAGATGGGGTTCATCAAGGGTGTCCATTGACTCCTCTCCTTTTTTCTCTCATGACTGACGCGTTGGCGATCATGATTGACCATGCGGTAACTGGAGGGCTCTGTCGCGGTTACTCAAAGGAGGATATTACCATCCCCCTCTTTCAGTACGCAGACGACATATTCTTTTCTGAGAGTGTGGTTATGAGAGTTGGAGAGGTCTTTCTATGGTTTTAGGTTTGTTTGGTGTGGCATTCGAATTGAGAGTTAGCAAGGAGAAGTCAGAATTTGCCCCCTTCAGCTTGGGAGATGCGGAGGTTAACTTATGAGATGGTCGTGGCTTCGCTCCCCGCATAGAGATATTGCAGTTGAGATACCTGGGTGTGCCCACTGGTAGTTGGAAGGATGCACTTGGTCGACTGGATTCTTGTGATTGAGAAAATGGAGCAGAAGCTAGCGGGTTGGAAGTTTGTTTGCTTGTCTAGAGGTGATAGGCCGGTGTTGTTGTGATCGGTGATGTCTACAATCCCTATTTTCTTCATGTTGTCTAGTCTCATTCCCGTTGATGTGCGGAGGAGGCTTGAGTGCATCATGGAGCGCTTTTTCTAGTCATCTTCTGGGCAGTCAAACGGACTGTCGCTGATGGATTGAAAGATCGTTTCGTGCTCAAAGGAGGATGGCGGGCTTGGAATGTGGAGCTTGTAGGAGATGAATAATGCTTTGCTCAGCAAGCGGGTTGTTTGTATCTGGGCCGACTGTGACAACATGGTGTGCACGCTGCTCGGGAGGATCTTGGTCTAGATCTACTCTCCCCGAGATCCGGACGTAAGGAGCTGCGACACGTCCCTTCATATTTTTGATGGAGTATTTGTAGTGTGGTACAGGAGATTCGTCCCTTTATAAGACGGATTGTAGAGAACAGTGCTAGCTTTAGATTTTGGATTGATGATTGAAGTGAGAATGAGGTGTTGGGTGACAGATTTCTGCGTCTTACGACATTGGCTGTGGACCCGAATTGCTCAGTGGCGGATGTATGGGACGGACATTCCTTTTCCCCTACTTAGATCTGAACTCTCTGATCAGCAGTTGGAAGAGCTTATGGTAATGACTGCAGAGCTGGATAGGGTGGATGGGCCCACTGAGGGCTGAGACTATTGGAGTTGGTGCAATGGGAGATTCTATATTCACAAGGCTTACAGGACGCTAAAAAGCCCAAAGTTTTTTGACCCGGGGGGTGTATTGCATACTGCAGGAGCATATGGAAAAAGAAAATTCCTACGCGGATAAAGATTTTTATGTAACTTCAGGAGAGGGAGACTGTTGATGGGTAACAGACTTTCTAGATTCGTTCAGGTAGTTGATCCCACTTGTTCTTGATGTCAGGTGGCGGTTGAGGAGGTGGATCACCTTTTTTCAGGTGCGAGAGCTCCGTGGAGGCATGAGACCTGCTTGGAAACCAGATGATTTGCACTAGGGATGCATCTGGTTTCTGGGACTCTATTGGGCAAAACTGGAGTGAAACGGAGAGAGAAAGATCGAAGTGCATCGCTATGGTTTGGACGATTTGGTTAGCAAGAAATGGCGTGGTGTTCCGCCAAGATAGAATTTACGCTGAGAATGTCGTAGCACATGATAGAGCATTAGCTGAGAGTTGGAACTTTTAATTGTGATATAGTCAATTACCTGTTTACAGACGTGTAATGATTCGGTAATTAATGGTAAGTTTTGGGGCACATACCTATACGGTAAAGGCATTATTTCAAAAAAAACTAACTTCCCCCATACTAAAATCAAATAAAACGCACAGTGTATTATTGAAATATACACCAAATTAATAAGGATTCTTGGGAATAACTAAGTACATTGCAAATAAAAATGGATTATAAGGTATTGAGAAAGGATCAAATGTAAATAAAAGCAAAATGTTAGGAAGAAACAAACCTCCGGTCAAGACAACCCAATCCACTTGTAATTTTCTCAGATGACAGTCTACTATCCTTTGGAGCTATAGCCGAATGTTTTGACCCCCTTCGTCCTGGATAAGCCAAGAAAGGAACAGGAGTTCCACATGTAGCAGAGAACATGATATCACATCAAGCTGCACCATATAAATATTTTAGGTGTCGGAATTAGGGGTGTAAACACGAGCCGAACATGAGCAAACCTACCTAAATTTGATTTGGTACATTTAGTGGGTATACAAGTTTGGATTCGGTTCCATTCATTTAAATGAGAATCTTGTTCAGATTTGGCTCGATTCGATAGAGGTAGCCGAATGTCCGATTTGGTTCGCTATAAATATTATTAAATAGTATCCATTTATTCTCATTTTAGATTACTTCCATAATCGATAAAGTTATATCCATTTATTCTCATTTTAGATTTCATAATTGATAAAGTTACATTTTTTATTAATAATATGATACCAGGGAACTGACCCTTTCTTTTTAAAACTTCACAATTAAGTGTGTATTCCCGCCAATTGAAAACAAATAAATTCACATCAGACCATGAATTAATTTCACCGCAAAACGGCTAAATGGTCTGAACAGGACAAAAACCGTAAAATGGTAAACGAGTTTGTTCATCCTATAAACTATATTAAATTTTCATTCGATGGCCAATTTGTAGAAGAAGCTAACAGAGATGCAGATAGACTGTTCACCGCCTGGAAGTTTGCAATCCGATCGTGTTGTTGCCGGGGTCCAAGGAGAACAACTGCACTGATGGTTGTTTCTGCCACTGGACAGGTATCCATGAATTTCAACACTACAAGCACTATTCACTGTGTTGCTTTGCATTATGTTATGCATTGTATTGATCTATGTTCTTCGTTGAATTGTTGTTCTATCAATATTTGAATGCTATTCTATCAACTGGAGGAAGGTTTTTGGGACACGGTCAGAACATTTTGGGAAGGCTGTATAGTCTGTAGCTCTGTGCCATCCTGATTGACGGTTGAATTGGTGGAGCTTCGGTGTTTTCTCATGGCATGTGGCAGAAGCGTCCGTGAACAGCGTCGCAGCAGGACGGTGGCTGCCCAAGAGATCAGGAGGTTGGACTGGCTGAAGGACGAGCGGGAGTTGGCAGTGGAAGAGATTGCAGATAGGGATAAACATATGTGTGATGTGGTTATGGAAGACAAGAAGGTGGAGGTTGAATGAAGGCAGAAGTCGCGGCAATGCTGGCTGAGAGAGGGGGATGCCAACACCGATTCTTTCATTCGATGGGGTCAGGCAGAAGAAGGTGAAATTACATTCATGAAATTGAAGCTGAGGGGACGCATTTTCGGGGGTAGCAGGAGGTTAGGAGAGCGATCCGCTCTCATTTTCAGGCGATTAGTAGGACAGTGACGTGGTCGGGTTGGGGATGGCATGGAAGGGATTTGGGAGGATCTCGATGGAGCAGGCGGGGGAGCAGACAGACCCCTATACATATGCAGAAGTAAAGAAGGCGATGTTTGGGCCTAATGTGGATAGAGCTCCTGGTCCAGATGGATTCCCGATCATTTTTACAGAGAGTTATCGCAGGTGATTAAAGAACATGTTATGGAGATGCTTCACGAATTTAGCAAAGATAATTTGGGGTTTGAGCATCTGAACAAGGCCCTCCTATTCTTGTTGCTGAAGTAGGAGATGCCTTCCTGGGTTGATGATTATAGACCAATTGCGCTTTTCAATGATGTGTACCTTATTGTGGCAAAGTTCCTTGCAAACAGGATTCATTCTGTCTTGGAGGATATAATATCCCCAGTGCAGACATCCTTTATACCTGGCAGATGTATAGCAGATGGTCTGGTCCTTGCGTCCAAGGCCTTAAATGTCGGATTTCGATTTCGTTTCGGTAAAAGCCTAGAAAGAGAAATTCGCTGGAATTTCAATGGAATTTTAGTGAAATGGCCGGAAATTGAGGAAATTACTTGAAAACTCATTTTTTTTAAATAAATACTTTTAATATTCTTTAACTCAATAAATCAAATAGAAAGATGGTTTTTTACTAATAGTGAGGTATTAATATGATATGTTACATTATATTTCCATCTAATTGTCTCAACAGTCAAAAAAGTAGTATGTTGCTCAGAACAAGAACCAGATTTGGAAGTATAATTAGAAGTCCTTTGTTTCTCCTCGTGAACATGAAGAGAGAATGGTGACACATGAGCATCTCTTCAATAAGAATGAGGTGACACATATGATAACTACTAACTAAAACATATGTCAAAATAAAGAAAACAAAAAATATAAAGATCTTCAGTTAAAATTTTAATTTAACTCTTAAATCATGTGTCTAACTGATTTGATTTGGATTTAGATCTAAAATATAGAAACTAACTAAAGAAACTTCTTTAAATAATGTAAAGCACTCTAACAACTTAACACATTAATGAATAAATTAGTGAAAATTCAATAATATATGCAAATTTTGATGAAAGCGAAGGCTAGATTTCCTTATTTTTGTTGTTTCACCAAAAAGATGTGTAATTTCATTGATATTTCATTGAAATCCTAGAAAAGAAATAAGGGAGCGTTTTGATTTCGGTGACCTAAAGAAATAGAAATTTTGAAGAATTTCAGTAGAATTTCTTTGAAATTCGAGGCCATGCTTGCGTCGGAAAAATTGATTCTTGAATGAAGGAGCAAGGGAAAGGGAGTGTTGTGGAAGGTGAATTTTTCCAAAGCGTATGACTATGTCGATTGCGGATTTCCATGGAGATGTATACAGAGGCGAGGCTTCCCAGATGTCTGGATCTCATGGATGAAGTGATGCATTATTACGGCTTCTTACACAGTTCTGGTTACTGGATGTTCATAAGGTGGCTTTTTCAGCCCCAAAGAGGAGTTCGACAGGGATGCCCGATGGCGCCTTTACTTTTTGTAATTGTGGCGGATGCGCTGGAGCGGTTAGAGATGCAACTGACCTCGGATGGTGGATGGTGCTCGGGATACTACAATGGGGATACCTCTATTCTACTTCTCCAGTCTAATGATTCTGATGATATGATAATTTTCCTTAAGGGGCGACCGGAGGTGCTGAGGAGAACTGCATTGATCATGGAGATTTTTGGTGACATTTCGGGATTGCGGATTAATAGGGAGAAGTTTATGGTTGTGTCATTCATGCTTTCTCATTCCAAGGTGCAAGAGACGGGCAAGGTCTTACAATGCCCAATTGGAGAGTTGCTCATCACCTACCCGGGGCTTCCACTTGTCGCGAGGAAGCTTCCGATGGTAGTTGGAGAACAGTGCTGGCTAGGTTGGATAAGCGGGCAGAGTGGAAAGCGGTGACACTTTCTAAGGGAGGAAAGCGGGTGCTGCTCAAACATGTCATTTCCGTTATTCCCATCTTCTTTTGCTCCACACGGGTGATGCTATTAAGGGTGCGTAGAAGGTTGGAGACATTGATGGCACGCTTTTTCTGGTCAGATGGGAAGCAAGAGAAGGGTGGGATTCATCTCACTGATTGGAAAATTGTTACCCAGGCAAAGAAGAACGGTGGGTTGGGTGTTTTGAGGGTGGATTGCATGAATAAAGTGTTGATTGCTAAGTGGGATGTTCGACTGTAGGGGGGTTCCAATGATTTGGTATGTACATTGTTGTGTAAGATCTATGAAATTGGCAGTTCAACGACACCTAGCGTAATAAGGTTGCCCTCCTTCCTTTAGCAAGGTATAAAGATGATCATGCCAGTTTATGGAGAAGTTACAGCTAACAGTTGGAAGTGGGGAGATCTTCCGTTTTTGGTTAGATGACCAGACCAGGGAAGGTGCTCTGGGAGTGTGGTATCCGCGCCTTATGGCCCTTGCGGAGGACAAGGAGGCTATGTTACATCAGGTCTAGTAAATGAACACTTGCCCCCCCCCTCATGGCAAAGTTTTCAGAGGAGCGCTTGGAAGAATTCCTGAGGTTACGGAGGGAGCTGCCTGACGTGGTTGGACCGTCCATTGGAAGGGATCACTTTAGATGGACCGAAGGCCAATTTTCGATGAATGTGTATCGTCTTTTTACGGATGGTTAGACAAATGTGCAAGAGGATATCCGATGTGATGCAAAGATTATTTGGAAGAGTAAATTGCCTCAAAGAATCAAGGTGTTCTTATGGCTTTTGAGGCATGACCGCATCCTTATGAAAGAGCATCAAGCTAGGTTGCTTCAGGTGGACGACCAAAGTTGTGATAGGTGAGGTTGTGAGACTGAGGATGTGAGCCATTTAATCTTTAGTTGCGATCACTCTGCACAGATCTGGAGGATGGCAGGGATACAGTGGCTGAATGTACAGAACAGTGCTCTTTTTTGGGCCTCGGTTAGGACAACTTGCGGCAACTGACAGGAGGATAGCTTCTTTCCTTTTATTTTGCTTTGGACCATTTGATGAGCTAGGAATGATACAATTTTTCACATTCAATTTTCTTATTCTGAGAACGTACTTGAACATTGTAGGACCCTATGCTCGGCATGGTCATTGTAAGTCTTTCTGATTCTAATTCTATATAATTATAGCGGTGGGTCCTAGCTCGGGATGCCACCCTCTTTCTTCTAAGAAAACTACCAACTGGAAAATGCATGCAATTCAGATGCTACTGCAGGTGCTTGTTTGTCCATGGCACCAAACTATATTGGACCATTATTAGAGAAACGGTTAATCAGCTTCCCGAAGTGGAACTGGATCTAATTCTTTAATAATAAAAAAACTATTACAGCCATGTAAAAGAACTCTATAGAACCATCAAACTCTGCAAAAGACATTTGTTATAGTCACTACTCTTGGAAACTATCAACACAGTACAAAAGGATGGAGAGCATCCAAACTTGCAGGTGGAGAAAACTCACAAAATGGCGCGGCTGGGTTGTTGCGGCGTTTGCGTGGACTAGGAGATGGTAGATGGAGCGTGAAGAGAGGAAGGGAAGGCGGCGTAGGCTATGGAGGTGTTGAGAGGAGGCAGCGGCGGTGTTGATGCTGGGAGCTGTCGGCTGGGGCGGACTGGTCACGGTGACGCGGCGGCGATGAGATGGTGGGTAGGCGGTGGGGAGGCGAGGTGACAGTGATGGTGTTACGATGGTGGGGGAGCGAAGAAAACAAGAAACTGGGAATGAGCGAGAGAATGCAAGAAGAAAAAGGAAATAGGGCAAATCATTTTTTTCGGACTTTTTTTAAATAATTATCAAAATATTCAAGTTTTAATATTTAGGTGCCGATTTGGATTTCTGCCTTAAGATAATTTATGTTTATATCCCTTTTTTATTCCAGATCCAAATCACCCAACACATTATTGTGTCTCTCAAAAAGGTGGGATATGGATGTAAATGGGCTAAAAGGGTGCAACCCAAATCGGCACCCATATCCCACCATTTGCTAAGCACCCTCATGGATTTTAGATTTATTTTCTGAAAAAGGTTTGTTAAGGATAAACGTTCTTTCTCAAATTAAATATATATTTTGTTTAGCATTAAAAAGTTGGTTATAGTTAGTCCACAAATTTTGAATCTCGTGGAAGACCTATTTGTCTATAGTGTTATTATTACCCTAAATCTTTAATTTTTTTCTAAAAAAAGATTAACTATGTGTGACAAATTTAATTAAGTATGCATCTCTTTATAAACTTACTATAAAAGTAGCAGCCTAACAATATCTCCATCAACACTCTATCTTCGTTCTCTATCTTAGCAGACAAATAAGTCTTCAACGAAATTCAGATTTTGTGGTAACCAACTTTTTAATGCTTAACAAAATATAAACGGTTATCCTTAACAAACCCTTTCCATGAAATCCATTATTGCAAAAGGGTGAGGGTGCTTCTCAAAAAGAGGAATATGGATGTAAATGACACAAAAGGGTGCAACCCAAATCGGCACTTGAAGTGCCGATTTGTCTTGCACCCTTTTGGGTCATTTACATCCATATTCCTCCTTTTGAGAGATAAAACAAATATTGGGTGATTTGGTTGGAGAATAAAAAAGAGGGTATGAACATAAATTACCTAAAGAGAGAAATCCAAATCGGCACCTCAGGTGCCGATTTGGGCTTAACTTCCCAAATCGGCACCTCAGGTGCCGATTAATACTTTTTTTTAAATGTTAAAACTTGGTATCTATTTAATTAATTAGGAATATTTTGATAATTATTTTAAAAAAATGTCCCATTTTTTTCTCTTTTTCAAAAAAAATAAGATTGAGAATGGATTTTCTCTTTAGAAAAACACAATGTAAACTAAAAATAACGGAGAAAGAGTGAGCAGAGAAAACTGAGATGGTAAGAGGGAGGGAAAAGAACAAAGATTAATAGTCTAGGATTGAGAATGGATTTTCTCTTTAGAAAAACACAATGTGAAAACTAAAAATAAAGGAGAAAGAGTGAGCAGAGAAAAATGAGATGGTAAGAGGGAGGGAAAAGAACAAAGATTAATAGTCTAGAAATCAACAACTATACGCAACAAGTTACGTGGAAACCCTTCTTGAGAAGGAAAAATGGTGAGACTAAACTCCATGTCCCTCAGTGATAGGTAGGGTTTGTTTGGCTACCGAGTTACTTCGGGATAACCCGATTTACTCCCCTCCATTCATGGGTTGGAATTCTATCACAAATCAGCATGGCATCACATCACATTCCTTATTCCAACCCTCTCTAATCTTCATAACTATCCAAACACCTACTATTCACAGAAGGCTACCCGAACCCACCCCATCCCAGTAATCAAACATGCCCTTAGGGTTCTTTTCCTTTTCTTATATATTTTCAAAGGAAGAGTGAGAGATATACATAAAAAGCCACACATGGTAGGATGGATCCTCTCTCAAGATCCATTTATACATTTAACAGATTAGTCAACACTTCCTCTCGAGTTGGAAATAGAGATCTTGCGTGCCCAACTTACTCGCATTCTTCTCAAACTTGGTAGTAGGTGGCGTTTTGCTCAACACATCAGCAATTTATTGTTCAGATTTTAGATATAGAAGTACAAGCTCCTTAGAATAAATCCTCTTTCGGATGAATCGAAAATCAGTATCAACATGCTTTGCTTTGTCATGCACAACAGGATTATTAGAAAGATATATGGTGAACTTGTTGTTAGGGAATAACTTCATAAGTGTTTCAAAAGTATTCCCCATATCTATCAGAATAATCTTAAACCACAACATCTCTACAACACCCATCGCCATATGCGAGAGATGCTTTCTTGTAGTGAAGGTGGCTAAGATTAGCTAAGGAATACGTAAGCTATGGACATTTGTGGCAGATCTCCGAATGAGGCCTTCTTCCATTTGTTTAGTCTACTTCCTAAGTTTAGAGCCTTGGATTTTTTGGGCGTCAGATGCATAAGACAACTGATCTAGATAACTAAAGACCAAAGAGATACTTCCCGAATGAAATAAATAGATAATGAGTGCATGCTTTCTTCGCATGCCTATTCATCTATCAATTCACATCCATCATATGATGGAGAATTTCCCCTTTCTTGCACCGACTAGTCAAGTTCATGGAAGGGGTGATGGGCCAACGAGTCTGATCTTGACGATTCAAAGGAAAAGGGACTATCGAGACTAACCTCAAAGGAAGAGAAAAGTCGCCGATGAATTTATTGATGCTACATGAATATATAGCTCTAAGACGGGGGAAGTACTTGTGGCAGTGCCTATTGTGTCATTTTCAGTAGTTGCCATTGATCATTGATTTTAAGAATGAGTTAGGTGGAACCATTAAGCAAGTAAGGTAGCGACATCCCTCTTTTCCTCTATTCAGTCACGACAAAGGCTTTTTCTAGCGCATGTCTACTAAACCTGAACTCTCTAAATCATAGGAGAACTAGAAGGGGAAAGAGTCCAAGAAAAGACACCGCTTGTCCCTCGCTCGACTCCTCCTATTATGTATTAAGGGGCTACAACTCACCTTTATATATTTTAGTGCTAAGAGAAAATGAAAAAGAACTACAAACTTTGATATAATTTAGTAGTTAGTCGAGATCACATGCGATTAGCACTTGATCTTGCATAGACACCCTATCGTTTGCTTCTCCATTCACGATATTTACAACCTAGATATAAAATATGCAGCAGTAGAACTCCTTATATCAATACATCGAACCTAATCAGAATAAGTATAACCTCCAATCTCAATCTTGTCATATTTCATAAAGATAAGCCCTTTTTCAAGATTCTCTTTTATGTAGCAGAGTATACGACCCATTGCCTTCATGTTTATATCATTGATTTATGCATAAAATTAGCTTACTACATTCATAATATAAGTAGTGTCAGGTCTGGAAAAGGTGAGATAGATCAACTTCCTCACAAGTCTCTGGAACCGGTTCTCGGAACTCTCATCAAGTTGTTTCCCATCTTGACACCCACATATGCTTTCCTTGAAAGGAGGTGGTAGATTTACAACCCAACGTTCCAGTTTCATTTAATAGATTCATGTTGTACTTCCTTTGACATGAAATCAGAACTTCATTTGATCTTGCCATTTCAATGCTTATGAGATACTTCAGATTTCCAAATTTCAATGCAAGTGACACAACAAGCCCTCCTTTCAGACGTACAATCTCCTTATCATCATCATCATCATCATCATCATCATCATCACTGATAATCATGTCATCAACATAAATAAAAAGAAGACCTACTTTATTTGCCTTCCTTTTGACAAAGATTTTATGATCGACATGGCCTCGATGATATTCCAATCTGATCATTTCTAAAACTTCTCGAACCAATCTCTAGATGATTGTTTCGATCCGTATAAAGCTTTCTTCAATTTGCAGCATTTTCCTACCTTCTCATAACTATATGTCATATGCATGTAAATTCTTCTTGTATATCTCCATTCAAGAATGCATTATTTGCATTTATCTGGAGAAGTTTACATTCTTTAAGAATATCTAAAGAAGGAGAAACTTCTGCATTATTCATTTTCATCACATGAGAAAAAGTCTCCAAGTAAACGTGAAATTTTTGACCGAAGCTCTTTGCAACAAGTCCGACCTTGTATCTCTCTTCATGTTTATTTTGCTTGCATTATAAGGTATGCATGCACTTTTGAACCAACCGAATGTGTTTCATCAAGAATGTTTACAACATCCCATGTACATTTTTCCAAGCAGATCCATTTCCTCTTGCATAGCACAAACCCATTTAGGATTAGCAATCCCCCAACAACATTATTGGGAATCCCATATGCACAAAGAGAAGAAATAAAGCATTTGTAATTTTTTAAGTTTAGAATAACCCATATATCTATTAATAGGATATCTTGTACGATCTGCGTATCTCGAGGGTGACTTTAATTATCTTCACCTACGCCTATGTGCAATCGAGTGTTCTCCAATGATAACATGTTCATTAATGTCAACATCTTTCAATATTGCAAACACTATCATTCATAATTTTTTGGATCTAAGCTTGAGCCATAATTTGTGATAAAAGGATTTGAGTCATCCAGGAATTAACTAGGAGTGGGATTGATTTTTTGTTCATTAGTTTGAAGTTAAGCCCCCTGATGATTTGTCATGCTACCTTTCTTTCGTGCTAGTGAATTTCACGGGGCTTCCACCCTTTGTCCTGGCCTTCTCCTGAGTAGACGTACTTGAGAAGTCCATAGATCCGTCAACAACATCCAAGAGAAAAGTTTCCTGAGCATTCCCTTCACCATTTCTCTTAGTCTCCCCTAAAGGGAATGCACATGAAAGTAGGATTCATGTTATGTTCAATGAAGATGGCATGTTTAGTCACGTGCATCGTTCTATTTTTAGGATCAAGACATTATGTCCTTTTGAGTCAGTGAACACCCCGAAAATGCATTTAATGGCTATTATCAAGCTTTTTGCACCAGGTGTAGAATTATGAAAGTAACAAGCACATCCAAAAAACTTTGAAGGGAGAATAAATGGTTTGCCATCATGTTGAATTGTTGAGACAGGAGCATTCATATTCAACACCCTTATGGACATCATGATGATTAGAAAGGCACTTGTCAGAACAACATCTCTCCAAAATCTCTTAGGAAGATACTGCTGAAAGTAAAGAGCTCTGCTAACTTATAAAATGTGTCGATTTTTTCCTTTCTGTAACCCCAATTTGTTGAGGATTACAAATACATTAGGTCTCATGAACATCCCTTTTGTGCTAAAAAGATCTTACAAGTGGTTAAACATATATTCATAAGCATTATCAAACCTGAACTGCTTGATCGATGTCCTGTATTATGTCTCAATCAAATTATTTTTTTTACTATGGTAACAACATTTCGACGATCAAGGAGTAGATATACAAAAGTATTTATCCAGTAATCATCAATAAACGTAACGAAGTACTTGTAACCTATTAGAGGATGCAACATTGTAGGGATCCTGAACATCAGGGCGAACTATTCAAAAATCTCAGTGGTCTTGCTCTTAAAAAGTGATAAATTACATGGATTTTCTTAGCAATTATATATATATAGAAAATAAGATTCTCAAACCTTATTCCTTTAAAAAATGGACATAACTTTTTAAGGAAGACAAAAGAGAGATGTTCCGATCGTTCTTGCCACTGCGAGTTAATTACAATCCTTTTCGCTCCTTTTTTCCTTAAATCATGGTATTTAAAGCATCAACAACTTTAATTGCAAGATGATACACACCTTCAAAAATCAAACCAATCTCAATCCTCCTCCTTATCACCAAGACCTACGACATACGACTATTAAATAAAAAAGCCAGTGCACACTTCAACTCTTTAGTTATCATGCTAATAGAAAGGACATTAAGAGACATGTAAGGAACATAACAGATGCCATGGATTAGGAATTTGCTGAGAAGATCAACATTCTTTTTCCCTCCTACAGTTACATGCAACCCATCGGTAAGGGCAACACAATCCTTTCCAGAGAGCATATTATATGATTTAAAGAGTTTTAGGTCACCCCGCTATATGATCAATGCCACCATTATCAATTATACATTCATTATATTCATCGAAAGACACAGAATTACCTTTATTTTGGGAAGCAGTGGTAAGAGCAATGTTGTAATTAGGCTTCGTCGAGGTTTTCTCCTCAGGTGCCTATCATGTTAAGATAAACCTGAAGTTCATGAATCTGGTCGAGAGTGATTTCTTCCTCTTGCTGCCAACTTACTCAGATGCATTGGTGATACCTTCCTTGTATTATGTTGTACTACCCTCTCGATTGTTTTCTATGTGTATGAAGTTCCCAACAGAACTCAACAGTATGATCGAAATTCTTGCAGTGAGTACATTTCATATTCGATTCCCCTATATTATTCATTTGCGACATAAGTGCATATTGTTTAATGTTCATGACTTCTACAGAAGAAATGACCAACCTTCTTTTTTCCGTAGCCTCGACCTGATGACAAACATCTTGGATGCCAAAAATAGTTGATGAATTCACGATTTGACTTTTGACATTCTCAAGCTCTATGTTTCAACTACCCAATAAGATAATAAGCACGTTCATCCACTTTTTATCCCAAAAGATTTTATAATATGCACCACATTTCCATGATTCCTTATAATGATAGTCTAAATATTCCCATTTAGACATCATGGCTCCATAATAAGTAGAAATAGAAATCTTCCCTTGAAGAAGATTATAGATCTTTCGAGTCAGTTGGTAAATATGTAGAACCTTCTTTATTTGACATCGCATGCTCTCGAGAACAATTCACATGTCTCTGGTGGATCTCTTCTGAAGAATGTGATGTTGTATATCATTATGAGTAGAGATAATGATCCACGTATTTAGTTCATTGTCTTCAAGGCACAATTTCTTCCATGAGTGATCTTTAGTATATGGCTTAGGATTCTTGCCATTAACATACCTAATCTGACCACGTACCAACGACAACTATCTTCACAACAACCGCCAATATCAGAAGGCTATCTTTTGGTAATTTAATAACGATTATTTGGACGGGATGCTTGTCCATTTTGCTTTTTGTCCCATGGTATGAATCTTGTCTTTTGTCACCATTGAGAGATAACACAACCAATGAATCAGGACACAAATTTCAGAGAAGCCAAGTTATCTTTTTGTCAATAGACAAATACATGAGAAAAAAACATTTGCACAGAGAACCTCAAGGAAAACAATTAGCAGATTGTTGGCTTTCCAATATGTCAATTGTTGTTCGTCAAATTTATCATTGTCCCTTCATCACATTTGCCCATTTCTTCATCACGGTGGCTTTGATACCACTTGTTGGGATCATAAGGGATGCTCTGATACCACCTTGTTAGGGTTAACCACAAGGAACCCTTGCTTGCAGAAGCACGTGAGATGAACCTTAGATCCCTAACAAAGATAAATGGAAACTTCAAATAGTTATCATGAGTAAATGATCGAACATATACAACCACAAAATAATAAGCAACTATAAGGCATACAACAATTCTAATGTGGAAACTTCTCAAAATGAAAGGAGGAAAACCATGAGGCTTACTTGACCCAAAACCACTCCATTATAGTTGGTGATGGGTTCATTCTCCTCAAAGGGACACACAAGACAATATATATTGTTTGTGTATCAACCCAGGAACACCACTAAATAAGATAACAAGAGGAGAAGAAAGGAAATCACCAAAAGTAGGTACCAAATCCACCTCCCTCTTAGAGAGCCTCGACGTTGTGTCTTCTTTCTTCTCCTATGCTCTTGCATGAGTCGATAAACATGCAAAGAGGAGGGGAAGACTAAAGTTTTTTTCAGTGGACACAGACAATTGGAACGGAGTTAGGAAAACAAAGTTGTTGCCCTAAGCTTTTCTGCGGTGTATCACCCTTTAGAAAGTTGGGTTCTGCCCTCTAAAGAGCAGAAAATATGTTAGAGAAGCCACAAGACATACATGGGGCCTTCCATAACTGTTGAAATCTGATTTCAATGCTTGAGTGCACCACCTGCTATGGCCCGAATGCCATAACAGGTCACCTGCAACACCAGGTATGGTGCATCTGCTGCAGCATCGCACCTGCTTGATGAATATGTAATTTGCCATCTTAATATGTTAATATTTAGCTTGAATCTCTTAACAAAATAACAAATAAATATACTTAAATTCATAAAATAACAAAAATATTACTTACCGTAAAAATGGGCTAATTGTACATCATTATCTTGTAAATAAAGTCTCTAAAATAATTTAGAAAAAAATCATAAAAATAAGGAGCTAAAAATTATATATATTTACTAATATTACATCGCTATTTTATATACATATTTAATCCTTTTTAATTTAGTCTATTTTATTTATTTTCTTTGTTTTATATTTTAAGAAGATACATTAAAAATTAAAATCTAAAAATAAAAAATAAAAATAAAAATAAAAAATGTTCTGACCTCGTATATATTTCTCTCTCTTCTATTTTATTTTATTTGTTCTTATTTATTAAAAATCCAAAAAAATATTTAGATATTATAATTTCTAGTATTTCATTATTTTTTCTTTGTATATAAATTTTAATTAAAAACTAAAATATCCAAAATTGTGAAAATTTGTGTTTTTATACCTATAAAATATCTCCAAAAATTGTTATATCAAATTTAGGGTCATATCAGCACTTTATTCTTCATGAACATTGTAGCAAATTTGATTTCCTACAACTTTCGTGTTTTACGTATTTTGAGAATCAACATGTATCATGATTTTATCTACGGATCTTTGAATTTTAAGCCATGGTCCAACTAGGAGGTGACACGTGCCCCCCCCCCCCCCCCCGCCTCCTTTAACCTCCAACCACCTCTTGGAGAGGTGGAGAATGTGGGTAACGATCCAACCTTGAGCACTTGTCTAGATCGTGATTCTTCATCAAAAATTAAACTTCCATCATCAGCGTGAAGATCACACATCCTTCTATCTCGGAAAATTCATTTCATGATCCAAAGACTTGTATTGAAAGTGATTTTTGATGTTCCAAATAGTGTTAAATAATAGCTACCACACTCGTGCAGAACGTGGCTAGGTGTCCATGTTTCAAGATCTCTCATGATTGTGTTGCTCAGTAATTGGACATTACTCCAACTACAGAGTTGGGGATCATGGATCCCTCTATCTCGCGAGACATCGCACATACTCTATAAACATTTATATAAAAAGATATCTAACTTCATAAGTGCCTATACGCTAGTTAGGAAGTTAAACCACCAACTCCAAGCTTTGCTTATCGAGTGATGATGAGGATTCCACCGACGGCATGATCCAAGGTGGTGACAGCACCTTGTAGCAGCCCCCTCGAGCGTTGCTCAACTCCAACAAGTTGGTCATCGAACGACGATCAGGGGCTATATCTCAAGCTCTGTTCACAGGCTACCATTTCACCTCCTCGTCCTCTTCCTTCTTCTTTGTTTTGCCATTTGTTCTATTCCTTTGGTTATGCTATAGCCCAAAACCCATCTTCCTTTTTTTATTTGGAACCCAACCTTCAATCAGTAGCCACCATCGTACATGTTATATTTAAAACTATGTAATTAAGTTTTAACTTGGTAAACTTATGTAATTACATTGTATAAACTAGTTGATTTCAATTGAGAAACCAAATGACGTTGGAGGGAAGCTAGGAATTTTCAAATTTGAAATAAGGAGACTTTGGGTGGAGTTTAGTATCACATCTATTAGTTCTAAAATTTTTATGAGCTTATATATGAATTCATACCCCAAGTACTCGCAACAATAGTATAGAGGAATGGAGGACTACATACGCACGTGCTCTGCTCTGTCTTCGGCTCGAGCTTGGGCTCGGGAGAGTCAATTCGGATCTCTGATCTCGATACTTTTGTTGTAGATTCTATTTTACGGGTTGAATAAGTTAATCATGTGGATTAATTGTGATTAGACTGATACAAAAATTCAACTGAATTTCACATTCAAACTTAGTCGTCATTTCAAAATCGGGAAGAGGCACACATTGAGGAGCATTCTTGCAAACCAAAAGGTCGTGGTAGGTCTTCTTAAACCCATCTCCAGACACCCTTTTCTTCACACGTAAGAAAACTTTTCTCTCTATCTCGACCTCTGTTCTTCCACTGCGAGACGATGTCCTTCTCTTCTCTCAGTTGAAGTTCTCCAAGGTACTCTCAAATGCGATCTCGTCGGTATACACAGTCGACGATCATGTGCCATTTTATCTTGGGAATGAATCGTCAATATCCTTCGCACCGGTATAGTAGGGGCAATATCTTGTCTAAGGACAGTCCATTACATGAATGCTTCGGTGTTCTCTAATTTAATCTCTTTACCATCATGTTTGCTGCATTTGATTTGCTCTTTTGCCTTTGACGGATTTTGTCATAATATGGTGTATTATTGCTTTAACTGTTTCATGTTTATATTTTGTATTTGGACCACGAATCAGAAATACACGATTATCTTTTTGTTAATATGTGATGCTTTGTTAATGATTCATGTTGATTCTGATAATTATTGTTTAATGTATGCCTTGATGATCCTATTAACAACAATCTTAGAGAGGATATCGGGAATTATGATTAAAAATTTACCGGATATGATGTTTAAATCGAGGGTGGATATGACCGAGATGCCTGAAAAATTTGGTGCTCAGAATTTCAAGCGTTGGCAACAACACTTGGAAATCTGATTAACCACCATATGATTAATCTCGATACTTTAAACTGAATGTCCTACAGTGGAAAAGGAAAACCCCTCACCTGATAGCCAGAAGGCGCAATCTTTATGGAAGGAACATGATCGTATATGTCATGGTTGTTGTTGGCTCTGTCCAACACGTTGTTTGTCGTGTGTTGTTCATCCAAGCAAACTGCGAATGGGCTATGGGATGAACTAGATCGGAAGTATAACACTGAGGATCTCGGTATAGAGAAATACTTCGTCGCTAAGTTCTTAAAGTTGTCCATTGCTGAAGGGAAGTAGGTTTCTGAATAGACACGTGAGTTTTTACTCATGCTCCATGATTTATAAGATGTCGAGATGAACCTTACAAAGAAGTTTCAAGTCATGTGCATAATAAAAAATTCTCCAAGTATTAGGAAGACTTTGGTAAGACCCTAAAACACAGAAAGGAGAAGATTTCTATGCATGACTTGATGATGACAATCACCATAGAGGAGGAACACGAGAAATAAAAGCTCATGGTTCATGTTGATGTTCAGGCTAAGGTCAATTTCATGACCTCGAAGGGAAAAAAGAAAAGGGGAAAGAGCAATAACAACAATAAAATGAAACCAAAGGATAAGATCCATAAAGGCAAAGAATAAACCCTACTGACACTGTAATCAGGTTGACTATTGGAAGAAGGGATTGTCCATCCTTGAAGGCTCAACTAAACACTACAGATAGGAGTCCTCAAGTGAATATGATCACTGCTAGACTTGGGGATAGCGAGGGGTATGTATCTAAAAACCTGAACTATACCATAGCTATGTCGCTAATGAGTTGCTTGTGTATACTGGAGTCAACATACATATCTGTTCTAACAAATTCTTGTTTTCTTCTTATTAGATATGCAGTGGTGGAACTGTGAAGATATGGAATGATTTCTGCGACCATGGTGCTAGGGTCAGGACAAGTTAACTTAAGGTTCTCCTCTGAACAGGACTGGACTTTGCAAAGGATGTTGCATGTCCCTGTAATAAAGAAGAATCTTTTATACGGCTCCATCTTAGTTAGAAAATGTTTTTGAGTTGAACTTTAAATGTAATAAAGTTTTCTTTTTATGACATATCATCTTTTATGGAAAAGGATATTTGGCAGATTCTGATTTATTGTTTAGATATAGATGTGATTCAGTAAACATTGACTCAATGACAGTTTTAAATTCTGAATGTTCTAATTCTGTATCTTGTGTTATTAATAACCTATAATCTTATGATATTTGGCATGATATATTGGGACATGTAAACTTCAATTCAATTAAAATGATGATGAATTTAGAGTTGATCCTAAACACATTGTTGATAAAACTAAAAATTGTGAAATTTGTATACAAGCTAAGATACATAGGAAGTCTTTTCAGTTTGTCTCTAGAGACAATGAGATCTTGGATCTAGTGTACACCGACAGCTATGAGTTTAATGGTGTATTGACCACAAATAATAAGAAATACTTTATCACCTTTATAGATGATGGTAGTAGATATTGCTATGTGTATCTAATGAAAACCAATGATGAGGTCTTAGAGAAATCTCTTATTTTTAAGAATAAAGCAGACACAAATAGGAAAGTGCTTAAACGCATTAGGTCAGATAGAGGAGGTGAATATACTTCTAACTTGTTTGATGAACAATGCAAACTTTTTGGCACAGTTCATGATGTTGTTGATCCATATTCACCATGATCAAATGGGACAATAGAATGGAAAACTAGGACCTTAACTAACATAATCAATGCTTTCTACAAAGTTCTAAACTTCCAACCTATATGTAGGGAGAGGACTTGAATATAGCTTGCCATATTATGAATAGGATCCCTCGACAACATATGGAAAAGTGTCCTTTTGAATGTTGGAGAAATATGAAACCAAGCTTAAGGTATCTTAAAGTGAGGGGTTGTCTCGCTAAGGTGTTAGTCTCAGAACATAAGAGAAATAAGCTAGGTCCTAAAATTGTAGATGTGATCTCCTTAGGTTATTTGGAAAATAGCCATGCATATAGGTTCTTAGTAATTTGGTCCAAGATACCGAGCATAGATGTCAACACCATTATTAAACTCTGTGATGCTACCTTCTTTGAAGATGTCTTCCAAATGAAGATTGGAATTCCTTAAAATCTGACCAATGCTTTTGCGTCCACATCGGTGTCTATTCCAAATCAAGTGGAAAGGATAGCGACTGTGGGGATTGATACTCAAACTAATCCCGATGATCTTTCAGAAGAAATTGAGCCAATGAGGAGTAAACGACCACAGATAACTAATGAGATGTGTAGTGACTTTGTTGTCTACCAGATCGAGGGTAATCTGCCAAGTTACAAGGAATCATGACTTTATCTGAAGCAAAACAATGGAAAGAAGCCATCAAATATGAGATGGATCCCATTATGGATAATGGAACTTGGGAACATATTGATTTACACAATGGATGCTCTACCATTGGGTGCAAGTGGATGTTCAAGAGAAAACTTAGACCTGACAAGTCTTTTTAAAAGTATAAAGCTAGATTAGTTGCCAAGGGCTTTAGGCAAAATCAAGGTATCGATCATTTGGATAACTATTCCACTGTGACTAGGATGACCACAATCCAGATGCTTATAGCACTGGCATCTGTATATGATCTCTCTATCAACTATATGGATGTGAATACTGCCTTCTTTCATGGCGATCTTGAGGAGGAGATCTATATGGATCAAACTAATGGGCATGTGATGAATCCGCGATTCATCATCGCAATATCTTGATCTTAGCAAAATCCCCGAGTAAAATCCCAAATAAATATCCATAAAATCCATAAATTAACAAAATAACTCTTGTAAATAAAATACACTAATTATTGTATATTAGATTGTACAAAATAAATTAACAATAAAAAGCCGCAAAAATAAAGGAGTTTTATACTTGTAAATAGCCCAAAACTTTATATATTTTTAATAATTTCATTTCAACTCCTTTTTGCCTAATTCTTTCTCTAACTTGTTTATAAAAATATATATAAAAATACAAAAAGTACAAAATAAATTTTATCTCAAATAAATGTTCCTAGATCCCAAAAAGAAAAAGCCGTAAAGTCCAACTTCCAAGCTAAATTCCCGCTCCGTATGAACTCCAAATTCACCAAACTCACTTTTAAAGTTCAAGTTAGAAAATTATCTATCCAATGGAAGTGGTTTCATTAAAATCGGAGCTCATTTGCAAAAATTGGGTTTTGGGACCTAGATGTACATTGTACATTATGTATATATTCATACTTTCTTCATTTTTATTGTATCTTTCTTAATTATTAAAAATACAAAAAAATCATATTTGTGTTGTACTTTAATTGTACTATTTTATGGTATTTTTCTGTTGTAAATATCTCTTATTAATAAGACAAAAAATTACATATTAGAAAAGTAAAAAAAAATGTGTACATGTTGTTTGTCTTCCCTTGTAAATTGTCCACTATCTATTTTATTCTTTTTTATTTTATTGTAATTAAAGTAGACAACTTTATTTTATTTATTTATTTATTTTATTTTACATTCTCTACAATAACCACCAATTCAACTCCATTACTCCACCATATTTTCTAACTTCTAATTCAACTCCACCATTTTATTAACCTCCATCCCACTCCATCTTAATTCTAACTTCCATTTTTCTTCTTCTTTATATACATGCCATTCTCCTCATTTTTGCTTTTGATCCATCTTTATGTGAGGAGAGTCAAGTTCTCAGAGTTGAATCGGTGACAGTGACGCAACCGCGGTCGAGCGACGACGGCCCTCTCTCCGGTGTGATCCGTTGGCTTTTTGGCCAACACCGCAGCCGCCTCCGCGCGCTGCTCGAGCTCATCGCACGCCGGCGATTTGAGCGAAGACCGTGCTCGCGAGAGCACTCCATAGGCGATCGTATCATCGTAGGTAAATTTTTCATCTCATTTTATCATCTTGTCTTTTTGCAATTTTTATTAGCACACCACATATCACCACCACCATCACCATTTTTCCCCATCTATCTAGTTCATTATCACCACCAATTCATCTTGTTTTTTTTATCATGTTCCCTGTTTAAAGAAATTAAAAAAATTAAAAAAAAAACAAAAACAAAAAAAAATTGAAAAAAAAACCTTTATTACAGTTAAAAATCAAAAAAATAAAAAAAATAAAAAAACGGAGGGGAAGCAGCAGCACCGCCGCCGCCCCCCTCCCTTCCTCACCGCCGGCCCACACCCATCCTTCCGGCCGCCGCCCCCCCCTTCATCCTCCAGCGGCCACCACCGACGGTGCCGCCCCCTCTCCTCGCCGCCCTCCGCCACTCTAAGCGGCCGCGCAAGGCGGCGCCCCTCCGCCTATCTCCGCAGCCACCCGCAGGTGGCCGCCATCCCACCGCCGCCGCCCCCGCAACTCACCGCCACCCCCTCGCGACTGCGGGCGGCCGCGCCCTCAGCCGCTCCGCCGCGGCGCGCACGGCCGCCTCCAGCCCCAGCGGCGAGCCGCGCCGCCGCCGACTTCTCCCCCTTTGTGGGTTCCTCTCCATGCCCTTCCTGCATCAACGAAGGAGAAGGTCATTTTCTTTTTTTATTGTAAATATTGCAAGTTTACCCGTTATGTTTATGTAATTACATTTCAGTCCCTGTTCATGTTTTCTATTGTCAGTTTTCAATTTCTGTTTTGCACATAGGCCCCTGTGTTCGCACCGTAATTTGGACTTCGTTTTTGCATCAATTTGTTCAATGAAAAATATCTTGATGTTGAGCAGCTAATTCTCTACATTGTGGACATTCATTTATATTTTTGTGGTCCATGGGTAATTAATTAAAATTGTTCAACTTAAATTTTACATATTTTACCCAATCAGTGATCTGAAAATTATATCTCACACACGGTTGCTCTAAAAATTCCAAAAAAATTATATATGATGCCTTGATATGTGATGAACTTACTGTCCAAATTTCATCTAAAATGGGGTTGTCTTGTGCCTGAAAAAAATCATAGAGTGAAATTAGTATTTGATTTTTAATTAAATCCACATACTTGCTTTTCACGAAATTTTAAATCTCCTGGATTCTTCATGAAAATATCTACTTGAGATAATTTGCACGTTGATTAATTTGATAACATGGATTAATTAGGAATTATTTACTCACTGTCACTCTATTTTTACTAAAAAATCCATAAAAAATTCATAACTTGTCAAAAAATTCCAAAAAAATTACTGTAGCTTTCTTGCATCATGTTTTAATTCTAATAATTTTTTCATAATTTTTGCTTTCTGTTTGTGTGATAAATTGCGAAAAAACCCATAAAAAGTGTGTATTTTTCATTATTGCATTTTAACCCTGAAAATTATAAAAAAATGTGTTTTGTGTTCATCACTGGATTAGGACTTTAGGAAAAATATAATTTGACTAATTTGGACTAATTTAACATTAAAATTAATTTGGCCTTGTTGTATGCTTTCTTAGTGTCGTAATTCACTTGCATTCACCTTTCACCTTTGTTTTTGCATTAAAAAAAATCTAAAAAAAAACGCGTGGATATCTAGATCTTAAATTTGCAAATTAAACCCGAAGTTGTTCCTTTGCCTCCCTGAGTTCAACCCCGGACTTGCCCGGGATATAAATTAAGCCGAGACACTCTTCACGGAGATCTTCTCTCGGTTCTGACCGAATCGCTAAGTACACGTGCTACAACGAACACGAATTAAACATCGTATTCAGCGACTCGTCAGATGGCGCCGTTGCCGGGGAGGCAAACGGCTTAGGGACTAATTTAAAAATTTAGATTTAGTTTTCCAATTACTCGGGTAGTCTGACCCCCGAGCCACTTGTATTTATTCTTTTTTTTGCAATTATTTCTCTTTATATTTTTGTATATATCTTGTTGTTTATCTCTCTAATATAAATTTCATTTTCCTTGCGAGAGCCCGGTGGACTTGGAGTGCATCGGAGGTCGACGGACGCGACGCGAGCGGACTGCTGAAGAACGAGGAAAAGTAATTTATTTTTGAGAGAAAATTTTGTAAATTCTTGTAATTATTTAGGTAGTTGCTCATTTATAGCGGCTCTTGTTTGAGAGCTTGATAACACCCAAGAGTACCTCAAGACCCGGGTGAAGGTAATGAAACAAGGGTCGTTGCGACCCGGATCTTAGAGAGAGTGTGTATCAAGAAAAATAACCACTCAGAATAGATCAAATCACTCAAAACAAGAAGAGCGGTCTAGCTATAAGATTAACCTGGTATAGCTCCCAGGGTCGAACACAAGGAGCACGGATTGGCCTAGGGCCTACGAAGTAGTAAGAAGAGAATAAAATAAAAGAAAAGTGTTTTTTAGTGGTTTTTAATAATTTTTATAATTTTTTGGGATTTTTAAAAGATTAAGAAAATAAAAGGAAAGAAATAAAAACACACTTAGGCAATTTATTAAACACACCAAAAAGCAAGCAAAAATTCAAGAAAAATTGTTTTTATGTTTTTTATGTTTTTAAGTGTTTTTGGTTAATTTTTGGTATTTTTCTAATGGGTAAATTATTTTCTAAAAATCAAACAGTGCTAAAAATAAAAGGTACTGTCCAGCAAGGCTTAAGACCCAAAAATAAAATACTTTTGGATCTCAAAAAGCCCTGAAGGTAATTTTCCTGTAATCTAGAAAAGATAAGGAAAATTTAGGCACCCTAATTATTGTTTTTGGATTTTTAGATTATTTATTATAATTTTTATGAGTTTTTAGGGGTTTTTCAATTTTTAAGGATTTTAAGCAATGAAAAATAGCCAAAATTGGCTCGAAAATCAAACAGCAAGCAAACAACAGTATCTAATTTTTTTAGAATTTTTGGAGGTGATTTTATATTTTTTTGGTATTTTTGAACCTAAACAGTAGCTAAAAAGTAGGTTTTTGGATTTTTAAAAATACTAAATGAAAGTAAAAATGTCCTCAAAAATCACTGAAATTCCTGCACCATGGCAGGAGCCATGTGTCAAAATCTCATTGGATTTGGAGGTGGTTTGATATTTTATTCAAAAATAAAAAGGGGGCACTGCGCACAGGGACGAATGTGCAAATACCCGAGGATCTGGGGGCCCAGGTGCAAAATACCCAGCAAGTCACGCGCGTGGCGCGTGGCTGGGGCACACAGGGACCTATTTGTGATAAAAACCTACTCCTGGGACCTTTTGGTAACTGGTACCAAAAAGTCCGAGGGTATGGTTGCAAAAAGCCCACTAAAATCCGCACATGCGCATAAACAACACTCACAGGGGCATAAATGCAATTACCAGAAAATATTTCTTCATTTCATAACAACCCAGATCTACAGGATAAAAGATGTAAAAAGCCCAACACAACACGTGGCGAAGCACGTGGTCACATACACACAGGGGCATACATGCAATTAAAACTAAACACAGGGTCCACAATGCAATTTACCCTACGTAAATAAAGTTCTAAAAATATTTACAGGACTAAAAATAAAAAGACGAACTAAGAGGGGCGCCTAAGTAATTTACCCCTTTATTGGTCGACGGCCAGATGCGCGCCACGTGGTGGATCCAACGGCTCGGGACAGCGGGCGCTCTTCCTCTTCTTCTCTTGGGCCTGATCGACGGTGGAGACGAGGACACGTGGAAGATCGGGCGGTTCTGGGCCCAGGTGCCTCTCTCCTCTGCTGCAACGGTCCGGATGAGTCCCTCGGATCGATCAACGGCTACGGCTCCTCGAAGAATGGACGGCTGAGATCAAGACTGGAGCGGAGGCGTCATCGGACGGTCCTGGAGGATGCTGGAAGAACTCGACACCGGCGAACTTCGCCGGCCTCCTGCGTGAGCTGCACTCCTCCTCAGCTGCTCCTGAAGGTCGGAGAAGATCCGCGGTGAAGCTCCGCAGCTGGTGGTAGTGGGCGATGGCCCAGCCGAGCCCTGGAGGGGCTCCGGCGAGGCTGGCGGCGCGAAGCTCCGGTCTAGAATGTAAGGGGGTCTCAGACGACTCCCTTTGGACCTGCAAAGCAAACCAACAGCTTCGCGGGTCGAGGGCAAAATGCCTCGACCCAAAGAAGCGAGGTGAAGGTGGCTGGTGGGTCGGCGCGAAGGAGCTCCGGCGAGCGACAGGTGGTGGAGCTCGACTCCCAGCTCCGGGGCGAGCTGGGTTGAACGAGTGGGCGTAGAACGTGCGTGAGGAGATGGCGGAGGTGATGGGGTGCTCCGATGATCGAGATATTAAGCGAGATGGTCGGAATCAGGGAAGCACGTCGAACGGTCGATTTGGGCGAAATCCAAAATTACTCTAAATGGCTAAGCGAAATGAATACCTGGGTGACGCGGTAGACTATGCTGGAGCTCAGCTAGCTCCTGGTCCTTGCCTCAAGGGTCGTCAACGCCCGAGGCTCGAGCTCCGGGTGGTCGTCGGAGCACGGCTGCAAGAAGCGGCCGGATCGATGGTCGAACACCTCCTCCTCGCTGCGACACCGGCGGGGGCAAGCTGTCACCTTGCTGGTTGCGATGGAGCTCACTGGAGAGAGAATGGGGAACCAAAGATGGCGTGAAAGTGCGGCGGAGCTCGGCATATATAGTGCTAGGGGTCCGGCTAAATCGAAGTCGGGCAAGAAGATCGGAGCACGGATCCCTATGCGAACCTCCGGGCGAGGATCTCGGATGTGCGCAGATGGATTAGAACCCGGGGTTTGCATGATTAGCAGGCGGATCGAACAGGGAGAAAGCGAAGAAATCGGGTCGGGCGAGCGGGTCTGGGCTCTGGTGGTCCTGGGGGAGGTGTTGACCGGGGGTCAACAATCCCCCGTGGACCAATCAGAGCCCGCCAAGGGTGGAATTTTTATTTTATTTTTTTGGGCCTTTAAATGGCCGAATTTCCAAAAACTTAAAACATGAAAAATGTTTGTTTTAATTTTTTCTATTTTTTGTGATTTTTAATTAATTTTTGGAAATTAAAATAAGGTATATACAAAGTAGCTATACATAGGTATATATACACTATATTGATTTTTGATTTTTTTTATTTTTAATTATTTATTTTTATACATTTTTATTCCTATTTTATATTTTATTTATTTATAGGATAAAATGAGGAGTAAAAGGCTATTTTTATTTTATTTTTATTATTTATACACATGGGTTAATTAGTTAGTTATATACATGATATATACATGGTATATATACAAGATGTTTTTGTGTTTTTAATTTTGTACTTTTTATTTGATTTTTGTTTTAATTCTTTCTATTTATTCTATTTACAAAACATAGAAAGGAATATTTACAAAAAGTTTTGGAAATAAAGAAATTTGTTTACAAGGTGAAATAAATATAAGATATGTGGTCTATGTACAAGGTGTAAGGGTCTTTTTGTATTTTTTTGATTTTTAAGATTTTTATTTTGTTTTTAATAGCTTATAAATATTTACAAATATTTACAACATATTTTTGGGTGAGGAAAATATATAATTTTATTTATTTACAAATATGTACATGTGAGCCCCTATCTCCCTCTACTTGTGGCTTTTATGCGGTCAGGCCCATGCTGAGCCCTCCCTTGGGTTAGGTTGCTCAATATTTATTCTAAATATTTCCCTCTTTTTCTTTTTCTTCTTTATTCTTTTATTTTTGCACAAAAACATGCTAATTATGTATTTTTACAAACATGCATGCTTTTGCTAATTTTCCCTATTTACACATATCTACATGCATTTGCATAGGTTTTTGTAGCTAAAATATAAGAATAAAGAGTGATGAATGGGTATTCATCACCCCCCTATACTATACTTTGCTAGTCCCTTAGCAAACACTTATTTGAAAAAGAAGTGCAAAAGAAAGAAAAAGAAAAAGAAAAAGAGAATGTACATGGATCAAGGCTGATTATTAAACTTGCCTTCATTAAATTAAGGTATGGAGCTTAATCAGATCTTTGGATTATTGATGTGTCGGAACCTTATTTAGACTTAAGCTTAAAACCTAACAGCCTCTAAGTTCCACTATTCTATAACCAAGACTCCTCAATGCTCCAGATCAGAACAAGTCATCAATCACAAACCCTGAAGACCATGAATCTTTTCTTGTCCTGTGAAAGTGAGGTCTAAGCTCTCCACCTCAGAAATGGCAACTTGACAACCCTCCCTAACAAGGTAACTCTATGACCTCAATCTGGCCACTCTTTCCTCGAGGAGCGGGGTATTCCCTTCTAAGTTCAAGTACAACCAGCTCAAGAAGAGGGGGAAGAAGAGAATGGGTCAAGGCCAGTGTAGCCAAGTACCCTTGGGAGCTTGACCAGTGTAGCCAAGTCTCCCTGCTGCAAGCTACAACAGGTGGATCATGAAACCAAGCTTTGCTTATTGCACTTATATACATACTCCGGTGGGATTATCATTTTCTCTCAGACCCACCACTTTTTTGGAGTTATTTTCTTTTTCACATTTTTTTTCCGAGTGCATCTATACAACATGTACATGTGCAGCATATATACAAGGAGTTTTTCCTCTTGAGCCAGTAGACTATCCCTCTTTTGAAGCTTTATTGCAACCCACAACTCCCGTCGTTAGACTTCATGGCGACCCGACCAAGTTGAGACGCACTTCCTTCACTAAATGAAGAAGAGAGGTTCCGCCTAGAAGTACTACCCTCATATGCTACCCCAAGCCAAGGAAGACTGCCTCCTCACCACCTCATCCGTAGAGAGCTCGGTGCATAGTGCGGTTGTCCAAGTAAAGCCATAATCTATATGAGTCATGTGTTGTTGTTAAGTGCTCTACTTAGGCTCATTGAGATGACATGTGATCATAGCCTAGTGGACTCAAAGAATTAAGTCACCATGGACCTGAAAAGCCTTAAACCTAAGTCCTATAAGGTTCCTCTTAGAGTTAGGTGGATTAAGATCTTAATCAAGCTCCATTTCTCAATTTGAATTCCAGGCTAGTTTAAATGTCAACTATCATCCAAGAAAAAACTATATACATATGTACAAAAAGATGCATATTTACACAATATTTTACAATCATGCAAAATTTTTGGAAAATGTTTTGAAATCATGAATGATGATGCATGAAGTGCAAGTTTTGCAAAAAGATATTTACACACATTTACACAAGATTTTTGCAAACTTTTGATTTTCAAAACATTTTGGAAAAATTTTGTACCATATACATAATTTTGATACAGAAAATATTTACACAAGCTTTACACAAAAGATTTTTGAAATCATTTTTACAAAAATAATTTGTACCCTAGCTATGTATGTGCAAAATAAAAGAAGATTATGTACATGAAAATTTTTAATTTTTTGTGGTTTTTAGCCATTTTTTATTTATTAACACACTCACACAAAGTACGAGTTATGGCTAAAGTATATATGAAATATATACACACCCCCCTATACTTAGCTCGAACGATGTCCTCTGAGTCAAGAGCGATGAAGAAGACATAACTCGTGCTATGTATGGGGAGGTGAAAAGGAAGGCTATACAAAAGGAGAGTAAAAAGTCAAAAGGGACTCGGGTCTTCCCCCTATACTTAGGATCAAGTAATCCTAAGTATAGCAGGCTGTACACGAAGGGAAAACCGAGTGGAGAATGTACAGGGTCTACCCCCCCTATACTTAGGGTAAGATATCCCTAAGTATAGGCAGCAAAACAGGGGTAGAAAGACACGATGAAAATCACGAATATATACAAGAAGGAGGGTCATCACTCCCCCTATACTTAAGGTGAAGAACCTTAAGTATAGGCAACAACAGGAGTGACGGAACAGAATGAAGAACAACCCGGTGTTTTCACCCCCCTATACTTAGGATGAGTAATATCCTAAGTATAGCAAAGATAATCCTAAGCGAGACCTGAGGTGAAAACAAGAACGGAAGAAGGAAGGATCAAACTAAGACGAAACACGTATATACAAAAGAGTACAATGTTGAGGTGCCTCTCAACAAGCGCTAGATTTTACGCCCCTAGCTGGGCGCAAAGGCTAGGATAATGCAGTATCAAGGTTCAGGACGACATCGGTAAGGCGAATGCCGTACTGTCGTCGCAGTCTCGGTGTGAGAACAACGACGAACTCAACAGTGTAAAGTATGACACCCAGGTATGCAATCAGGCGGGTGTCTGCTACCGGCCAAAGATATGGGAAGAAGTGATCAGGATCCGGTAGCACAAAAGAAATCCTCGGCTCTGGTTCAGACTGGAGTAGAAATGTGGAGCCGAAGAAATCAAACGTGGAGAAGGATGGATCAGTCATGGAATCCTCCACGTCAATCACCGTCTCAAAAAGATGTGGAAGGTCAGGATCAGGAGACTCTCTAAAACGACTGATATTCGATGAATGAAATGGGAGAAAATCAGGCAGATCATCGAATATCTCCAGGATGGGCTCATCCTTGCGAGGGTCGTCAAGGTGAGAAGACTCAGAATCAGACTGATCTAAAGACTCGGTTCCGTGTTCCGCCAGATCGGAAACACTCTCAGTAGGTGAAACCGAGCACTCATCGAGTGAGGCATCCTCCCGCAGATAACCCTCGGGGAGAGATGCAGGATCAGAAGTGAGAAGAAGAGGATTAGGATCTAGATGGGCATCTGCGCTGCTATCAAGTATCCACTCAATGCACCAGGCTGCATCATCATCTGAAGTGTAGGTCTCAGCAATCTGGAAGCAGGAGAAGGTACTAGTCAACACCGCTGAAGCTGGAAAAGTGTCTGCAGCTGATCCTCGCTCTGCGGCTATGCTGGCTGTCAGCTGGTCCTCAGGAAGTGTATCTATCTCAACGAAGTGGAGGACAAAAGGCTCGAAGACGGGACTCTCAGTGTCTGTACTCTCAAAGTGGTGTCCCTCATCGAGCTGTGGCTGTTGGGCTGAGTCCGGATGACTGTCCGCATCCGAGAAGTGTCTCTGCAGAAAGGAGACTGACTGCTCTGGGACTGGAAGCTGAAGTGTCTGATTCAATGGCTGCAAAAGCGGTGGCTCCTCCGGTTTCTGGAATATCAGAAGATCTGATATCCAAGACTCGTCGACTGGAAACTCTGGGGCTGCCTCGAACTCCAGCTGGAAGGCCAACAGGAACTCAAGTAGACTCTGGGTCCGAACCTCTGCTATCGCGGTCATCTCCTCTGTTGATGATGTGGCATCATCCAAATCCTCGGGTTGGTGTGTAGAAACTGTCTCATCATGCAAAGTGACACACCGCACTGGTACCGCATCGTCCGCATGTGTTGTCCTGACCATGGCATCTCGCGAAGAAGATCTCTGTGATAGTAACCTCGAGATGGTATCCAGGAAGTGAATGTCAGAACTGCGGTGTGAACCGCCACATGTGGTAATCACCGGTGCTATCTGCTCTGCGGTCATCCCCCGCATGGAGATCTCTATCAAGTCTGTAAGTGGAAGTCCGTGCTCTGGAAATCTCCTCAAGAGGTCAAGAAACCTCGGCCATGCCTCGTGCAATGGCTCCAGGAGGTCAACTGAAAAGTCCATGATCAAAGACCGCATAGACTCTGCTCTACGTGGAGGGAAGTATCTCTGCAAGAACTCTCGGCGTAACTCTCCCCACGTCTCGAATGTCCTCCCCAATCGTCGGTGCCATCTCATGGCTCTGTCGTGAAGTGAGAAGGGGAAGGTCCTGCTCATCAGCTCCTCTGCAGTGACGTCTGAATATCTCTGTGCTCTGCAAAACTCCTCGAAAGCTGACAGGTGAAGATAAGGCTCCTCGTGCGCCTCTCCTGAAAACGTCGACAGTCGCTGAACGTAATCCAAATCCAAGACGAATGGACCTAATGTAGAAGCTGACTGAGCTCCATGTGCTATCTGCTCCTCCATTCCTCCGGAATAGGATATGTCTGCTAATCTCCACTGCTCTCTCTGGTTACCAACGGAGTGCGCTCTCAACTCAGCAACAGCATCGTCCGGGTCTCGCATCTGCTCTGGCTGGTATCCTCGGACGTCTAGCACAGCATGCCCAGAGTGATGAGATGAAAGGGAGGGAGGGAACGGGAGGTTGGTCGGAGATCCGACCTCCCTAGAAGGTGGACTGGAGTGATGGTCAGAAGATGGAGAAGAAGCCGTAAGAGTCGGCTCAAAGTGAGGGGGATCCATCATCCAGGGGTCAAGGAGAAGAGAATGAAATGAAGGGAGGAGAGGGTGGGAAATAGAAGGAAGATGAGAAAGGATCGAAGGGATCTGGTAATCAAACAAGATGAACAAGCAAACCCCCAAATTCACCTACACACACAAAGCTGAAGACCGAAGGGATCGGTCAATTATCTTGTCCATTTTATTTTAGGTGATCATCCAATCTATCAGAGCGATTACGTGAGGTCAATAGGTATCCAAATCTCTCTCAACCGACTGTCCCGTACTGAAAGCCGGTAATCAGTCAAGAAAAGATCGGAGGCTCTATCCTAATGTGCGGATCACTCTCTCGCTCATCCAAACCAGACAAGGAGGGGGTTACTCTCCCCAAGACAGATTTTTCGGTGAAGTGTCTTTTAGGTCAAGTATGATTAGCAGTCCCGATTTTATTGTTTTTGTTTTTCGGTATTTTTCAAATTAAACAAAAACGCCTAACGATTTTTTCGGTTCTCCTGGTTATTAAGTCCAAAAACGGGGGAGAAGACGAAAAAGCCGATGCACGAGAAATCAATGATGCATGCAAAGTCAGAAACGCGTACCTGCCTCCAGCTCTCTACATGCAAAGTGATCCGCGCATAAAATAAAGACAGAAAGTAAACTAAGCTAAATGATGCAACGGTGAAAAGCCGAGTCCTAAACGAGCACTTTCTAGCGATGGACCGTCTAACCGGTCACCGACCTCCAAGCCAAAGGGTCCGGTCTTGGCTCGTCCCTCCCCTGCCCGACAAATCGGGGGTAGGAGTAAGCGCTTTACAGGACGAGCTACGGCACGTAGGCTACGGAAGCTAGCGAGTCGGTTATTTTTATTAATTATTTTAAGTAGGTCCAATACGGTCTATAGGAACAGATAAGCCTTAGGTGTGTGGATCCTACTCAGTTACGTCACAGTCACCAGAAAGTCCTAAGTCTAGGGGCTCGAGCAAAAACCGTGAAAAATCCGGAAAATGACAGTAAGAAAGGAAAAAGAAAAACCGCGATGAAAAACCGCGAAAAAGCCGCAGGTCCTAATGGGTCCCCCGAGCACACCGGTGCTCGACGAAACAGACCCGCTACGGTCTCAAGTCCACAAAGTCTCAGAAGTGTCCTATCCCTGTATTATTACAATAATAATGAATAAATGAAATAAACCACCCTAATGCCTCACCCACTCAACTCTCTCTCTCTCGCTCTCTCCTGCGGCTTCGTAGAGAGAAAAGCCGCCTCCAAGTGTCGCGGCTGCACCGGCTCCTCGAAAGTCGCCTCCGCGGTCCTCGGGCCCTCGCAAGAAAACAGGAAGAGTGGTCAGACCAATAAAATAATCAAAATAATAAAAAAAATGAGGATATATGTGCAAAAATGGAAATAAAATAACCACACAAAAATAAAACAAAAATAAAAAGAAAAGAAAATCAAAATAAAACAAAGTATCACAAAAAGGAAACTAAATACAAAAGCCGTGAAAAGCCGCGAGCTCCGAAGAGCCGCGAAAAACCGCGAAAACAAAAACGAAAATAAAAACACTACTAAGCCGTGCTCCCCGGCAACGGCGCCATTCTGATAACACCCAAGAGTACCTCAAGACCCGGGTGAAGGTAATGAAACAAGGGTCGTTGCGACCCGGATCTTAGAGAGAGGGTGTATCAAGAAAAATAACCACTCAGAATAGATCAAATCACTCAAAACAAGAAGAGCGGTCTAGCTATAAGATTAACCTGGTATAGCTCCCAGGGTCGAACACAAGGAGCACGGATTGGCCTAGGGCCTACGAAGTAGTAAAAAGAGAATAAAATAAAAGAAAAGTGTTTTTTAGTGGTTTTTAATAATTTTTATAATTTTTTGGGATTTTTAAAAGATTAAGAAAATAAAAGGAAAGAAATAAAAACACACTTAGGCAATTTATTAAACACACCAAAAAGCAAGCAAAAATTCAAGAAAAATTGTTTTTATGTTTTTTATGTTTTTAAGTGTTTTTGGTTAATTTTTGGTATTTTTCTAATGGGTAAATTATTTTCTAAAAATCAAACAGTGCTAAAAATAAAAGGTACTGTCCAGCAAGGCTTAAGACCCAAAAATAAAATATTTTTGGATCTCAAAAAGCCCTGAAGGTAATTTTCCTGTAATCTAGAAAAGATAAGGAAAATTTAGGCATCCTAATTATTGTTTTTGGATTTTTAGATTATTTATTATAATTTTTATGAGTTTTTAGGGGTTTTTCAATTTTTAGGGTTTTTAAGCAATGAAAAATAGCCAAAATTGGCTCGAAAATCAAACAGCAAGCAAACAACAGTATCTAATTTTTTTAGAATTTTTGGAGGTGATTTTATATTTTTTTGGTATTTTTAAACCTAAACAGTAGCTAAAAAGTAGGTTTTTGGATTTTTAAAAATACTAAATGAAAGTAAAAATGTCCTCAAAAATCACTGAAATTCCTGCACCATGGCAGGAGCCATGTGTCAAAATCTCATTGGATTTGGAGGTGGTTTGATATTTTATTCAAAAATAAAAAGGGGGCACTGCGCACAGGGACGAATGTGCAAATACCCGAGGATCTGGGGGCCCAGGTGCAAAATACCCAGCAAGTCACACGCGTGGCGTGTGGCTGGGGCACACAGGGACCTATTTGTGATAAAAACCTACTCCTGGGATCTTTTGGTAACTGGTACCAAAAAGTCCGAGGGTATGGTTGCAAAAAGCCCACTAAAATCCGCACATGCGCATAAACAACACTCACAGGGGCATAAATGCAATTACCAGAAAATATTTCTTCATTTCATAACAACCCAGATCTACAGGATAAAAGATGTAAAAAGCCCAACACAACACGTGGCGAAGCACGTGGTCACATACACACAGGGGCATACATGCAATTAAAACTAAACACAGGGTCCACAATGCAATTTACCCTACGTAAATAAAGTTCTAAAAATATTTACAGGACTAAAAATAAAAAGACGAACTAAGAGGGGCGCCTAAGTAATTTACCCCTTTATTGGTCGACGGCCAGATGCGCGCCACGTGGTGGATCCAACGGCTCGGGACAGCGGGCGCTCTTCCTCTTCTTCTCTTGGGCCTGATCGACGGTGGAGACGAGGACACGTGGAAGATCGGGCGGTTCTGGGCCCAGGTGCCTCTCTCCTCTGCTGCAACGGTCCGGATGAGTCCCTCGGATCGATCAACGGCTACGGCTCCTCGAAGAATGGACGGCTGAGATCAAGACTGGAGCGGAGGCGTCATCGGACGGTCCTGGAGGATGCTGGAAGAACTCGACACCGGCGAACTTCGCCGGCCTCCTGCGTGAGCTGCACTCCTCCTCAGCTGCTCCTGAAGGTCGGAGAAGATCCGCGGTGAAGCTCCGCAGCTGGTGGTAGTGGCCGATGGCCCAGCCGAGCCCTGGAGGGGCTCCGGCGAGGCTGGCGGCGTGAAGCTCCGGTCTAGAATGTAAGGGGGTCTCAGACGACTCCCTTTGGACCTGCAAAGCAAACCAACAGCTTCGCGGGTCGAGGGCAAAATGCCTCGACCCAAAGAAGCGAGGTGAAGGTGGCTGGTGGGTCGGCGCGAAGGAGCTCCGGTGAGCGACAGGTGGTGGAGCTCGACTCCCAGCTCCGGGGCGAGCTGGGTTGAACGAGTGGGCGTAGAACGTGCGTGAGGAGATGGCGGAGGTGATGGGGTGCTCCGATGATCGAGATATTAAGCGAGATGGTCGGAATCAGGGAAGCACGTCGAACGGTCGATTTGGGCGAAATCCAAAATTACTCTAAATGGCTAAGCGAAATGAATACCTGGGTGACGCGGTAGACTATGCTGGAGCTCAGCTAGCTCCTGGTCCTTGCCTCAAGGGTCGTCAACGCCCGAGGCTCGAGCTCCGGGTGGTCGTCGGAGCACGGCTGCAAGAAGCGGCCGGATCGATGGTCGAACACCTCCTCCTCGCTGCGACACCAGCGGGGGCAAGCTGTCACCTTGCTGGTTGCGATGGAGCTCACTGGAGAGAGAATGGGGAACCAAAGATGGCGTGAAAGTGCGGCGGAGCTCGGCATATATAGTGCTAGGGGTCCGGCTAAATCGAAGTCGGGCAAGAAGATCGGAGCACGGATCCCTATGCGAACCTCCGGGCGAGGATCTCGGATGTGCGCAGATGGATTAGAACCCGGGGTTTGCATGATTAGCAGGCGGATCGAACAGGGAGAAAGCGAAGAAATCGGGTCGGGCGAGAGGGTCTGGGCTCTGGTGGTCCTGGGGGAGGTGTTGACCGGGGGTCAACAATCCCCCGTGGACCAATCAGAGCCCGCCAAGGGTGGAATTTTTATTTTATTTTTTTGGGCCTTTAAATGGCCGAATTTCCAAAAACTTAAAACATGAAAAATGTTTGTTTTAATTTTTTCTATTTTTTTGTGATTTTTAATTAATTTTTGGAAATTAAAATAAGGTATATACAAAGTAGCTATACATAGGTATATATACACTATATTGATTTTCGATTTTTTTTGATTTTTAATTATTTATTTTTATACATTTTTATTCCTATTTTATATTTTATTTATTTATAGGATAAAATGAGGAATAAAAGGCTATTTTTATTTTATTTTTATTATTTATACACATGGGTTAATTAGTTAGTTATATACATGATATATACATGGTATATATACAAGATGTTTTTGTGTTTTTAATTTTGTACTTTTTATTTGATTTTTGTTTTAATTCTTTCTATTTATTCTATTTACAAAACATAGAAAGGAATATTTACAAAAAGTTTTGGAAATAAAGAAATTTGTTTACAAGGTGAAATAAATATAAGATATGTGGTCTATGTACAAGGTGTAAGGGTCTTTTTGTATTTTTTTTGATTTTTAAGATTTTTATTTTGTTTTTAATAGCTTATAAATATTTACAAATATTTACAACATATTTTTGGGTGAGGAAAATATATAATTTTATTTATTTACAAATATGTACATGTGAGCCCCTATCTCCCTCTACTTGTGGCTTTTATGCGGTCAGGCCCATGCTGAGCCCTCCCTTGGGTTAGGTTGCTCAATATTTATTCTAAATATTTCCCTCTTTTTCTTTTTCTTCTTTATTCTTTTATTTTTGCACAAAAACATGCTAATTATGTATTTTTACAAACATGCATGCTTTTGCTAATTTTCCCTATTTACACATATCTACATGCATTTGCATAGGTTTTTGTAGCTAAAATATAAGAATAAAGAGTGATGAATGGGTATTCATCAGAGCTCGCACGTGTAAAAAGACTTAGACTTTATTTGTGGTGTGTCGAGCCTGTTTCACTCTCCGGCGAGGGTGGGGCTTGACTTGAGTGGCGAACTTAAGGATTAGGCACACGGTAGTTTAGATTCAAACTTGTTTGTGCCCGTCGTAAATTAGGCCACACATATCTTAGAAGATTCACATATCTTATAAGATTCATAATGAGACGCACATAGACACGTACTACTTAGCTCAAATTCAATCAATTCTTCCCCGCTAATAGTATATTGTTTAGGTGCGGTTTTCTCGATCTGCATGCATTTAGTGTAATATTTATAAATTCTGTTCTGCATAACACATGAAGAGTGTTGGGATTCACTGTAAGTATACCTTCTTCTGAGCATGCATCATAGTTTCTCGTTTGCATTCTGATTTCCGATTCCCATCTTGTTTTACAACTTAAGGTCAAAAGGAAACTGGGACTGAACGGTAGACGTGCTTGTGTGTTCACATAAATTTCAAGCGATAACCTAACTCTAAAATTGGGACTGAATTGAGCAGGTCGATCTAATTAATTGGAATAAAAAGAACCCTTGTTCTCGGGTGCATAAAGCCCTCATTGTTTGTTTTAATTGCAAGTGAGAGAGAGACGACCCTAGGATAGAGCCAAGTCTGGATTTTTTACTTACTACTGGTTCTTTCTTTTTAGGCGATTAGCTACTTTTCAGTGAGGATTTACGGGTAGCCAGTAAACGGTCCGGACTTCCTTAGCAGAGTGGGAGGTTTAGAGGACGCATTAGTCCTCAAGGAACGGGTAGCCGTATTTATACCGTCCGTACTTACTCCTATACTGGCTGAACGTAGGTCAAACTAGTCGTAAGAACCGGGCCAGTCTGTAGGAAAATACGGGCACCTAACATCTCGTTAATCTTTCCAAGATTGTATTCTCACCAACTAAAATTGACCAGATAAATCGGCCGAACTCTTACGGCCATCATATGTTGAGTTGGTGAAATTGGGGGTTTGAATTGTGTTTGTATTGTGTGAGTTCACTCCGCACATTTACGTGCACCGTAGAACTAGCGCCTCATTGATTATTGTGATCTAATCGGTTCTTTTGACATCGAAGATGACTGATTGGGGGGATATTTATTCGGACTTTGCGAATCTCTCGTTGAACTCTTCAAAAAGTACGTCTTCAAAGGTCCAAGCGCAACTTGGACCAACCTGGACTCATGACCCTCTTGAGCCCAGGATCACTCACTCTCGGGATGGTTACTCTCAAACCATTCCATTTCTCTCTTCCCACCTCACCGAGGAAGACCATCGCCTTGGTGAGAATATCATGATTCATAAATCCTCTTCTAATCAAGAAAACATTGCTGATTCAGGACATAAAGAAGATTTGAGTAAGATGCCAAAGAAGAAAGAAGAGGAAGAAGAGAACCATGAAGACCCAATGAAAATGATACTAGCCCGATTAGCTGCATCTGAGCAGCAACAAGCATTACTGAGAGCTCAGTTGGGGCAGTTAAATGTTGGGGTCCAACTACCAATGGATGCAGCGTATAACCCCGGATAATATCAAATTCGGAACTACTTGAGTCCGACCGAATCCGAGGTTGATTTTGAATTGAAGCCGCATTTTCTGAACCTGTTACCACATTTCGATGGGAATGCTTCTGAGGAACCATATGCATTCCTAAGGGACTTTGAGCTCATCTGCGCTAACCTCAAACATCAAAATGTTAGCCAGGATTATATTAGGCTCAAAGCCCTTCCATTTGCCTTGGGTGGAAAAGCTGATTACTGGGTAAAGAATCTTGGGATCGCCGTCACCACATATGCCCAGTTCAAGGACCTGTTTTTGAAGAAGTTCTACCCTTTGAGTAGAACTAACATGATGAGGACGCGCATTACGAGTTTTTCCCAATTACCCCATGAAGCTTTTTGTGATGCTTGGGAAAGATTCAAGGACATCCTGCAGAAGTGTCCCTGTCATGGACTAAATGATAACATCTTGGTCCAATCATTTTTCACTGGTCTCAACCCTGAGATGCAGGGTTTAGTGAGCGCTGCCTGTGGAGGCAGCTATACATCACGAGGAGCGGATACCGTCTGGAGGGTATTCGAGCAGATGGCTGAAACTAGCCGCTCACAGATGGCCAGCAGGGCCTATACACCATCCCCCAGTTCACTCTCATCTGGAGGGGGAAAATCAGCTGTAGTCGATATCTCTCAGGACGTGATCCCTAGCATGGGACTTCTTGCTGACAAGCTTACTGTAGTCGAGAGGATCGATAGGAGGATTGATGAGTTAGACCGGAGCGTCTCCAAACTTCCAAAATAGATGGAGGAGTTGACTGAGAAGGTATCTAAGATACGAATACCCGCCGTGACTGCACCCTCTGCTCCCATTTACCGAGTTCACCATGTTCAGGAGCAGTTGGTGTCAGGGCAACCCCAGCCGTGGGAGCAGGACCAATCCTACACCCACTCTTTCCAGCAGCCACCTCCAGTAGCAGAGACAGTCCAGGAGGAGCCTCCACCAGTTTGGGAGGTGAATGGGATATGGTATACTCAGGACCCTGCCAGGCAGGGAAGTACGGGAGACCGACAGACCTATCAGCGTCCCCCGACCTTTCACAACACCGCATTCACCTCCGCACCACCTCCTTCACAGCAGAGCCCTGTATTCCAGCCACCCCAGCAGCAGAGGCAGCAGTACCAGCAGTATGGCCGACAGGGCCATTACCAGACGGGCCAGCAGGGCCCGCAACCCTAGCAGCAGCAGCAGCAGAGGCAGTACACTGGCCAGCAGGGCCAATCTTCCCGTTCTTCTTCCCAGTCTTATCCACTTCCTTCATCGTCTAGTCCCGTTGATATTCAGCAGCAGATACTCGACAAGCTACGTTCCTACAGGAACGAGGTTCAGGACTTACGGGTGGATGTCAACCGCCTGTCCAGATGGTGAGATGAGCAGACTGTACCCTCTACCTCGATCCCAGCCCAAGTTCAGGCTAACCCCAATAGCCTGAACCGTTCTAGTTCTCAGCAGCACTTTGGTCAGGTATACTATTCAGCATCTCCTAAATCTGAACATGAGATTCTTTTGTGTGACGAGGCTAACCACATGTCACTCAGGAGCAGAAGGACTGTGGTCGTACCTGACTGGGCGAGGGAAACGAGGAGGGGCATCTCTGGAGCTCTACCTGAGGAGTCTTCAGAGGACGAGGAGGAGAGGCATCATATTTCAGAGCCCCATCAACACCATTCGAGGATTTCTACTCAAGGAGCCGAGAGGAGGAGGAGAGCACGTATGCAGCATCGTCATCATGGATATTCTTCTGAGTCTACGGAGGACCTTGCATCTCCGGTTGTGGTGGATACCACTCCATCTTCTATTCCACAACCTTTAGTAGATAGTTTTGATTTCGATTCCATGTTGCATCAAAAATATTCTTGTATTAAGAACTCTGTTTCCGTTAAGTCAAAGAATGATCTTTCAGTTCATGATTCAGATTCTTCATCCTCTGTTTCCCTAGCTTCAATCCCTTTCCCCCGTGCTCTTACGGCAGGAAAGCGCATCAAAAAGATTCAGAAAGATGACCCCGATATGGCACGGTTTTGTAAAGAAAACATCACAGTTAAGGTGCCATTTGATGAATATGTGGCTAACCATCCTGCCTTCCAAAAATACCTTAAGGTGAGATGCACACCTAGAAGGGTTAGCAGGAAGAAAGATAACCAAAATATAAAGACACATGTCTTATCAGTAGCCACAACCTATTGTCTCAAGAATCAGACTTTGCCAAAGAAAAAGAGAGACATGGGTGCTCACTATGTGGAGAGTCGTATTGACGACATTGCGTTTGCACGCACACTCTTAGATAACGGTTCTTCGATCAACTTACTTCCCTTAGCCTTATATCAGAAATTGGAGTTGGGACCACTTCGCAATTCTAGAGCTTTACTCCAATTTGCAGATCGTTCAATGAAGAGACCTAAGGGAGAAGTGAAGAATGTCGTTATCTCAATTGAGGGGCAGAACTATCAGGTGGACTTCACAGTCTTGGACATGGAGACCCCCAATCATTGGAGAGAATCTCAGATCATTCTCGGGCGACCCTTCCTTAGGACCGCAAGCGCAACTTTCGATTATGGTACGGGAATGATGAAGTTCCGTTCTCCAGACAGAGAGGTGAACCTTGAGATGAAGCAAACCAAGTGTCAACGACCCGATTCAGAGAGTAGCACAGAGTACTTATCTTCAGAGGCAGACTGCAGTTTGATTAGCACAGTTGGGATTTGGGGACAGATTCCTTCAGGACAGAGCGAGACCCTTTCATCTGGAGAGGATATAGTGCATGATGCAGTTTGACAGGTGTTGTCTGATCTTACTAGAGATGCATCAACCTATTCTCATGATGACTTAGAGATCCATCCGGATCTGTCAGTTCCATCCTCTTCGGAACAATCATGGGACATAGATGACGAGTCGGACATTGCTTTTGCCGATTGTTTGGATACTTTTGACGATCTGACTCCTGATACTTCTGATTTGGTGGCGAGTACTACTCAGCTTAGCCCACCTTCATGCAGCACGGAACCAGATTCAGATTCAGTTCAGCCAGATTTGCTTGATGATACCACATTGCCAGAACTGAAATCACTACCTCCTACACTGAAGTATGCCTTTCTTGCGGGACCCAAAGAGAGATATCCTGTGATCATTAGCTCAGACTTGACTTTAGAACAGGAGTCTAGGTTGTTTGAGGTCTTGGAGAGGAACCGCAAAGCAATAGGCTGGACAGTGTCGGATCTCGTGGGCATCAACCCCGCTCTTTGCTCGCACCACATTTTTACTGAGGATAATGTGAGACCTTCCCGTGAATTCCAGAGGAGACTTAACCCCAATCTACGAGAAGTGGTGAAGAATGAAATTGAGAAATGGTGCAAAGCAGGGTTCATATACCCTATTTCTGACTCCAAGTGGGTGGCCCCACTTCATGTTGTCCCGAAGAAGTCGGGAATTCAGATGGTCACCAACGAGGAGGGGGTAGAGATCACGACACGAGTACCCACGTCGTGGCGCGTCTGTGTCGACTACAGGTGCCTGAATGCTGCGACCAAGAAAGATCACTTTCCCTTGCCTTTTATTGATCAGATCTTGGAGAGACTCGCAGGGAAAGAGTTCTTCTGTTTTCTTGACGGGTACTCAGGCTACAACCAGGTGGCCATAGCCCCTGAGGACCAGGAAAAGACCACATTCACATGTCCATTCGGCACTTATGCTTTCAGGCGCATGCCATTCGGGCTCTGCAATGCCCCGGGCACATTTCAGCGGTGCATGATAGCCATATTTGCCGAGATGGTGGGAGATTTCCTGGAAGTGTTCATGGATGACTTCTCGGTCCATGGTGATTCTTTTGATACATGTTTAGCGCACTTGGACCGAGTCCTCACGAGGTGTAGAGAGGTTAATCTGGTACTCTCCTGGGAGAAGAGTCACTTTATGGTGACGGAGGGTATCGTGTTGGGGCATGTCATCTCCAAAAGGGGAATGGAGGTTGACCCTGCCAAGGTGGAGGTGATCAAGAAACTCGATCCACCTAACAACGTAAAGTTAGTGCGGTCATTCTTAGGGCATGTTGGATTCTATAGGAGATTCATTCAAGATTTTTCAAAGATCGCCCGCCCACTGACTGAGCTCTTAGGGAAAGACATAGAGTTCGTTGTAGATCACAGGTGTCTAGAGGCCTTTGAGCTCTTGAAGAGGAAGATTTGTGCCTCGCCTATCCTACAAGCTCCTGACTGGTCTCTCCCCTTTGAGATCGTGACTGACGCTTCAGATTTCGCTGTAGGAGCTGTGTTAGGACAACGGCGAGAAGGGATTCCGTTTGCGATCCATTACGCGAGCAAAGTTTTAGATCCTACACAGAAAAATTATACAGTGACTGAAAAGGAAATGCCCGCGGTAGTATGGGCCCTCAAGAAGTTCAGATCATATATTTTGGGCTCTAAGGTGACAATTTATACTGATCACACAGCCATTCGATACTTAATGGAAAATAAGGACGCGAAGGCGCGTCTTCTTAGGTGGATTTTACTCCTCCAGGAATTTGATTTGGAGATAAAAGATAAACCTGGAGTGAAGAATGTTGTGGCTGATCACCTTTCTCGGATTGAACTTAAGGATTCTCCTGATCATGAGCGGATTAGAGAGACCTTCCCAAATGAGTCAATTTGTGTTATTGACTCCCTCCCGTGGTATGCCAACATGGTGAACTATCTTGTCTCCAAGCAGGTTCCCCATGGTTGGACTAGGAGCAGCATTGATCGACTGAAGTCGGATTCGAGGAGATACCACTGGGACGATCCTTTCCTTTTCTTCGAAGGACCGGATTGTGTTTGGAGAAGGTGTATTCTTCAGGAGGAATACCATAGTGTCCTCACATATTGTCATTCACTTGAGGCTGGAGGACACCATTCGGGAAAGAGAACCGCTCACAAAGTACTTCAATGTGGATTGTATTGGCCGACCTTGTTTAGAGATGCCATTGATTTTGTACGGTCGTGCCCGATCTGTCAAAGGATGGGAGGGACAGTTGGACAGAGAAATGAGATGCCCATGCAACCGATGATTATTTGTGATGTTTTTGATGCATGGGGCATAGATTTTATGGGTCCCTTTCCCAACAGCCAAGGACATGAGTATATTTTGTTGGCGGTTGATTATTTATCTAGGTGGGTGGAGGCTATCCCAACCCGAACCGCAGACAGCAAGACTGTCTGTAAGTTTGTGAAAGACCATATTATTGCTAGGTTCGGGGTGCCAAAAGTTTTGATATCTGATGGGGGTAGCCATTTTGTGAACCGAGATATGAGATGTTTAGCTAAGGACTATGGATTTGATCACAGAGTTACTAGTCCTTACCACCCACAGTCCAACGGCATGGCAGAGGTTTCAAACAGAGAGGTGAAGAGCATTTTGCAGAAATTGGTTCATCCCGATAGGAAGAATTGGTCTCAACTTTTGGACCAAGTTCTGTGGGCCTATAGGACAGCCTACAAGACACCACTGGGTACTTCACCATTTAGAATGATCTATGGAAAGCCATGTCATTTGCCCGCAGAATTGATTCATAAATCCAAATGGGCAATTAAGAAGATTAATTGGAGTTGTCACCTAGGGAAGCTTTGCCGAGACTTGAACTTGAACGAGCTCGTGGAAATCCGAAACAGGGCATATGACAACAGTTTGATTTATAAGGACAAAGTAAAGAGATGGCATGATCAGCACATTAGGTGCAAAGACTTTGTCCCTGGACAAAAGGTATGGTTGTTCAATGCCAGGTTGAAGATGTTTCATGGGAAGCTTAAATCTAAATGGACGGGTCCCTTTGTGGTTAAGAAAGTGCACGAGAATGGAAGTGTAGAGATAGCTGATCTCACAGATGGTGCACAATCTCATGTAGTGAATGGACAACTGTTGTAGCATTTTGTTGATTCCAAAGAGCAGTTAGTCCAAATCGAGGTCATCAACTTCATACAGAGTGAGCACAGAGCAGATACATCTTATTACTCTTCATGAAGATGCATCATCAAGATTCAACATCTTAGAAGATTCCATCACTCTTGTACATATTCTCCCTTCTTTGTATATTCTCGAGATCACGTCGGTTCTCACACTTACTCTTGTCCTATACTTAGGCTGACCAAAGCCTAAGTATAGGGGGGACCGATGCCCGCCATGTGTATTTACTCATCATTTCTCCTCTTGACCTCGTCCGCCCCATTTTTGCTCTTCTTCTACACTTAGGCTGTCCAGAGCCTAAGTATAGGGGGGCGGATCGACTTCTATACTTTTTATTATTTTAGCTTTCCTACGCTTAGTACGAGCTATGTCTTTTTGTCACCTAGTGCCATGAGGACATAGCACAAGCTAAGTATAGGGGGGCGTGTATATATTACATATATACTTTACCCATACCTCGTACTTTCACGTATTTTTTATATATATTATACAATAATTATGGGGTGGGTAAAAAAAATAGGTAAAAAAAACTTTTTCCTAAAAAAACTCTTTTTCTTTATTTGCTTAAAAAAACTTTTCAAAAAAAATCCTCTTTTGCTAAAAAAAAACTTTTTCAAAAAAAAAGTCTTTTCTTATTCACCTATCTTTTTCAAAAAAAAAACTTCTTTGCCTTTGTTTATAAAAAAAACACAAAAAAACCCCTTTTTGAAAAAAAAACTTTTTCTTAAAAAAACAAAAAAAAACTTTTTCTAAAACTTAAAAAAAACAACAAAAAAAAACATTCATAAAAAAAACTAAAAAAAACAAAAACTAAAAAAAACTAACTAATAAGTTGGTTTAATCCCTGACACAATTCATTTTCACACAAGACTAGTGATGTTCAAGAACACTTGGTTTATGAGGTCTTGAGATTTTGAGTTAACCAACCTTAGTCATTAGGGTCCTTGACTTAATTATTCACATTTCCCTAGTTTGAAAGATTTGTGTGCTATATTGCATGCTTAGTCTCTACCTTAAGAATATGATCAGTACCTCACGTACACGACTGCAATTATGATGAGATGAGTTGAAATTTCACTTGAGGAACTGGGATGAGGGATTTGAGTTTGGACTTGGTTTGATGATGCTCGAGGATGGGATAAAATCAATGAAGGCTTCATGAAACCTGAGTGTCAGCATCTTTAGCCAGTATGAGAACATGGTTCTTGTACTATCTCTTGACATTTACCTATGTGCCAGGGTGTGATAAAATAAAAAAATGTTGATCAGTGTGCGCCAACTCTTGGTACAAGCAGTGGAGCTAGCCACAAATATTACAAAGCAATGAAATGTCAAAGAAAAGCTCTCATTCCACAAAGTCAATTATCAAAAGAGCTTCCATCAAAGGTGAGCGCTCTCAACCATTTCAAAGTGTCCACTTGGACCACCGCTATTAGGACCAGGAGTCGGGCTTGCACCAAAAAAGGGCTCTGCATCGTAAATGCTACAAGTCTGGGTGTAGAAGGTACGATAGGTACTCAAAAAAGGCACACCCCAGTGTACTCCCAGGAAAACAAGTGCAGACGGCTCCAACTTCTCTTGACGGACGCACTGATCAACACCAAAAAAAAAGCGTTGCGTAATAAGGCACTCGAGAGGATCCTTGTTCCAATGAGAGGGAGAGAAGAAATGACACAATCCTATGCCCTCCATCAACTGGCCTTCCATCTACACTTTTAAGTCTGACAACTAAAGAGACGGTGGATTGGATGCAAGAAATGGTTTATTCCCTAGTGTTGAGGATCGGGTCCTTAGGAGAGTCTCTTGGACTGGAACCTTGGGTGACATTGTGACTCTACTCTTGTAACTGCGGTCAACACCTAAAGTCATATCCCTACTTTATATGTATACAAAGAGAGTATGATAATTAGGGAAATTGGGTACCTTTTGACTAGAGCTTGGTTCAGCTTAGAATTTTAGGATCTCTAAAACCGAGAGTTCTTGAACGGATCAAGTCTTGTATTCACATGCACAGTCAGGGGTTAACCCAACTTATTCATTCTTTATTTGCTCGAGGACTAGCAAAGTTTAAGTATAGGGGGGTGATGAATCCGCGATTCATCATCGTAATATCTTGATCTTAGCAAAATCCCCGAGTAAAATCCCAAATAAATATCCATAAAATCCATAAATTAACAAAATAACTCTTGTAAATAAAATACAAATTATTGTATATTAGATTGTACAAAATAAATTAACAATAAAAAGCCGCAAAAATAAAGGAGTTTTATACTTGTAAATAGCCCAAAACTTTATATATTTTTAATAATTTCATTTCAACTCCTTTTTGCCTAATTCTTTCTCTAACTTGTTTATAAAAATGTATATAAAAATACAAAAATACAAAACAAATTTTACCTCAAATAAATGCTCCTAGATCCCAAAAAGAAAAAGCCGTAAAGTCCAACTTCCAAGCTAAATTCCCGCTCCGTATGAACTCCAAATTCACCAAACTCACTTTTAAAGTTCAAGTTAGAAAATTATCTATCCAATGGAAGTAGTTTCATTAAAATCGGAGTTCATTTGCAAAAGTTGGGTTTTGGGACCTAGATGTACATTGTACATTATGTATATATTCATACTTTCTTCATTTTTTATTGTATCTTTCTTAATTATTAAAATACAAAAATATCATACTTGTGTTGTACTTTAATTGTACTATTTTATGGTATTTTTCTGTTGTAAATATCTCTTATTAAAAAGACAAAAAAATTACATATTAGAAAAGTAAAAAAAATGTGTACATGTTGTTTGTCTTCCCTTGTAAATTGTCCACTATCTATTTTATTCTTTTTTATTCTATTGTAATTAAAGTAGACAACTTTATTTTATTTATTTATTTATTTTATTTTACATTCTCTACAATAACCACCAATTCAACTCCATTACTCCACCATATTTTCTAACTTCTAATTCAACTCCACCATTTTATTAACCTCCATCCCACTCCATCTTAATTCTAACTTCCATTTTTCTTCTTCTTTATATACATGCCATTCTCCTCATTTTTTCCTTTGATCCATCTTTATGTGAGGAGAGCCAAGTTCCCAGAGTTGAATCGGTGACAGCGACGCAACCGCGGTCGAGCGACGCCGGCCCTCTCTCCAGTGTGATCCGTTGGCTTTTTGGCCAACACCGCAGCCGCCTCTGCGCGCTGCTCGAGCTCATCGCACGCCGGCGATTTGAGCGAAGACCGTGCTCGCGAGAGCACTCCATAGGCGATCGTATCATCGTAGGTAAATTTTTCATCTCATTTTATCATCTTGTCTTTTTGCAATTTTTATTAGCACACCACATATCACCACCATCACCATTTTTTCCCCATATATCTAGTTCATTATCACCACCAATTCATCTTTTTTTTATCATGTTCCCTGTTTAAAGAAATTAAAAAATTAAAAAAAAACAAAAACACAAAAAATTATTGAAAAAAAACCTTTATTACAACAGTTAAAAATCAAAAAAAAAAAATAAAAAATAAAAAAACGGAGGGGAAGCAGCAGCACCGCCGCCGCCCCCTCCCTTCCTCACCGCCGGCCCACACCCATCCCGCCGGCCGCCGCTCCCCCCTTCATCCTCCAGCGGCCACCACCGACGGTGCCGCCCCCTCTCCTCGCCGCCCTCCGCCACTCTAAGCGGCCGCGCAAGGCGGCGCCCCTCCTCCTATCTCCGCAGCCACCCGCAGGTGGCCGCCATCCCACCGCCGCCGACCCCGCAGCTCACCGCCACCCCCTCGTGACTGCGGGCGGCCACGCCCTCAGCCGCTCCGCCGCGGCGCGCACGACCGCCTCCAGCCCCAGCGGCGAGCCGCGCCGCCGCCGACTTCTCCCCCTTTGTGGGTTCCTCTCCATGCCCTTCCTGCATCAACGAAGGAGAAGGTCATTTTCTTTTTTTTATTGTAAATATTGCAAGTTTACCCGTTATGTTTATGTAATTACATTTCAGTCCCTGTTCATGTTTTCTATTGTCAGTTTTCAATTTCTGTTTTGCACATAGACCCCTATGTTCGCACCGTAATTTGGACTTCGTTTTTGCATCAATTTGTTCAATGAAAAATATCTTGATGTTGAGCAGCTAATTCTCTACATTGTGGACATTTATTTATATTTTTGTGGTCCATGGGTAATTAATTAAAATTGTTCAACTGAAATTTTACATATTTTACCCAATCAGTGATCTGAAAATTATATCTCATACACGGTTGCTCTAAAAATTCCAAAAAAATTATGTATGATGCCTTGATATGTGATGAACTTACTATCCAAATTTCATCCAAAATGGGGTTGTCTTGTGCCTGAAAAAAATCATAGAGTGAAATTAGTATTTGATTTTTAATTAAATCCACATACATGCTTTTCACGAAATTTCAAATCTCCTGGATTCTTCATGAAAATAGCTACTTGAGATAATTTGCACGTTGATTAATTTGATAACGTGGATTAATTAGGAATTATTTACTCACTGTCACTCTATTTTTACTAAAAAATCCATAAAAAATTCATAACTTGTTAAAAAATTCCAAAAAAAATACTGTAGCTTTCTTGTATCATGTTTTAATTCTAGTAATTTTTTCATAATTTTTGCTTTCTGTTTGTGTGATAAATTGCGAAAAAACCCATAAAAAGTGTGTATTTTTCATTATTGCATTTTAACCCTAAAAATTCTAAAAAAATATGTTTTGTGTTCATCACTGGATTAGGACTTTAGGAAAAATATAATTTGGCTAATTTGGACTAATTTAACATTAAAATTAATTTGGCCTTGTTGTATGCTTTCTTAGTGTCGTAATTCACTTGCATTCACCTTTCACCTTTGTTTTTGCATTAAAAAAATCTAAAAAAAACCGCGTGGATATCTAGATCTTAAATTTGCAAATTAAACCCGAAGTTGTTCCTTTGCCTCCCTGAGTTCGACCTCGGACTTGCTCGGGATATAAATTAAGCCGAGACACTCTTCACGGAGATCTTCTCTCGGTTCTGACCGAATCGCTAAGTACACGTGCTACAATGAACACGAATTAAACATCGTATTCAGCGACTCGTCAGCATGTGACTCCTTAAAATGAGGAAAAAGTTTGAAAGCTTGCTAAATCCCTCTACGTATTGAAACAAGAAACAAAGTAGTGGCGTGAAAAATTTGACAAACCTATTTTTTCTTGTGGCTTTAAGGTTCATGAATCTGACAAGTGTGTCTACTCCAAGATGAAAGGTGACGAGTGTACTATCTCGTGCATGTATGCTGATAATATATTGTTGTTTGGATCGCATGTAAGGATTATAAATGAGACTAAAGCGTTCTTAAGTAGCATTTTTTAGATGAAGGACATGGGTGTTGTTGATTTAATATTGGAACTCAAACTGACAATTTCAGTTGATGGGATCATAGTTTCTCATTCTTACTATGTTGAGAAGGTACTTGAGAAATTTGGATATCAAGATTGTAAAGCTGTAAGAACTCCTTTTGATTCGTCTAAAATGCTTTTTAAGAATAAGAGTGTAATACCTGTAGCTTCGCTAAGGTGTTCACAAGTGATTGGAAGACTAACGTACCTTGTAAATTGCACGAGACATGATGTTTCATTCTCAGTTGCAAAGCCGAGTAGATACACTAGATGTCCTGATCATACTCACGAGGAGGTTCTATATCGAGTACTGAAGTACTTGAAAAGTACTATTTCCTTTAGTTTGCATTATGGTAGGCATCCATCTGTACTATAAGATATAACGATGCAAGCTGGATAGGGAAAATATAGGAGTATGGGAGTAATAGCGTTACTAGGTATGTTGTTACCCTTGGAGGCGGTGTAGTCTCCTGGAGGTATGTGAAGTAGACTATTCTAGCTGGGTCTACCCTTGAGGATGGGATGTGTGCTTTAGACACCATTGGAATTGAGGTTGAATGGCTAAAGGAACTTCTTTATGAAATTCCCATGGTAGGTCAGCCAGTTCTTGCGATCTCGGCACATTGTAAAATCATGCTCACAATTGCCAAGATCAAGAGTTCAAAGTTCAATCAGAATACAAGGAGACGAATGCAAATCATACTTAAGACATTAAGGTATTTGTTGTCTCGAGGAGTATCGGTTGTGGATTTTGTTGGATCCAAAAACATGGCAGATCCGTTGACTGAGGGACTTGATAGATTGTTAGTCCTGAAGTCCGGGCTTGGGATGGGACTACCCATTGTGAGTTCCTCTACAACAGTAACCCAACCTATCTGAGGGGAGATCCCATATTGTAGGTCTAATGTAGTAATAACAAGTTGTTCGGAGAACTGATTGGCACTCTTATTTCAATGCTTATGCATGAGTGTCTTATCCTTGGAAGCATGAGTGCCCATTTAAACTGCAATATTAGGAAGAGTGTATGCTCTGAATGGGTTCAAGCCTTTGAGAAGAATGTTAGTAGTACATTCTTGGAGAACACCACATATGTGAATGATACTATGGATCGTAGTTAAAGGAAGAGGGTCTTTCCTAAATACACTCATGAGACATTATAAGGGTGTGTGGAATTTAAGAGCACCGACACTGAAGATTGTACCAATAACAACACTTTGTTTTTTATACCGTATACTTTAATACTAAGGTCTGAAATTCAAGACGTAGTTCACTTCATTCATGTTGAGGTGAACGTAATAAACTCTAGCAGAGGTTCAAATGGAAGGTACCTTTACTGAAAGCAAAGTGTGGTAGCCGAAAGATGTATTTTGATTATCTTTTTAAATTGATGAATTTGAGGGGAATTATTGTATTTAAAACTATATCATTACATTCTAACTTGGTAAACCTATGGAATTACAATGGATTAACTAAGTGGTTTCAATTTGAAAACCAAATGATGTTAGAGGGAAGTTAGGAATTCCCCAATTTCAAACAAGGAGAGTTTGGGTGGAGTTTAAGCACCACATCTAGTAGTTTTAAAATTTTCGTGGACTTATATATGAGTTCATATCCCAAGCTCTTGTAGAAGTAATAGAGAGGAGGAATGAAGGACCACACATGCGTACGCGTGCTCCGCTCCGTCTCCGGCTCGGGCTCATGCTCGAGCTCGGGGGAGTCGATTCGGATCTCGATACTTTAGTTGCAAGTTTCATTTTGCGAGTTGAATAAATTAATCATACGGATTAATTGTAATTAGACTACTACATGAATCTGTCTTGACCCAACGGCTCGATTTACCCGTCATTTCAGAATCTGAAGAGACTTCTGTCGAGGGGTATTCTCGAAAACCGAAAGGATGTGCATTAGGTCTTCTTAAACTCATCCCAAGATGCTCTTTTATTTATAAGGAATAAAACATCTCTCTCTTGTTCTCGACCTCTGTTCTTCCACCACATTGCGATGTTCTTGAAGGCTAGGGTTTAGGTCATATAGCATCACGGAAGCATGAAGATTACATCAAATGCAATTTAGGGCAACTAATCATACTAGTTGCAACACATAACGAAATTTAAAAATTTTAAATAGATGAAACCACATGATATGAGAACACTTGTCAACTCATTTCATCAATATCACAAACGAGTCAAATGATTATCTCTTGAAGCGTGATTGCGATCGCGTGTCTCAAGTCTAATCCGATGAAGGATGCACTTGTGGGTGGGTGAATAAGAATGTGTTTCCCAAAATCCGAGTTGAAGATCCGAGCGTGGAGTCTCCTAATTTCCTCTCACAAAATCGAGCCTTCCTCGCGAGCAAGATAGACCAAATAAGGCGGAGATCCACTGATGATCGTAAAATTCGCCTCTATAATAATGATGAATTAAGTCGTAGTACAGGAGGCAAATTTTGTTCAGCAAAAACCACAGTCTTTGAATGCTGTGGAATATTTATACTTGGTGAGTGTACCAAGGTCGAACACAGGGACACAGCTACTTAATTATGGCTTTTGAATATTGATTCTTGAAGTTCAATGTCAAGTAATCTCAATTTCAGGTCCATATGCAATTTATGAAGCACTATGCTAAGTGATGATATGATGCATGTATTTTTATCGGTTTTTATGCAAATTAAAGTGATGCATGGGCAAACAATGCAAAGGAACACGCATGATGAAACAAATGCTACAATTATACCCTAAAATAAGAGCAACACAATATATAAAGAAGTTAGAGCCATTTTGAACACATCATTAAAAATCGGTCATGAAATCAAGCAAAACAAGCAGAGCTAGGTCCCATTTTTGACATAAAAATTCACTTAATTTAAAACAGTGTCAAATGAAACAAATAAGTATGCTAGATTGTAGAGGACAAAACAAGGATCAAAACGACACTAAAATCATGCAATTTGGACCTACGATGCTCAAGTTATGCTAAAAACAGTGCAAGGGCATAATTGTAATAAAAATGCAAGAAAAAATAAAGGATAAATATTGCATTTAGGTCCCTGGAGGGACCTAAATGCAAATAGAGAAAACCGCCTGGGCCCAGATGTAATTTCTCCATTGCGCGCAGGGGCGTATTTGCAATTTTGGAAAACTTTGAGGGCCTCCCTGTAAATAACCCAGGCACGCACGTGAGGCACGTGCCTGGGGACCAAAGTGTAAATAGCAATTCTTTCCGGGCCTATCATGCAATTTACCCAAGCCTCACGTGCGCTGCACGTGAGGGCTCAGGCTCGGGACAGCCCTCAGCTTCGGTCCACGTGGCAATCTCTGGTGGTGTGGCGCTAGGCTCGGTTGACCCGAGCCTGTAGGTCGAGGACGAGGCTCGGGTCCTCCATGTGTCGTCATCACCGCCGTCCGATCATTTCGATCGGACGGCAACTGTATCTTCATCTTCCACCGCAGCCCACCGGAGAAGGCGGGACTCCGGCGAGCTGCCCTTGGCTCCGCCATGCCTCGCGAGGCACTCTGAAGGTCGGGGAAGACTTCTGGTGGATCGGCGAATCTCCTGAAGGTGCGGCGAAGCTCCGAAATTGGTCGGAGTGGGAGAACGGTGGAAACTCGCCGGAGGAGAGAAGCTCGAAGGAGAGCCGATGCCAGCTCCGGCCATTGACGATCGAAGGACCTGCAAACGTTAGATGTAGCCGAAGCGTGCGAATGAGTGGGTGAAATGAGATGAGTGCGGGCCGTGTGGGGCGACGGGAGTGAAGGCCAAAGCTCCTCCTTCGGCGAGGTGGAGGAGGAGGTGGGTCGGAGCGGCTGGGGGTCTGGAGAAAGAGAAGGGGGGGCCGGCGAGGGTCGAGGTGGTTGGGCGAAGCTGGTGGAGTGTTTAGTGGAGGGGGACAGTGATGGTAGGAGGCGTAATAAATCGAAGAAAATAAAGAAAAAACAAAGAAGAAGATCTCCTCGCCGGAGCGAGGAGTCGGCGGAGGATAGTCGATCTGGGCTGAGCTCCGAGGAGCTCGGGGTCTTCGCCTCGGCCTGGTCGATCTTCCAGGAGGCTCGGCGGTGGCTGAGCCACCAGAACACGGCGACGCTCCGCCGTGGGTCGACACCAGATCTACACCATTATCGCCTCGACATTCCGCCCCTCCGCTGTCACCGGAGGGGTGGAGGAAGCTAGGTGAAGACCCAAAAAGGTGGACGAGTGGCGATGGTAGCGGAGGCTGGCTTAAATAGTCGGAGGCGACCGGGGGTTACGCGAGGTGGAGGCGGTTTTTGGAGGGGCGAGGGTTTAATGAGGAAGTAATGGTGGGCGATGCTGATGGTGGCGCGAGGAAGGCGGAAGTCCGGGGAACGCGGGGCGGCCGTTAGGAGAGGAGGTGGGTGGCTGGAGCGCTTTCCATAATAGGAAGGGGGCGGCCGATCGGAGAGGCGTAACGCTTGGGGGGAGAAGCTTTCGGAGGTTGACGACGAGCCACGACCGTTGGATCGTGAGATCCAACGGCCCGGATGCGAGCGCGGGCTGATGGTTGCGATCAGATCATTAGACCTGATCGTACGGCTGGATGCGAGGCGCTGAAGGACGGTTTGGATGAAGGGCGAGGGTTGATCTATCGGTGAGGGATAGAGGGATGACGCGGAGCGAGGACGACCGTTGGATGGAGAGGGGATCGGAGGGCTATGGTTTGGGCGCGAGTTTGCGGTGGAGATCTGATCTGAAGATCAGATCCAAGGGCTGTGAATGAGGCGGGGTTGGACGGTGGGGATGGAGGAATTATTGATGAGATCCAACGGCCCAGGAGGCCGCCGGGTGGCCAGAGGAGAAGCGGGCCACGTGGCGGCTCCAGAGAGCGCCACGTGGCCCAATCAGATTAATTCAGAATTAAAAACAAAGAAAAATGTAAAAGAAATAGTTAGAGGCCGAATTTGGAAAAAGTCAAAACATGAAAGTTGTTCGTCTCGATGAGATCTACAACTTTCATGTTGGGCAAAAAGCCAAAAGAGGTCATCTGTACAAAAGCTATTTTTGGGGGCATTTTTAAGGGGATAAAAACACCGATTTTGTGGTTTTGAGTTGTTTTTGTATTTTTTAGCTTTTTAAGGGTCAGTGAATTATAGACAATTATTCTACCTAATTTTTAGGGGTTTTTGAGTGATAAAATATTTACAGAAAAGTAAGGGCAATTAAATACACAATAATTAAGGGTTAATTATACACAATATTGTACAAGATAAAAATAGAGATTTAGAGGAGATTTTTATTGGTTTGTTTAAGCAGGGATTTTAATAAGGAGTTTTTAGCATGATGAATACGAGATTCATCATACCCCTATACTTAAACCATGCTCGTCCTCGAGCATCTAAAGAATGAAGGAGTTGGATTAATTCCTGACAGTGCGCGTGAAAAATACAAGGCTTGATTTTTCGAAGACCCTTGACCTAAGTGATCCTAAAATTCTGGGTTTATCCAAGCCTTAGTCAGAAGGAATCCAACTTCTCTGATTATCAGACTCTCTTTTTGTACATATAACATAAGGATATGACATTTAGTGTACTGCATTTCATGAGAGCCGAGTCGATGTATCACCCAAGGTTCCAGTCCCAAAGACTCTCCTCTAGACCTAATCCTCAATACTAGGGAAGAAGTCTACTCTTGCTTCAGTCAACCATCTCTTTAGTTTGTCAGACTTTAAAATGTAGATGGACGGCCAGTTGATTGAGGTACATGGGATTGTGTATATTTTTCTCACCCTCACATTGGAACAAGGGGCCTCTCGAGTGCCTTTTACTCAACACAAATATATTTTATTTTGTTGATCAATGTGTCCGTCAAGAGAATTTGGAGTCGTCTGCACTTGTTTTTCTGGGAATACACCGGGGTGTGTCTTTTCTGAGTATCTAAGATACCTTCGACACCCAGACTTGTATCGCTTACGATGTAGGGCCCTTTTTGTGGTGTCAGCCCGACTCCTTAGTCCTAATTAGCGCTTGGTCCAAGTGGACACTTGAAAATGTTTGGGAGCGCTCGCCTTTGGTGGAAGCTCATTTGGAATTTTTGACTTTGGATTTAGAGCTTTTCTTTGACATTTCATTTCTTTTGTTGGCTAGCTCCACTGCTTTTACCAAGAGATTGGCGCACACTGATCAACAAGTTCTTTTAAGTTTCATCACACCCTGGCACTTTTAGGCAAATATCAAGAGATAGCATATGAATCTTGTTCACATACTGGCTAGGGTTTTTGCTGACACTCAGGTCTTCTGAAGCCTTCATTAACTTTATCCCATCCTCGAATATCATCAGATCAGGTCTAAACTTAAATCCATGGTCCTAGTTCCTCAAGTGATATCTCATCTCAGCTCATCAATCATGCAGTTGTGGAAGTGACTGTGCTGATCATATTTTCTTGAAAATAGAGATTAAGAGTGCAATATAGCACTCAAATCTTTCAAACTAGAGGAGTGTGGATATTTAAGTTATGAAAACCCTAATGACTAAGGCATGTTAACTCAGACTCTCTAGATCCCAGAGATCCAGTGTCCTCAAAATCCTCAAGCCTTGCGTGAGTGTGAATGTGTCAGGAATACACCAACTCCAAGGATTAGTGAATTTTTTGTGTGATTTTCATCTTTTGCAAATTTTTATAGCTTTTTTTTTTAAATTCCTCGGAGAGACAATGACTGGCCCAGGCTCAAATAAATAAAAGTATCCACTCTCAGCCAGTATGGGTGTAAGTGCGGGTCGAGACCCGTGATCCTTAAGGACGGTGCCATATGCGGTGTCCTTTAAACCACCCACTCTGCTAAGGGAGACCGAAGTTCCCTCACTGAAAATGTCTACTAAGCCTAGTAGTCAGAGCCAAATTCCGAAAAACATTTTTAATTTTTCAATTTTTTTTTGAACAAAGGTTATTTACAAAGATTAATCCCTCAAATTTGAATTTTTTACAGGATTTTACTCAGTTCACTAGTTTACCAAAACCCAGCCCGAAAAATGAATTTTAAAAAGTTTTAAAAACGCGAGCTAAGGCTAAAGTAATAAACAATAATATACGGTATACCCCCCTATACTTAAAATTTGCTATGTCCTCATAGCACAAGTGCCATGAAGCCAAGGCTCGGTTCAAGTACAGGGTGATATAGCGGAACTGAGGAGGAGGGTCCCCCTATACTTAGGCCAAAATTGGCCTAAGTACAAGAAGACGGGATGAGGGAAGGAAGGGCAGGCAGGTCCCCCCTATACTTAGGCTACAAATAGCCTAAGTAAGGTCTGTGTTAGGGGGGGGGGGTTTATGAAGAATATATATACACACACACACACAGAGAGAGAGAGGGATAGAAATATACAGGGGGTGGGTGGGGTGAGTATGTGCAGTGTAGGTGTGAGTGTGTGTGGGGGGGGGGGATTTTTTTTTTTTTACAAAATGCAATTCTGAAAATAAATATGCAGATGCAAGTTTTTTTTTTACAACATGCAATGCAAAATTTGACTGATAAAAATCTTAGAAATCTTCACGGCTTCTTTTGCGGCCTCTTCAGCTGAAGCTCCCGACTTCGCGCCTCCATGACGATCAGGCGTCCCCGATTTTCAGGGGCCCTGCCACAAAAGAGAAAAGTTAGAACTCCGAGAAATTAAATCAGCAAAATAATGCAAAGAAATGATGCATGAAATTAGGACCAAGAAATTATTGAATTAATTAAAAAAAAATCAAAATTCAAAAATTAAGCAAAGCCGTATCCCCGGCAACGGCGCCATTTGATGATCGTAAAATTCGCCTCTATAATAATGATGAATTAAGTCGTAGTACAGGAGGCGAATTTTGTTCAGCAAAAACCACAGTCTTTGAATGCTGTGGAATATTTATACTTGGTGAGTGTACCAAGGTCGAACACAGGGACACAACTGCTTAATTATGGCTTTTGAATATTGATTCTTGAAGTTCAATGTCAAGTAATCTCAATTTCAGGTCCATATGCAATTTATGAAGCACTATGCTAAGTGATGATATGATGCATGTATTTTTATCGGTTTTTATGCAAATTAAAGTGATGCATGGGCAAACAATGCAAAGGAACACGCATGATGAAACAAATGCTACAATTATACCCTAAAATAAGAGCAACACAATATATAAAGAAGTTAGAGCCATTTTGAACACATCATTAAAAATCGGTCATGAAATCAAGCAAAACAAGCAGAGCTAGGTCCCATTTTTGACATAAAAATTCACTTAATTTAAAACAGTGTCAAATGAAACAAATAAGTATGCTAGATTGTAGAGGACAAAACAAGGATCAAAACGACACTAAAATCATGCAATTTGGACCTACGATGCTCAAGTTATGCTAAAAACAGTGCAAGGGCATAATTGTAATAAAAATGCAAGAAAAAATAAAGGATAAATATTGCATTTAGGTCCCTGGAGGGACCTAAATGCAAATAGAGAAAACCGCCTGGGCCTAGATGTAATTTCTCCATTGCGCGCAGGGGCGTATTTGCAATTTTGGAAAACTTTGAGGGCCTCCCTGTAAATAACCCAGGCATGCACGTGAGGCACGTGCCTGGGGACCAAAGTGTAAATAGCAATTCTTTCCGGGCCTATCATGCAATTTACCCAAGCCTCACGTGCGCTGCACATGAGGGCTCAGGCTCGGGACAACCCTCAGCTTCGGTCCACGTGGCAATCTCTGGTGGTGTGGCGCTAGGCTCGGTTGACCCGAGCCTGTAGGTCGAGGACGAGGCTCGGGTCCTCCACGTGTCGTCATCACCGCCGTCCGATCATTTCGATCGGACGGCAACTGTATCTTCATCTTCCACCGCAGCCCACCGGAGAAGGCGGGACTCCGGCGAGCTGCCCTTGGCTCCGCCATGCCTCGCGAGGCACTCTGAAGGTCGGGGAAGACTTCTGGTGGGTCGGCGAATCTCCTGAAGGTGCGGCGAAGCTCCGAAATTGGTCGGAGTGGGAGAACGGTGGAACCTCGCCGGAGGAGAGAAGCTCGAAGGAGAGCCGATGCCAGCTCCGGCCATTGACGATCGAAGGACCTGCAAACGTTAGATGTAGCCGAAGCGTGCGAATGAGTGGGTGAAATGAGATGAGTGCGGGCCGTGTGGGGCGACGGGAGTGAAGGCCAAAGCTCCTCCTCCGGCGAGGTGGAGGAGGAGGTGGGTCGGAGCGGCTGGGGGTCTGGAGAAAGAGAAGGGGGGGCCGGCGAGGGTCGAGGTGGTTGGGCGAAGCTGGTGGAGTGTTTAGTGGAGGGGGACAGTGATGGTAGGAGGCGTAATAAATCGAAGAAAATAAAGAAAAAACAAAGAAGAAGATCTCCTCGCCGGAGCGAGGAGTCGGCGGAGGATAGTCGATCTGGGCTGAGCTCCGAGGAGCTCGGGGTCTTCGCCTCGGCCTGGTCGATCTTCCAGGAGGCTCAGCGGTGGCTGAGCCACCAGAACACGGCGACGCTCCGCCGTGGGTCGACACCAGATCTACACCATTATCGCCTCGACATTCCGCCCCTCCGCTGTCACCGGAGGGGCGGAGGAAGCTAGGTGAAGACCCAAAAAGGTGGACGAGTGGCGGTGGTAGCGGAGGCTGGCTTAAATAGTCGGAGGCGACCGGGGGTTACGCGAGGTGGAGGCGGTTTTTGGAGGGGCGAGGGTTTAATGAGGAAGTAATGGTGGGCGATGCTGATGGTGGCGCGAGGAAGGCGGAAGTCCGGGGAACGCGGGGCGGCCGTTAGGAGAGGAGGTGGGTGGCTGGAGCGCTTTCCATAATAGGAAGGGGGCGGCCGATCGGAGAGGCGTAACGCTTGGGGGGAGAAGCTTTCGGAGGTTGACGACGAGCCACGACCGTTGGATCGTGAGATCCAACGGCCCGGATGCGAGCGCGGGCTGATGGCTGCGATCAGATCATTAGATCTGATCGTACGGCTGGATGCGAGGCGCTGAAGGACGGTTTGGATGAAGGGCGAGGGTTGATCTATCGGTGAGGGATAGAGGGATGACGCGGAGCGAGGACGACCGTTGGATGGAGAGGGGATCGGAGGGCTATGGTTTGGGCGCGAGTTTGCGGTGGAGATCTGATCTGAAGATCAGATCCAAGGGCTGTGAATGAGGCGGGGTTGGACGGTGGGGATGGAGGCGATATTGATGAGATCCAATGGCCCAGGAGGCCGCCGGGTGGCCAGAGGAGAAGCGGGCCACGTGGCGGCTCCAGAGAGCGCCACGTGGCCCAATCAGATTAATTCAGAATTAAAAACAAAGAAAAATGTAAAAGAAATAGTTAGAGGCCGAATTTGGAAAAAGTCAAAACATGAAAGTTGTTCGTCTCGATGAGATCTACAACTTTCATGTTGGGCAAAAAGCCAAAAGAGGTCATCTGTACAAAAGCTATTTTTGGGGGCATTTTTAAGGGGATAAAAACACCGATTTTGTGGTTTTGAGTTGTTTTTGTATTTTTTAGCTTTTTAAGGGTCAGTGAATTATAGACAATTATTCTACCTAATTTTTAGGGGTTTTTGAGTGATAAAATATTTACAGAAAAGTAAGGGCAATTAAATACACAATAATTAAGGGTTAATTATACACAATATTGTACAAGATAAAAATAGAGATTTAGAGGAGATTTTTATTGGTTTGTTTAAGCAGGGATTTTAATAAGGAGTTTTTAGCATGATGAATACGAGATTCATCATCCACGAACAATGAATCTGACATCACAACGACATCACGACGACTACGAGGTTCTCTAGGTCAATATGATGGACGACCACAATATTAAGAGAGAGAGAGAAAGAGAGAGAATGGGTATGTATGAGAACATAGAGAGAGAGAGATTTGTTGCTCTTTTGTTCTAGTCGAAAAGAATAGGGTTTTCCCTTTCTTTTATAATAAATTGGATGTCCATGGTTTTCATTCCATGTGCACACATAATCAATGGTGTAGATTTTATTGTGCTTTCAATCAATGGCCATGATTTTGTTGCATAAATTTGCAATAACAAATAGCTAATTTTAAAATAAATTATATATATTGAAGATCCATCAATATAATTCAATTTAATTATATTAACCAATATGGAATTACTTAGAAGGAGATAAAGCCTCCTTCCATACATAGGGTGGAAAACCATCAAGAATTAGGACTCAAGGTGGAAGTCCACCCTATATAAAGGGAAGGTGGCTCTCTCATTCCAATTTTGTGAGATCCCATATCTCAAAAAATATTCCACATATGCAATAACTTTTGTTGCATAATTATTCACAAAAAAAATTCCAAATTATTTTGTAATAATTTCAATCATGCCATTGACAATTACGAATCATATTCATATATCTGATATAAAATGTACATTGTATTTACAATTAATTGTTGATTGTGAATCCAATTCACATCAACATTTAATTCGTAAATATTATTTACAATTAAATCTCTCCAATATATTATAAATCATATTTATAATATTTTATGATTATTCTGAATAGTGATATCCACATTAATTATATCTTTGATAATTAAATCATATTTAATTATCTTAGATGATTATTCCTATGTATCTAAATGATATGAATCATATTCGTATTATTCATGATAATCAAATCACATTTAACCATCATTTCCCAATGTGTAGATACATTATCAACAATTGAATTAGTCTTGAACTCTTTCGAGAATAATGTGCTTTCTCTGTGGATACTTGGAGATAAGGACACGACGATTGTACATTCCATGTATAGTGACTTGGATATTGAGGTCATATCTCAAATCTAGATCTCAGGTACCTCTCAAAAATGTTTGATTAAATCAAACTATAAATATAATCTTCTCATTGCATCCGAAACACATTCAGGTCAATGTCCAATATTTGGACTAAGATTGGACTACTAATATACTGAGATATTTCACTAAAATTCAAACATGTTTCATCACTCCCTCGGAATGGAAGTGTTGTGATTATACAATCGTTTACGATTACATCGCCCTCGAGTAATCCTAATACCCGTACATCATGTATACTGGAAGACCTAGAATAAACATGAAGTTTTTGATCATATTTAGATTGTCTTCTTCTATCACTAAGTTTCTCATTTGGTCATTATGAGTTGGTATCGATAATATGCTTTCCAAAAGCATATACCATACCTAAAAATTCTGATCATGCTTCCAAATCAAGATGACCATGCATGCATTTTGATCGGTCACAATACCTCATGAGTGAGCTCATGTCTTCTGGTTCAGTAGTGAACTTGTACGATCCCTTTGAGAGATCGTATTACTCATATGCCATTGTATGTACACTAGCTCGCTGGTGTATAGACCTTGATTAGGTCATCAACCTAATGGTCTGCCTAATGTACATACTTAGACATATAGTAATATATATATGTCTTCGGTCAGAGGATGCATGCCTATATTGTGACGGCATACGACATAGGTCTTGGTTATCTCGATCTCGTTAAGTTAACTCTTTGACCTAACTTATTTGACACCTCTGAATCTCTATTCCTATGCAGAGGACCTGCATCAAGAGATCGATCAAATATTAACCTTTAGAGAAGGATTTCCTTCTCCTTCTCAGGTCGGAGATACTTTCTTAACAATCATTTGACGGTGCTTGATGATCCCTCAATCTAACTCTTTAGATATCATCCAAGCACCGACCTCTATGATTCAACCATTGAATCAACAACTACATGATTATTAAGATGGCTATAGTACATAACCCTGACTGTACTAAGGGATCTTATAAGTGCATTCATTCATTTAAACTTAGATAAGGAGTAAAATAAATCAATAACCTTTATTGATATATCAAAGATTACAATAACATTTATTGTAAGAATGGTTCATCTCGGGCTCACATGGCTAACAGTTCTTCTCTTCTCTCGGTTGTAGTTCTGGTACTCTTTAAGACGATCACATCAATGTATACGGACGGCGATCGCGTGCAGTCGTATACTCAGAGCGGATCACCAATACCCTTCGCACTAGTATTGTGGGAGTGATATCCTCCCTAAGGACAATCCATTACATGTACGCTTCAATGATCTCTAATATAATCTCTTTACTGTCTTGTCTGCTACAATTGGTTTACTCTTTTGCCTTTGATGGATTTTGCCCTAATATGATCTATCAATTCTTTAGTCGGTTCCTATTTATATTATGTAATTGGACTATGAATTGAAAACATATGATTATCTTTTTGTTAATTTGCGATGTTTGTTAATGATTCATGTTGATCCTAATAATTATTGTTTAATGTATACTTGATGATCTTATTAACAACATCACCTACCTCTCTCTACAACTTCCTTCTATATTCTTCCATATCTAACATCTCCAGCCACGCATGGTGCCTAGATCTCAGACTTATTCCTCCATTGACGACCTGAATCCCACTCACCCACCTATTTCATCTAACGAACATCAACTTTAACCGAGCTTCGCTCGAGCTCCATGCTTTTCTTTGTAGGTATCCGAAGCCATTCCGACCCTTGACCTCACTCCACACATTAGAATTTTAGCACACAACCACCTGCAAAGCAAGGATCCCTCCATTAGCAAACACATGCAACATCTTCAGAGTCTTCTTCCACCTCGTGGTTATGCACCTGAAATGAAGGAGGAACCATAGTTCCACCTTGGAGATTGACCTACCTCCTCCTTGTTTCGCCCATTAGATGCATCCGTGGACCATTACCTCTTCGCTGATCATCTTCACCATTGATAATGGAGGAACTCGAGCAAGGATCAACAACATATTCTTAAGCAACACATGATCTCTACAGAAGCTCAAATCTCAAGCATAGCTTCAAGCTTCGTCTCCATCGAGCAACCATTTCACCATTGTGAACGGGTACCAAAACATGTCTCTAGCCTCTTTCATCTCATGCAGCCCCATGCTCCAATCCGCTGAATCCTTACATGTACATCTATTCCTCTCTGCCGGAGCCGTCTGCCTCATGCTCGCCGCTGACCCCCACCACACTATGCCATCTCCATCAACTGATGTGACCCTCGTAGCCACCAGACCGTAATTGCGACTGCATCCTCCAGCCCCTCACGTGCTGCTCATGCCTTTAAAAAAATTGTAGTAAAGTCCTTGCATTCACAGGTAATTAAAGAAGTGCTCATTGCGCTATCCTCTTAATTCCATTTTATTTTTATATTTACACTTACAACCTTGTATTTGCACCTTGTTTTGGACTATTATTTGGCATTCTTTAAAAAATTCAAAAAATGGCATGATGTTTAGTAACTCATTCCCCGTCATTTAGACTTTTCTTTACATTTTTAGAAAGTTGGTTGATTTACTAACATTTATCTTGTGCAAATCAACACTATTTTATCCTATTCTTGCTCTGAATATCATATTATTTCACTGATTGCTCAGAAAATTGCTAAAATATCGTAGTTTATGCCTCGAATTTTGTTTAACATTGTGCTCTAATTTTATTTCAAATGCATGCTTCTTGTTCCCTTAATAAATTACAGAGTCAATTAAGTAATTGATTTTTAGTTATATCTGCAAATTGTATTTTGCCAAAGTTCAAAATTCCCAGGATTCGTATTTATAAACTCTGTTTGGAATAATTTTGGTTTTTCCTTGTATTAGTTTGTGGATTTATTAAAAATAAAGTACTAAACTTTGGTCTATTTCAGTAAACAAATCATAGAAAAATCAAATAGTGTCAGAAAATTATAAAAAATAACAGTAGGTCCATTTCACCATATTTATCTTCTATCAAACTTTCATTAATTTTGTATTCTGTTTGTTCATAAAATTACATAAAAACTCCTTAAAAAGATTGTTTTTTCATGCATGCATTTTAAACCCAAAAGTTATATAAAAATAAATTTTACATTCTTCATTGAATTAGGTTCTAAAAAAATAATACTTAGCTAAATTGTTTTGATATTAAAATTAAATTAAGATAAGTTGTTTATTTTATTAAGAATCTCATTTCACACTTGCATTTCTTTCGCATAAAAAGAACAAAAAAACAACTTCTCTTGAAAATCTAATCACTAAGTTAACTAAATTGAATCCCAAGTTGTTCTTTACTTCCTTGTGTCGGCACTGGTGCTTGCTCAGGTTAAAAATACATAAGATCGCATCACATTTCACTTGATTGATTTATACGGTTTCTTTTGATTAGTCCATGTTTACCTGTGCTACAACTCAATTGAATTAACTAAGGTTACATTTGGCTTTATCGTTGCTACACCACCACCTACCGCGACACACCTACTGCAGCTTCTCCTAGTATCAAAACATGCTGCAACACACTTGCTACAGCTTCACCAGCTACTGCATAACCTGTTGTGGCTGCTGCAACACACTTACCATGGTCTTGAATCCATAATAGATCACTTTATATCAACATGCAATGACTTATATCCATGTTACTTACCGAGGAATGTAGAATATCGATTCATTTTAGCATGGAGTTGAACCTCTCGATGTTGAGATTTGGAGACAACTTGTCATGAACAACGATCCACCATATATTCCTGATCTTGTTCAACATGCATGACGAGATTTTCCTTTAGGTAACAGTATTTTTGGATTCTCTCTTTCTATCAAAAAAATTTTTACGGCATTTTTTCTGTACATAAAATATGTATCCTTACTTTTCATAACTTTATTTAGCAGATGTTCCTTAATGTTAAGTGTTCGGTATTTTTCAAGAAACGAAGTTGATCATTATTTTGTTTGCATAGACTTACTCGAAAGATTAAATTATCGTGACTAATCATCTTAGGATTTAGGTTATAATTTAACCAATGTATCTTGATACGATGAGAACATTCAAATGTCATGACCACGTTGGCCTTTCAATTCTGAGTTTAGTCTGTTGTACAGTTGAAGATATATGACCTTAAACTTTTCTGAATTGCTGCTTATTTTGGTGCATGATTGCATGGTACTACATCATGGGTCTATTGGCATGGATAGGTGTATATGTACCACCTAGAACATCTCAACTTAATGTACATTTTTTTGCAGATACGGACGCAGACAATGATATATGATTTCATTTTCCCCCTATATGTCAATACGAATATGTATATCATTCATGGTTTTGTGAGGAGATGGAAATGATCATATATTTTTATTATGGATCTGAATATAGGTATTTATTCAGATTTTAAAATGAACATCAACTCAATAGGTGTGCGTGCAAGCGCACGCACACAAACATATATAGATGAGTGATCTTGCGAGAGCAAAAAACTGTGAGAGCATGAGAGCAATGATTCTTAAACACTAGATTCTGTCTTCTCTCTCTACTGGTTGAATCTAGTGTCCAAAATCACTGCTCTCATACTCTCACAGGATCACCCCTCTCTATCTCTCTCTCTATAGTTATATATATATAGGATTGATCATGTGAGAGCCAAAATCCGTGAGAGCATGAGAGCAGTGAATCTGGACCACTAGATTCTGCTCTTCTCTCTCCTCCTGCAATCAATGAGGAGAGAGATTACATGATCTAGTGGTTAAGAATCACTTCTCTCATAGGTTTTGGCTCTCACAGGATCAACCATATATATATATATATAGGGTTGATCCTGCGAGAGCCAAAAACTGTGAGAGCATGAGAGCAGTGATTCTGGACCACTAGATTCAACCAGGAGAGAGAAGACATAATCTAGTGGTCCAGAATCACTGCTCTCATGCTCTCACAGATTTTTGCTTTCACGGGATCACTCCTCTCTCTCTCTATATATATATAGGTGATGAATATTCATTTCATCACCATTATTCTATCATTTTGGCCTTAAAAACCCTAGCTAATACATGTAAATAGCATTAATTTGCACATAATAGCATCCATTATTTATTGTATTTATTGTACATAAAATAAGATTTTTAATGCCAAAATTATAGAATAAAGAGAGGAAAAGAAAAAAGAATAAAATATTGAAAATATTTTACGATCCTAAACCCTGAGACCAAGGCAAGAATTGACTTGGTCGACAAGGAATAAAGTAGGGAGAGATAAGGGCCAAAAATAGAATAAATACCTCATTTATTCATTCTTTAATTATGCAGTTTTGACACCTATTTTATACTTCATTATTTATTTATCAAATGAAAAACTTTATACATAAACATTGGAGATAACAATGTAAATAAAAGTACAAAATTGAGTTTGTGCAAAAATAATATACATTGTTCATTTTATAGGCAGAATAAAAAGCAAAAAAACCAAACTTCACAGACCCATATCTTTCAAATAAAAACTAGAAACATAGCAAAATCACTCTAATTGTATATAACTTTTCATGAGCTATTTAATGGTGGTGGTTTTATTTTTTTTAGAGTTACTGTGTGGAAGTTAGATTTTGGGCCCCTATTGTACATTATACCGATTAAAATATTAAATTTATTCATTGTTTATTATTTTTACAAATTCATATTTATAATTTTGTAAATATTATTTATAACACATGTACATGTTAAAATTAAAACAAAATCAAAAAGAAAATAATATAATAATAAATAAGTATATATAATTATATAAGCAAAATGCCTATGTACCTAAATAAAAAGGGAATATATTCTTTAATTCTTCTATATTTTCCTAACATTTTAAATAATATAAATATTCTATTACAATATAAAACTAAAATAAAACTCAATAAAATACATTAAAATAAAATAGTATACATAAAACATAGGTAAAATACCTATAAATATACCTACATAATATACATATCTATTTATTAAAGTATACAAATAACATCATAAAAATCAAATAAAAATATATTTATGCTTACAAAAATAAGATTTAAATATATAAAATAATAAAATAAAATAATAAAATAAAATATACAAAATAAAAATAAAAATTACAAAACACAGGTAAATATACCTACAACTAAGCCATTAAAAATAAACTTGTAATAAAATACATCAAAAAAATAAATAAAAATCATAATAAAATACTACATAAAATAATATCATTTTTTATTTTATACTCGAAAAAAAATAAGATCATTTAATATTTTTTATTAATTATTCTTTAATAAAATACTCTGTTTTGTCCTGTAGTGGCCTAGGTGGCCCAATCAAGGCACGCCAACTGTTGACCGTGGTCAACTCCCCCCTCTGCCGTTTGAAATGAAGCGGACCTGTTTAATCCCTGATTTCCCGCCTTTTTTCTAGTGTATCTCGTCCATCTATCGACCTCGCTTCCTGAAGATAAAATGATCATTGATCATCAGAGGTCCACACCACCTCCTTGGATCACCTAGAGACACAATTGATTCTTTGATTCACCACCGTCAACAAGGGTGCGCCACTAGGTCTATAAATAAAAAGCTCAGCCTCCTTTTCCAAATTTGGTCAACCTTTAATCTTCTTCCACCCCAGCCTTCGGTCTAGATTGTTTCTTCGTGACAGGGAGAAACTCCTGAAGCTCCTCCACGCATACCGTTGTCGCTCCGACCCTCTGAACACCGTCATCTCACTCCCTATCGCTTTCCCCACATCCCGCGTGCCTCTAATCACCCTGATCAATCGTGGGTCAGGAGATCGGGTCTCCTTCCTCTGCCCATTGTCAGAGACCTCCGCCGCACCCATTTTTCACTCCATCTCGACCAAATAAGGCCTAGGAGACCGTCATCTTATCACGAGTAATCTTCCTGTAGTTCCAGGTGTACCAAGGGACTCACAATCGAGTCGATTCTAGCGAAGAAGAGGTATCTGGACCCCACCTTCTTCCTCGACCTCACCTGAGCACTCCAGGGGTCCAGGTGCCTCGTTGAAGGTATCCTCCAACGCGGGGGCTTCCAGGAACGTGTAGAGATGCTGGGCAGCGCCGGAGGAGGCCGTAGGAGCTAGATACAACCAATCAAATCTCTCCAATGGTGAGCTCCTCCCTAGTTCTTCCATCTTGCCTCTCAATCGTCCGATGAAGAGGGAAGTTCCAGATGCAGCAGGAGTCGTAGGATCGTGCCACGCCTTGACCATCAAATTGGCCTAGCAGATCTAATCTCAGCCATCCAGCGGCGAACCGTCATCCACCGTTGTGTTGGCGACACATGTCCAAGTGAAGAAGATCCGACCGTACCCCAACGCCTCTGAAGGGGTAAATTGCATAACTAGTCCCCGTCCTTTTTTGTATTTATTATTTAGTCCTGTAAATTAAATATAATGTTTAAAATAAAGTGGAAATTTTATAAAGAGACCACTGATCTTCTTGTAATTGCATCCACGTCACCTGACGTGCTGTCCGACATGAGGTGGTAAAATCGCAGATGGCACCGTTGCCGGGGAGCAATGAGTGTAGCCCATTTTTGCCAGTCATTTTTGTGAAATATTTGATGCTTTATCTGATTTATTGATTCATTTATTTACTTGAAAATTAATTCTTTAATATTTGTTTCAAATATTTATTGATTTATGTGAAATTTATTGTCTTGATTATTTAAAAATGCAAATGCCTTTTTTCTTGCAACTTTGGTGTGAGGGCCCGCCATGTGAGGATGGTTTCCTAGGAGGCTGATGCAACCAATCCTGGAGGAGGTTGATCTTCTCTTCTTGACCAACTGGAGAGCACCAAGGAAGCAGCAGGAGGGATTAGTTTAAAAAAATTTCAAGTTTGTAATTTTATGGTGAGAGAGAGGAATTTTGGCATGTAATATAACTTGGACTCTACTCTTCACAACGAGGTCTAGTGCCCTGGTATTTGTTCACCTTGGGGGGCTCATCGCAGTTTTTCGTGTTTTATCGCCTTATTTTATTTTATTTTCCATTGTTTTGAGCTTTCCTCTTTATTTTACTTTGTTTTGTATGCATGGAGACCCTAGATTTAGGCTGCTTAACTCGGTAACTAGGTCCACACATTAATAAGAATGCATGTTCCTATAGTCTACTACGTATGGATCTAGTCAAGTTAATAATGTTAGTAATTCAGACCAGAGACTGCATGCCGCTAGAGGTCGTATACAACACGTGCAGGATCCATTGTGGCGGGCACCGATAGGCATCAGAGACCGGACTTTGGTCTCATTTCTGAATAACTAGCAATTGGTTCTTCACGATTAATATCAGCTACTGTTTAGGGCGATTTTGTTGATTGTACACCACCATGTAGATAGGTTTAAAAGTTCTGTTTTGCATACCGCATGGAGAGAGCTAGGATGCACTGTAAGTCTTCTAACTCAGCATGCATCATTTGGTTCAATGGTGAGATTTCCATCATTGAATCGACTTGCACGACTTTTCTGCTACCTCCCTCTGATTTTGAGCACCTAGGACTTAAATGAAAATTTATAAAAATGTTAGGTGCTTGTATGAAAACAAACTCAAAAAAGTGAAAACCAAAAACTAAAACAAGGCGACTGCTAAATAAACTTTGATCTTAATTAAAATACGTAATGGACCATCATTGTACTGGGTTCATAAAGCCCTCATTGTTTTCAAGTACCTTCGGAGGGGACCAAAACCCCTCCCATGAGCGAGGCACGTTGATGAGCCGCCCGGACGACTAAGGTAAAGGAATCACTAAGGTCGTTGCGACCTCAGTCACTCGCGGCTCAGAGCTCAACAAGAAACAAAAATCGGACCACCAAATAAAGATAGAAACACGAGAAAATCAAGTAGCAGTCCTAGCTATGGGATTGACCTGGTATAGCTCCCAGGGTCGAACTCAAGGAGCACGAGATGGCCTTACGGCCTACGAAGTAGTCTAAAAACAAAGAAAATAAAAACAAATGATTTTTGGTGGATTTATAATATTTTTATAATTTTTTGGAATTTTTAATTATAAAGAAAATAAGAATATAAGGAAAACACACAACTTCAAGCAATTATTTAATTATTCAAAAATGCTCTAAAAATTCAAACAAAAATATTTTTAGAATTTTTATATTTTTTACTGTTTTTGGTGAATTTTGAGAATTTTCTGATTTTTATAGAATTTTATAAAAATAAAATAAGGCAAAAACGGAAGAAGGCTGTCCAGTCAGGCTTGGAGGACCAAGATAAAATATATAATGGTCCTAAAATAGCCTGGAGGTATTTTTCTTGGAAAATATAAACAAAAAGGAAAAATCAGAGGAAGAGTATATTATTTTTGGGCAATTCTATTAATTATTAGAAATTTAATAAGTTTTTCAAGGTTTTTTAATTTTTATAACTCCAAAAATAACCCAAATTTGACAGAAAATCAATCACACAAAGACACACAAAATCTGATTTTTTTGTAATTTTTAAAGAGGGTTTTATAATTTTTTTGGATTTTATAATCTGGATAGAGACAAAGTTAAGGGTTTTTGAATTTTTAAAAATAATAAAAGAGCTCAAAAATTTTCCCAAAAATTGATGAAAATTCTGCACAGTGGCAGGAGCCACGTGTCCAATTTTTACTCAATTTGAATGAAATTTGGTATTTTATTTAAACTTAACAAGAGCCCACAGTGCACATGGACCTGTTTGTAATAAAAATATCTTCTGGGGGCCTAAAAGTAACAAAAACAGAAGCTCAGGGGGTCCTCGTGCAAAAACACCATGTTCCCCACGCGCGCAGCACGTGGGCTAGGCACTGAGGACCTATACGCAATGAAAATAAGTTCCGAGGGCTTATTAGCAACATGTGCTAAAAGCCCAGGGAACTAATTGCAAATAACCCGAGAAATTCGGTACATGTCCAAAAGAATCATTCACGTGGGCATATGTGCAAATAACGAAAATGATTTTTCATTCAATAACAACCAGAAACTATAAGCCCACAGTATGCAATTTTACCAAAACATCACGTGTCGAGGCATGTGTCCAACATAAACAGGGGTAGAAATGCAATTAAAATAAACTACCAGGTCCTCTATGCAATTTAACGAAAATAAAATGAACTACGGAAAATATTTACAGGACTAAATGCTAAAACAAAATAAAAGGGGGCCTAAGTGATATTTACCCCTATTATTTATCCGAGGGCTGGGATGGCGCCATGTGGCTGATCTGACGGTGGTCGTGCGCTGCGCCTCGTCGAGGAAGCCCTGGCTCTGATCCAACGGTGGAGGTGGTGCCACGTATATAATCGGACGGTGGAGATGTGCTGAGGCTAACCCTCGTTGGCTCGGACGGTCCAGATCGAGCCTCCAAATGATCTGACGGTGGTGGCTGCTCCTTAAATGGACGACGTGGATCACAACTGGAACGGCGAGGCTGAATGGAAGGCTCTGGAGGATGCACCAAGAACAGGTCGCCGGCGATGCTCGCCGGCCCAATGCTCGCGCTGGGTGCCTCCTCAACTGCAGCTAAGGTGCGGAATAGGTCCGCCAAAATGCTCCGCAGCTCGTGGATGCCTCCGATGAGGCTAGAGACGTCGGGGATGCTCCGGCGACGGCGGTGGCCTAGAGCTCCTATGCTCGAACGTGAAGACCTCCAGATGAGGCCCTTCTGACCTAAAAAGTGGCACAACAAGCTCCTGGGTCGAGGGCAAAGTGCCTCGACCCGGTTAGAGGTGAGATGGGGGGTCGACACGTCGGGGCGAAGGATCTCCGGCGATGCGACAGCGAAGGAGATCGACTCCCAGTTTCAGGGCGAACTGGGTTGAATGGATAGGTGTAGAACGTGCAGGGGAGAAGGGCGGAGGTGATGGTCGGGTCAATCGATGGAATGGGTGAACGGGATGATCGGAATTGATGGTCGACGGCGATGGACGAAATTGGGTGTAACTGAAAATTAGAGTAAACTAAGAAGAACTAGGCTTACCGGATGGTCGAGGTCGACTGGGAATGAGATCCTGGAGCTCCTGGTCTTTGCCTCGAGGGCCGTCGATGCCCGAGGCTCGAGCGCTACTCCTTGGCGGCGCACGACGACGCTAGGCTGCCGGATCAGTGGCTGGGGCACCTCCTCCTCACTGCGACACCACCCGCAGCTAGCTGTCACTCAGGCGAAGGCAGTGGAGTTCCTGGGATGGAAAGGCGGAGCCAAAGATAGAGTGAAATGCCCGGCGGAGCAGGAGCTAAATACTCCTAGGGGTCCGAGAAGATGATGGTCGGGCGAGCTTATCGGAGCTCGGACCCCAAGAACCCACCCCGAGCGTGGATCACAGATGCATTGGGAAAGATTAGGACCCGGGGTTAAGGGGATTGGCGACTGGATCGAGGCACAATAATTGGGAGAAAAGGCGGGTCGGGCACAGATCCGGAACAAACGTGGTCCAGGGAGAGAGTTGACCGGGGGGTCAACGTCCCCCGTGGACCAATCAGGTGCGGCCACGACATAAATATTTAGAAATTGAATATAAAATAGCAAATGGCCGAATTTGGAAAAAGTTAAAACACAAAAAAAATGTTTATTTATTTATAAACTATTTTATTGATTTTTATTTAATTTTTTGAAATAAAAATTAGGTATTTACAAAATATGATTATTATATATAGGTATATACACTATACATTTTTAATTTTTAATTATTTATTTTTGGACATTTTATTCCAATTTTATATTTTATTTATTTATAGAAAAAAATTTGGAATAATTTGGTATTTTTATTTTATTTTTATTATTTATTTACAAGGGTAAAATAAATAGTTATATTTATATACATATATGGTATATGTACAATGTTGGTTTTGATTTTATTTTTATTTCTTTTTATTTAATTCTTTTTTGTAATTTTTATTTTATTTATTTACATTATGAAGTATAGAATATGTACAGATTTTTATTGGATTTTATTTATTTATTTATAAGGATAAATAAATAGAGAAGTGGTTTTATGTACAAGGCTTCTATGCAATGAAGAATGGGATTTTTATTTATTTTCATTTTCTCCATTTTATTTTAATTTAATATTTACAAATATATACATTTAAATACACCCATTTTTATTTTGTTTAGAGGAAAATATTTTTATTTATTTATAGGTATATGTACACACATGAGCTTCCTTATCTCTCTCAACTTTGGTTTTTATGCGGTCAGGCCCATGCTGAGCCCTCCCTTGGGATTAGGTCGCTCAATATTTATTCTAAATATCTCCCTCTTTTTCTTTTATTTCTTTATTCTTTTATTTATGCACAAAAACATGCTAATTATTCATAATTACACAATGCATGCTTTTTGACAATTATTGATATTTACAGGAATATACATGTGTTTTGCATGGGTTTTGTAGCTAAAATAAAAGAATAAAGAGTGATGAATGGGTATTCATCACACGTCCTATAAGGAATAGAGCCCAAATCCTAGTTTGTAACTGCCTTGTGTATCGCCTGGATTTCCGAAGTAGTGGCGCTTCTATCGTACATGACCGAGTAGGGCCTTGTCAACGATGGTGTTCTCGCCTTGTGTGGAACATCGACATGGTCTGAAGTACTGAGCATAGGCCATGTCTTCACGGGGGTGTCTGTCTTATCGGTTTACATCCGAGTAGGTTCTTCACGCTCACGGGTGATTCCGTTCCGAGCGAGAATCGAAGTATTGGTTTCGCTTATCGGCTTCCTCTCTCTATTTCTTTGGCTGAGTAGGGATCCAGGAAGGGTTACAAAGACCTCAAAAAGTGCAGACTACATGTTACAAAGGAGGAGGACAAGTAGGTGATATTTTTCTGGCAGTACTCTCTCTCCTATAGGGGTAGCGTGCTAAGGACTTGTTGTAAGATATGCCTGAAATAACAACTCTAAAACTGAAAAGATAATAAGTAGACGAACCTTCATGGCTTCACATGGCGTGAGTTGGTGAACCCAAATTTGTATTGTGTTTGTATGGATTTAGATTAAGGTTCAAAGATCAAGTCCCGCGCACTTGCGCATATTTTGTCGTGTATTTCTCCCTTTGACCCCCGCTCAGTTTGAGCCTTTCTACTATTTTGCACTCCATTTTATTCCTCGTTGACCACCGTATCCTTCTTCCTACATCTACTTGTCTCTTGCTTCACGGAGACGATCCATGGATGGTTTAGTCGGGTTCCTGCCGACACCTACATCGATTCCATGGACTCGACCTCGCTAATAATTCGAGGTGATTTCCGAGAACCCGATCCGGACCTTACGGGTTGATCTATAGACTCCTCGTCTTCTACCTTTCTCATTGACCACCCAATAAATCGGGACCACTTTTGTCCCACTTTCACCGTTGTGAATGGAAGTCTATTACAGTCCATATCCTTTTTCATTCACAACACTCTGGAATTGACCATGATTCTAGATTCATCATGACAACTGGAATTAGATTGCAAGTGGTCTGATTTGGATTCTCTCATTCTGCAGATAGAAGATAGACCAAGCTCTGGATCCCAATCCAGAATTCATCTCCTCAGATTCAGACCCCGATATGGCTCCTCAAGGAAAGGGCAAGGGTCAACAGCCTCCTCAGCCAAAGCAAGAACAGATGCCTGATCAGAATCAAGTCAATGCACAGTTGTTGGCATCTATCTAAGCCATCCAGCAACAGCTGACAGAGCAGGCCCTAGTACATACTGCATTCCTGGAGATGCTGAATGATGTGATGAACAGACCCGAGGGAGGAGGAGGCAAACATGGAGGAGGTGGTGGACTACCTGATGACGAGGAAGAGCCTGAACAAGGGAGGCCCAAACCTACACTAAAAGAGACATACAATCCTGGAGACAGCCAGGTGACCGAGTGGATCCTCATTCCACCGGTGCATGCTCTCTTTGAGATGAAGACCCTGTTTCTCGCTCTTCTTCCTTCTTTCCATGGAAATACTAATGAAGAGACTTACATCCATCCGCAGCAATTTTCTCGCATCTGTTGTACTACTCACTACCCCAATGTCCCCTTGGACGTTGATAAGATGATGGCATTCCCCTTCAGCCTACAGGACAAGGCCCTCTACTGGGTCAACCATCTGGGGAAGGTCGTGACGACTTGGGAGGAATTGAAGTCCGTTTTCCTATACAAGTTTTACTCTCTCGATCGGCTCAACCAGAAGCGAGCAAGAATTAGCAACTTCTCTCAGGGAGCGCATGAATCCATCCATGAAGCCTGGGAGAGATTCACAGATCTGCAGGAAAATTGCCCTCACCATGAGATTCCAAAGATCAGCCTGGTCCAACACTTTTTTGAGGGCCTGAACATAGAAAGTCAAAGGCTCGTTGATACAACATGTGGGGGCTCGCATTTCAACAAGGATGAAGACGTAGTCTGGCAGATATTTGAGGAAATGGCCGAAGGAGAGTCCACCCTCTCTTCATCCAAAGCATACCATAAGCAGGACCAGATTCTCCAGAAGCAAGTACACATGGCTGCGTCTCGCGAGGCGGAGAGAGATGAAAGCTCCAACCTTAGCATTATTGGAGGCCATGTCTCAAAAGTTGATATCATCGAGAAGCAATCATAGGACCTCGAGAAACTCGTTGTGATTGAAAAGAGGACACAGAACCTTGACAAACTGGATCAGATCACCAAGCAGTTGGAACTGCTGGTGGGCACCATCAACTCTGTCCAGTCGACACCACCATCTATATATGCTCCCACTGAGAAGAAGGATGATCCATCACCGTCGCATCAACCACAGTCGAGCCAGCAGCCATTGGCAGTCCAGCACGTATAGTACGTGCAGGCCTCGACCGGGGCTAGCTGGAGCAACAGATGGTCGTGTACCAACCAGATTTCCTATCAGCATCCGATCTAGCATTCCCTCCAGCATCCAACCGGGGCTATCATCAGCCGCAGGTGCGTCGACCACCGCCATTCCACCAGTATGCGTCTGCCCCATCTCAGCAGTACCAACAATATCTTCCTCCCTCTTACCATCAATTCAGTTTCTCGTTCCGTTGCAGCACCATTAGTAGTCGTTGCCTCAGCCTCCAAACCCACGGCAACAGCGTGGTCTGCACGCTGAATCTTTTGAGGCCACTCCCGTGAACCCGACCCTAGATTGCTTGGCCCAGCTTGTCAAAGGTCTAGCAGACATGACCATGAAGCTAGATGACCTGACTGCTACTAAGACCACCATCCCAGCTCAGGTCAAAGCTAACCCCAATAACTTCAAAAAGAAGGAGCACGTAGAATGTGATGTACTATCTATGCCTGTAGAGTTGGATGAATGTAGTATTATTTTATCTAATACTGTAACTCTCAGAAGTGGTAGGACCTTGCCTCTGCCTGCCATCAACAAAGGGGAGAATAAAGCTTCAGGTGAATCGTCATCTTCTGCATCAACTACGCCAGCTACAGGGACGGGTGAGGAAGAAGAAGAAGGAGGAGCCATTCCAGCAGTCGCTGACCACCATCTACATCAACAAAAACAATAAAAAAATAGCAAAAATAAAAAGAACAAAAAGAAGCTCGTCGTCGAAATGAAGCCGCGCCAGCCTTGGAGGAGCCGCTAACAACAGCCAATCCCTCACCAGCTGACGGAGCAGAGGCCCCACTTTTTGCTCGTCCACCAGCACTAGTACCTTAGCTTCCAGCTTGTACTCCTTTTGGTAGTCCAGATGTACAACAGTTTGTGGATGATGGTTTTGATGTAAATAAAAACTATAATTTGGATTCCAGCAATGTACATATTCCTTTTCCTGATACAATAGAAAATTCCAAAAAAATTGCAAAAAGAAAAAGCGCATTATCTGATCCTGGAGTTGTGGATATACTTAGTAACTTAACTGTTGAGATTCCTCTAATGAAGGCCATGGAGTATATGCCAGCTGTGAAGAAGGTCTGAAAAAAGCATGTACCAGCAAGAGTCAGCCAGCATGTAAGAACAGACACAGTCGGGTTGAGAAGCACGTTCTCACCATGGCCACCGTAGCAACCATCAACAACCTCCCACAGAAAAAGCAGGACAAAGGATCACCTCTTATCAGCTATGAGATTTTTGATCAGGTCTTCGAGCGCACTCTCCTTGACAACGGGTCTTTCACCAACCTTTTGCCCTCATTACTAATGCAAGAATTTGGGCTAGGTCTGCTCAAACATACACGAATGATCCTTCAGTTCGCTGACCGATCCATCAAGCGACCTAGAGGTCTTTTGGAAGATGTTGTGGTAAATGTGCGGGAAATGCAGTTCCCAGTTGATTTTGTAGTCCTTGATATGGACTCATCCACACCCTTACTCCAGACCGCTATCATCCTTGGCTGGCCATTCCTTCGCACCTCAGAGGTCGTGGTTGATTCCGGGTTTGGCAAGATCACCTTCAGCTCAGGTAGCAAGTAAATCACTATAGACGTGATCAGCAAGCCGAAAGTCATGACTGATGAGAGCCGTCGATGAATCTTCGATTCATTACATTATTGAGTCATTATCACACAGGTACACAAACTTAAACACATAGTTTATGCCATGAAATAAATCAAGGGAAGTTCATTATCTATATCATGTATTAGATATTTCATGACTCTTGTAAGCAACATACGTTATTAGCAACTCTTTTGTGTTCCTTGCCCTCAAGTACTTTTTAGTATTACCTTGAAGCTTGACTCTCAATTAATATCTTAGCAATTATTATATAGTGAACTTACGCCATGAGCTGGAATTAATTGGAATAGCTAACGTTGTCAAAAAATGGTGGCACCATATTTTTATTGTTATTTTAATCATGATATAAAAAATAGAAATGATGAAAGGGGGCAACATTAGTGGGGTATTAGAAAAGGGGCCATTAATGCATTAATGTAAAAAAGCATGAGATGACTTGATGAAGAGATGCCAAATTAGTTGGTGTTTTTATCAAGAGGTGCAATGCTAATAAGAAGAGGTGCCAAGTTAATCGATGCTTTTATCAAGAGGTGCAATGCTAATATGAAGAGGTGCCAAGTTAGTTGGTGCTTTTATCAATAGATGCAATACCAATATGAAGAGGTGCTTACGTTAAATTTGAAAAGATGCATCCCTTGGTAGGAATGGCTACGATTTGTGTATAAATACCACATGGGAGGGACTTTGGGGGATCATTTCATCACCATCTGATTCCATTATGGAACAATTGGTGTCCAACACTTCTCCCATTCCTAGTCTCTAGCTTTCCCTCTTCTCATAATTACCCCATCTATTCTTATAATCCATCTTAATTGTTGACGAGAGAATCGAAGTGGTTTCATCAAAATATTTTCAATATTTTATTCCTTTTTCTTTTCTTCTCTTTATTCTATTATCTTATGTACAATAAATACAGTAAATAATGGATGCTATTATGTGCAAATTAATACTATTTACATGTATTAGCTATGGTTTTTAAGGCTAAAATGATAGAATAAAGGTGATGAAATGGATATCCATCATCCCCTATACTTGCCTTTGCTAGTCCCTAGCAAATATTTATGCAATAAGTACAAAAAAGAATAAAAATAAGAAGAAAAGAAAAAGAGAAAGAAAAAGAAGAAGAGAATTGCTTTCATTTGTAAAACTTGTCCTTACAAAATCATGGTTTGGAGCTCCGATTAGACGTTGATGTGAGAATGTGTGTGAAACCTGATTGGGAACCAAATTTAAAGCACAACAGCCTTCGATAGTCACAGAACTCGGTTCAACCCACCTCAATAGCCAGGTCAGAACTAGCCTACATCATACACAAACTCTTATGAATATGAAACTGACTTGTACGGTGTAAGTGATGGTGGCTCTCCCCAACTGGAATGACAAAGAGACTGACTTCTCCAGAATGACAACCCAATGATTCCCCAATCCAGCCCTCAACCCTCGAGGAGCGGGGTATTCCCTTCTAAGTTCAAGTGGCATCCAACTCAAGATGGGGAGGTGGAGAAAAGAATGGATGGTAGCCAGTGTAGCTACCTATCCTAGGATGCAAGACCAGTGTAGTCAAGTCATCCAGCTCAGGCTCACATGGTATAACTTTGATGCTCAAGCTGGCTTATTTTCTATACAACATATATACATACTCCGACAGGTATTTTATTTCTATTTTCAAGCCTGTCCACTTTTTTTTGGAGTTTTTTTTTCTAAAAAATACTATTCACAGCAGCATTTACATAAGGAGTTTTTCCTCTTGAGCCAGAAGACTATCCCTCTTTTGAAGCTTTATTGCAACCCACACTCTCCTATCTTTAGACTTCATTGAAACTGGACTAGGTTGGGGTGCACTTCCCTCCCTAGACAAGGACGAATGTTTCCACCCTTGTGCGTCTCAGACTGGTAAATCCAACCCCCTCACCACTCCAACTGAGTTGAGCCAAGTGAAAGGTGCAAGTGTCCAAGTTAGGTCACGGCCGACAAGAGTCATGCGTGCGTCTCTAAAAGTTCTATTTAGTCAGTTGAGGTGACTTGAATCCAGCCCTAAGTCTCAAAGAATTAAGCCCTAATAGACTTGAAGTACCTTAAATCTAGTTCCCATAAGGTTCCAGTGCAGTTAGGTGCAGTAAGGTCAAACCCAGCTCCAATCTTAGACTTTATTGTACTAGTTAAATCTTCAAGCTCACTCAAAAATAATATGAATGATATGCAAATGCTGCACAATGAATGATGCAATTTTTCACAAATTTAATAATCAAAGAATCTTTTTACAAAAAGAATTTTTGTAAAAAAGAATTTAAGCACACAAGTATAAAATATTTACAGCTATTTACACGGACGAGCTTCTTTTTAGCCTTAATAATTTCAAAGAATTTACAAGTTTTAACAAAGTGACTTATTTAGGTACATGCACACAATTGAGTAAGACTTTTATTTAATTATGTGTTTTTATGTCTTTAATGATGCCATTATTCCTCAAATTTATTTGATGGCAAATTTTGAAAACTATAGTACAAAATAATTTTTGCAAACCTTTACAAACATTTGAAAGCCATTTTGCAAAAAATTTTCAAACGAGATGTATAAATTTTTCAAAATCTTTTTACAGAACATTTTCCAAACCATTTGCAGATAGGTTTTCAAATCTTTTATTTCACACAAAGAAAAGATTTTTTGCAATTCAAAATATTTTTACAAAGGTTGAAAATATTTCACATAAAGTTTTCCAAATGGGTCACACCATTTTTCAAATCATTTTGCAAAAACATTTTTAACCTGATTTATTAATCAGTATATAGTAAAAGAATGGGTACATATCTTTACATAAGGATGTATTTTATGTCTAGAAGGGTTTTGGTTCTTAAAGGATTTACAAGGAATTGTTGCACATTTTTATACAGTTATGAGAACTTTTTAGTATAGTGTGTACACTCCTCAAACTTATTTGAAAATCATTTTGCAAAAATTTTGAAAACTATAGTCCAACATAATTTTCACAACTAATTTTTACAAAAAATTACACATATTTGAAAAGGTTTTTCTAAACACTATATATAGATTTTCAAAATATTTTTACAACCATTTTCCAACCATTTGTAAATCGCTTTTCAAACATTTTTATTTCACACAAAGAAAATAAATTTTTGTAAAAAAATATTTACAAAGGTTGAACACTTTTTACAAAATATTTTCCCAACAACCTTCAAAAGATTTTTCAAAAGAGTTTCAAACCATTTTTCAAATATTTTGCAAAAAGTATTTTTACCTGATTTATTAATCAGAATGTACAAAAAGAGTCTGAGGAGCTACAACCATCTTTTATTAGCATTTTATGAATAGTATAATACTATTTTTAACCGTAGGTATCATTTAAAATACGAAAATATGAGTTATGTCTTAAAGTATATACATAGTATATACGACCCCCTATACTTAGCTCAAGCTATGTCCTCATAGATCAAAGAGAAAGAGAAGACATAACTCGGACTGAGTATAGAGAAGTCTAAAGAATGAAGGAATAAATGAATGACCAAGAAGTTGACCATCCCCCCTATACTTAGGATCAAATAATCCTAAATATAACAGACTGTATACAAGGCATGGATGGTCAAGGGCGAGAATAGAGAGATCATACTCAGGTTATCTCCCCCTATATTTAGGGTAAGATATCCCTAAGTATAGTCAAGAAGAGACAATGGTGAAGATCAAGGAAGGAAAGGACGTGGGGTGCACACCCCCCAATACTTGGGACAAAGTACGTCCTACGTATAGCAATCTGACAAAAAAGGGGCGGCATCATTTTGGTAGAAAAAGAAAATAGAAAAGGAAAAGAAGAAAAGAAGAAAAGAAGAAATCAGAGAAAAAGTTTTTGAGGTGCAGTATCTAATGATGCTGCTGGTGTCGTGGATGTCTCTTCAAAGCGCAGAACCTGAATCGAGTCAACAACAGCCAAGAAAGTATCAGGCTCAAGGTAGGGCTTCAGGAGTTGACCATTGATGACAAATGGCTGTGCGTCAGGAGACAGGTTTCATATGGCGATACTTCCATTGTCACGCACTTCACGAACTTGAAATGGCCCTATCCATTTGCTCTTTAATTTGCCCAGGAATATCTTCAACTTTGCATCAAATAACCACACTTTCTACCCAACTTCGAAGGTCTTTCGTCTGATGTGCCGGTCATGCCAGCGTTTCACCTTCTCCTTTTACATCAATGTGTTATCGTATGCATAGTCTCGAAATTTCAGGAGTCTGTTCAGATCATCTTTCCTTTTCTGACACTTTTCTGTGAGTCCATGTTGCACATATTAATTGCCCATAAAGATTTGTGAGTTAGTTCCATGGACAGATGACATGGCTTCCCATACACAAGACAATAGGGCGACATGCCCAAGGGAGACTTGTAGGCGGTTCTGTATGCCCAGAGGACTGAGTTCAGGAGTTGTAACCAATTCTTTCTATCCGGCCTCACAAGTTTCTGTAGGATCATCTTGATTTCTCTGTTCGATAATTCTGCCATGCCATTGGTCCGGTGATGATAAGGAGATGTGACTCGATGGTCGATGCCGTACTCCTTCGTTAACTTCTTGACCTCTTTAAACACGAAGTGGCTACCCCCATCTGATATGAGAATCTTCGGGATCCTAAACTGTGAAATGATATTTTCTCTTAAGAAGCGGCACACTGTCCGGCTGTCTGCGGCTCGAGCGGGGATAGCTTCCACCCAGTGACTCACATAATCGATGACAAGAAGGATGTGCTCATATCCCTAACTGTTAGGGAAAGGCCCCATGAAATCGATGCCCCACGCATCAAAAACGCCCACTATCTGAATGATCTTTAGGGGCATCGAGTCTTTTGCTATAAGTGTACCTTTCAATCTCTGACAGCGAGTGCATCGTTTGACAAAGGCTCTTTCGTCCTTGAATAGTGTGGGCCACCAGAAGCTACATTGAAGTACTTTCACTGTCGTCCTGTCTCCAGAGTGGTGTCCACCAGATTCGAACAAGTGATAGTGCTCGAGGATACTATGATGCTCCTCCTGAGGTATACACCTGCGCCAAATGCAATCTGCCCCTTCCTTGAATAAGAGGGGATCTTCCCATTCGTAGAAATGGATGGTCGATAAGAATTTGTCCTTTTGATTTTTCGTCCAATCCGATGGTACTATCCCCAAAATGAGGTAGTTGACAATATCAACATACCAAGGGAGTGAATCCACAGCCAAAATTGATTCATCGAGAAAGGTTTCTGTGATAGGTGCATTGTTCGGTGGAGGCTCTTGCTGCTCAATTCTGGAGAGTTGATTTGCTACCACATTCTGAACTCCACGATTGTCCTTGATTTCCAAATCAAATTCCTGGAGGAGAAGGATCCATCTGATCAATCTGGGTTTGGCATCCTTCTTCTGCTGTAAATACTAGATAGAAGAGTGGTCTGTGATGACAGTAACTTTTGATCCAAGCAAATAAGATCTGAACTTTTCCAGGGCGAATACCACGACCAGCAAATCTTTTTCTGTCAGAATGTAATTTCTTTGTGCTTCATCTAATGTTTTGCTGGCATAATGAATGGCATAGGGCGCCTTGTCTTTCCTTTGTCCTAAAATAGCCCCAACTGCAAAGTCTGAAGCATCCGTCATGACCTCGAAAGGGAGAGACCAATCCGATGGTTGTAGGACTGGAGCTTGGGAGATTAGCTCCTTCAACTGTTTGAATGAAAGGAGAACGTGCGCATCAACATTGAATTCGATCTCCTTGCATAAGAGTTCTATTAGAGGTCAGGCAATGCAGCTGAAGTCTCAGATGAATCTTCTGTAGAAACCCACATGCCCCAGGAATGATCTCACATTCTTCATTGTCTGAGGTGGCTCGAGATTGGCAATCACATCCACCTTTGCCGGGTCGACTTCCATGCCACGTTTGGAAACGACATGATCCAGTACAATCCCTTCTGTGACCATGAAGTGGCTCTTTTCCCATGATAGCACTAGATTAACTTCATGGCATTTTTGAGGTACCTTGTCTAAGTGCTCAAGACAAGAATCGAAACTGTCACCATAGACTGAGAAGTCGTCCATGAATACCTCACGAAAACTACCTACCATCTCGATGAAGACTGCTAGCATGCATCTCTGGAATGTCACAGGTGTGTTGCACAATCCAAAGGGCATTCTCCTGAAAGCGTAGGTGCCCAACAGACAAGTGAAGGTAGTCTTCTCTTGGTCCTCGAGGGAGATTGCCACTTGGTTGTACCCGGAGTACCCATCCAAAAAGCAGAAGAACTCCTTACCGGCTAGTCTTTCCAGAATATGATCAATGAATGTCAAGGGGAAGTGGTCCTTCTTAGTTGCTGCATTGAGACAACGACAGCCAACACACACCCACCAGAATGTTGGTACCCGAGTGGATATCTCCTCTCCTTTGTCATTTGTAACCACGACAAGCCTTGAATTCTTTAGAACTACATGCAAAGGGCTTACCCATTTTGAATCAGAGATGGGATAAATGAAGTCTGCATCACACCATTTCATGATTTCTTTCATTACGACATCCTAGAGGTTTGGATTCAACCTTCTTTGGAATTCGCGGGACAACTTAGCATCTTCTTCCAGATAGATATGGTGTGAACACAACACCGGATTTATCCCTCAGGATCTGATACATGCTAACCAAGCACCTTGCAATTCTTTTCTAGAACCTTGAGAAGTCGAGATTCCTGCTCCGGGGCCAGCCTACTGCTGCTGATGATCGGATACATATTTTCTTCACCCGCAAGGAAAGCATACTTAAGGCCTGCAGGAAGTGGCTTGAGTTCTGGTCCTGATCTGGCCAACTTGTCAGTCACTTCAGAAACTGCATTGGTGGTGGGATGTACTGCATGAACTTTGGTAGAGCTAATGTCCTCAACACTCTGTTGAGATCCTGATGATGTGCTGAACAGTTCTGCACTAGGCTCATCATGTTCGGACTGGAGTGAATCCTTGGAGTCAAAGAGGTGCATCAACAACTGGGATTCCATCTCTCAAGTATCATTGGAGCATGTGTTGACTGTGCTTTCTAAGTCCTCCTCCAGAGAGAGGATTTCTTGGCTCCATAGTCATTCAAAGAAAGTGGCATATCTCTGATTTCTACAATAAAGTCACAGTCCGCTTCTGGTGCTGCATGACTGTTAATGCATATTTTCGAGGGTTTATGTACCCAATTTTTATGTCGGATAGTCGTTGCGAACCCATAAAAATATACTTCGAACAAATAAATAACCGGACTTAGCTATATTATGCGTAATGCAATGTATAGGGTAAGTCAGGGTCGAATCCACATGGACTGGAAGATTCTGTACTTTATTTTGTAAATAAAAATACTTTATAAATTAATGAGTTTGTTGCAAAATGTTTGAATAAAAAAATTGAAATGAAATTTGGAAAAGACAACAGTGCAGGTCAGCAATTGATGATCACTCCCCTTCTATGCGGCAGCCTCCAATTGGACTCGTACGCATTAACTCTTTGCAAAATTGGATATCCTGGCGAGGCGAGTTGGATGTGATTACAACCTCGAATCGAGCTCGAACCTCGTGTCATGTCCCAGTTCTCTAAGAGTCGAGGATAATCACCGTTAGATACAGATCTTCGTGATAGTCTTGATGAATAACTGCACGAAAGAGAAGATAACATAATAAGACGGATATAAAAATATAAAGTAATAAAATAAAAGCGATATAAAATATGATGGCTGACGGCTTGGGAGGAAGCGTATGGAGTCGGATTCGTAGAGGGTCCGAGGAAATGATGGTTGGTGGATGTCTATGGTGCTGGATGATTTTTAGCGGCACTCGGGGTGGAGCCTCAGGAGTCGGATTCCCTGGGGGACCGAATACACAAGTTGACAAAACCACTTCGATTCTCTCGTCAACAATTAAGATGAATTATAAGAATAGATGGGGTAATTATGAGGAGAGGGAAATCTAGAGACTAGGAATGGGAGAAGTATTGGACACCAATTGTTCCATAATAGAATCAGATGGTGATGGAATGATCCCCCAAAGTCCCTTCCATGTGGTATTTATACACAAATCGTAGCCATTCCTACCAAGGGATGCATCTTTTCAAATTTAACGTAAGCACCTCTTCATATTGATATTGCACCTATTGACAAAAGCACCAACTAACTTGACACCTCTTCATATTAGCATTGCACCTCTTGATAAAAGCACTGATTAACTTGGCACCTCTTCATATTAGCATTGCACCTCTTGATAAAAACACCAACTAATTTGGCATCTCTTCATCAAGGCATCTCATGCCTTTTTACATTAATGCATTAGTGGCCCCTTTTCTAATACCCCCCTAACGTTGCCCCCTTTCATCATTTCTATTTTTTATATCATTATTAAAATAATAATAAAAATATGGTGCCACTATTTTTTGACAACGTTAGCTATTCCAATTAATTTCAGCTCACGGCGCAAGTTCATTATCTAATGATTGCTAAGATATTAATTGAGAGTCAAGCTTCAAGGTAATGCTAAAAAGTACTTGAGGGCAAGGAACACAAAAGATGTTGCTAATAATGTATGTTGCTTACAAGACTCATGAAATATCTAATACATGATACATATAATGCACTTCCCTCGATTTATTTCATGGCATAAAATATTTGTTTAAGTTTGTGTACCTGTGTGATAATGACTCAATAATGTAATGAATCAAAGATTCATCATACCCCCATGCTTAAGATTTGCTAGTCTCTAGCAAATGTAAATGAAGAATCTCAATACTCTAATGTAGACATATAGGTAGACCATAGCCTCTGAGGGATAAAAAAGATTATCCTTTATTTCATAAAGTTCTATATTAGAAATGAATCGTTTCTTATAGTGCTTCGTCATATCAAGTGTCCTCAAGACACAACTTAATGTAGAGACTTGCTCAATTCAGATTAAATGATACCTAGCATCAATAATGTTATTAGACCTGAGGATAGACTCAAGTGTCAAATGTACTGAATAGACCAAATGCTTTCAACCACGATCCTCTAGCTATGATACACTAAGCCAGGAAATGCCTGAGATGGAGGCTTAGAGTATTATTACAAGCTCTAACTTCATAATTAATTTAATACTCAACCCATCTTCCTCCAACTGGCCAGCAAGAAACATAATGGGTTAATTTGTGGAGTATATTTAAGGCTTATTTGGTGGAGATGACTTTACTTAGGTTTAAATTTATAGAAATATATGAGCGAGGTCTAATATGTGACAATATTGCTCATTATAAGATAATTTTGGAGAAGAGGAATATATAGATGACATATGATGGTCATGAGAAAATAATTTTCGCACAATGGTTCTCCTGATTTCTTCTTCTTTTATTTCTTCTCTCTTCTTTTTTTTTTCTCTTTTTCCTTTTTTTGCTATATTTTTTCGCTATACTTCTTTTTTTTGCAGTACTTCTTCTTCTTCTTCTTCTTCTTTTCTTTTTTCTTTCTCCTTTTTTGCAATATCTCTCTTCACTTTTCAAGAGAACCAATGTGCTTTAATACTTTCTTTTGGGACTTGGAAATATAAAAGGACATGTATTTTATTGTAAATGGAGGATAGAATCTTGAAGAATATTTCTCTTTTGATGCATAATAGAAGAAGAGGGATAAAGAAGTCGAATGAAATAAACAAGACATACTATTAATGGAAGAATTTTACAGAAGTGGTGGATATGAGAAGTATGTAGAAAGGCAAGCAAGAGGCTGGTGTGTGAAGGTTTCAAGTATGCATAATGGGAAATTACTTGACCAGTTGGGAACACTTTCTTGCATTTTATGGTGGACTCTCTTCCTCACATATATTTGGTGGAAACACTCCCTACTCCTCTACTTCATGATAAGCTCACCATCTCACAAACTCTGAGCACAACCATCCTCAGACCCCCTTAACCTTTTGTATGTGAAGCTAGCATTATGGTACAAAGTTCTTGACATTTTTAGTATATAATGTTTGAGTTCATTATTGATACCAAGTGCTAAGAATTGAATCGAGGCTAATATCCTTGATTTTAATGCAAAAGGACAAAATAGAGTCGCAAGCATTGTAAGCTCATCACTTTAAATCTCATACTTCATGTTGTATTTATCGGTGAGGCTATTATTCTCCCTATACGTGAACTTAGAGAGTTGATGTAGGGAATACATGCAAGTAGGTGCCGAAATGTGATGCAATATGCATGGAAAATGCGATGTTTTTTTAATAGTGTCCTCCCATGCTTAAGATTTACCATGACCTCATGGTAAATGTAAATGTAATAAACTGGGTGGAGAATGATAAGACGGTGGGTGTGGGAATACATTTGGAGAATGTTTCTTATTTATTTATTTGTTTGTTTTAATGTAAGGTCTCCCCCATGCTTATTTAATGCGTAGTTTTAAGACATTCGAGTTGTCGTGAGAAGAAACTAGCCAAGATAAGAGGTGTGTTCTGGTTTTAACGTCCCAGCGGGGCACCAATGTTAGATGTACCCAATATTCCTTGTTAGCATGGCATCCGTATTGGATAAACTGTGATGATATTGTCCATGCGATTTTAGAATCATAGAAAGGAATCGAACACCTAATTGAGTAATGATGAATCCACATTTCATCATCTTTATTCTATCATTTTGGCACCTAAAACCCTAGCAAATGCCTGTAAATAGCCTTAAATCAAGCATCTTAGCATTCATGCATGTGCATCTCAACAGTGTGTAAATTACTGTAATTAAGGCCAAAATTATAGAATAAATAAAGAAAAGAAAAAGAATAAAATATTGTAAATATTTTATGACTCAAAACCCCCGAGACCTAGGCATCTGGATGAATAGGTCGACAAGGAATAAAGTAGGGGGAGATAAGGTCTGAAATACAGTCAAAATACCTATACTTCCTGCTTATTCTTTATTCATTTTGGGACCTATTTTTGGTTCCACTTTTTGTACATCAAACAAAGAAACTTTATACATGAAAGTTGTATATAATTAATAAAGAAAAAGACAAAATTGATTTCACAGAAAAGTCATGTACAGACAAAAAGATATGGTCTGAATAAGAAGCCAAAATCCCAACTTCCCAGACCCGTATCTCACAAACGACAACTCCAAATGCATCAAACTCACCTTTAATTGTATATAGAATAAAATAATCTATCCAATGGCGGTGGTTTCGCATTTGGCGGAGCTACGGTTTAAAAGTTGAGTTTTGGACCCCTGTTGTATAGCTATACTGAATAAAATATTCAATTTATTCTTCATTCATTATTTATTCATTTTTATATTTTTATAATTTTGTAAATATTACTTATAATAATTATGTGCATTAAAATCAGAATAAAAATGTAAATAAAAATCAAAATAAAAATACTTGTATATACATTACCAGGTATAATACCTATACACATACCTATAATATTACTACTTGTATTTTATTAAATACACAAAACATATCAGAAAAATAAAAGAAAAATAGATTTATGTATCTAAAAGTATTTTATAATTTTTGAAAATAATAAACAAAAAGAATAAAATTGAAAATACCAAAATAAAAATAAAATATCAAAATACATAGGTAATATACCTATATAGGGTTAAAAAGGTAACTTGTAAAAATAAATCTCCTAAAAATAAATAAACATCAGAATTAAATACTACATAAAATTTTGAACATTTTTTATTTTATAACTTTTATTTAATTCGGCCTTTTATTATTTTAAATTGAATTAATAAAACATTAATTCAGGGTTTTTCCTGGTTGGTCCACGTGGACCAACCAGGAGGCCAGGACTGTTGACCTCGGTCAACAGTCTGACCTTCCCCCTGTAGCCGTGTCAGAAGCGTATTTTTGGGTCGATTTCTCGGATTTTTCGAGGGCGCTAGGCACCTCATTTCGTGCTAGCGCCTTCTTGACTTTTGATCATAGATAATCGAGAAAGCCCGCCCATATCTTACATTGGATTGTGGATCACTGCATCGCCCCAGAAATCTTGGTCTTTGGACCTCTTCCACCTCGGGTCAAACCACATATAACCGACCCCCCTCTTTCCTTTTGAATTCGAGTCCCCTTGGTCCACCCTTCAGCGTCTCTCTTGTGCTCCTGAGCTCCGTGGAGGTGACAGCTCCACCGCCGGCCCTTCAGCTGAGGCGCGCGAAGTCGAGGGAAGCTCCACCACCTCCGCCAAGTGCCGGCGTCGAGGTACCCCTTTTTCCTCTGGCTCCGGCCATTGAGGGCTCGCCCCACCTTCTTGTTTATCCCTTTAGGTTCCTGTTAGCTTAATCTTCGAAAACCCTAAAAAATCTCTAAGTTTAATCGCTCATTTCGCCCGTTCACGCATCATCGCCGGAGCGCACCTCCGGCCACCATCGATCACTTCACCTCACGCATAGATTAGGTCCTTGCGAGGCCCAGGCAATTTGCCCTGGGCCTTCTCACCTCTTTTTGCAGGTCCAAGAGCATTGAAAGCACCTGGAGGGCGATTTTGCGCCTTCGCCGGAGATACCTGGAGCGTGGAGCTCCGCCGCCTTTGCGCCCGCGCTTCGACGCCTCTCCGGCGAATCCGAGCCGTCCAATCAGAAGAAAGACCTTCCAGGAGCTTGCAGCTCCATTTTGGAGCCCATCCACCATCGGAGGAGCAAGATCGGAGTCGGGGAAGTTCGCCTTCGCCGGCCTTCTTCCCCGTTCTTCCTCCTTGCGTCTCCACCGCACGATCGAGCTGCAGCTCCAGTTCGCGTGTGGGCCGTTGGATCCTCCTTCGCCTCGACCGTCAGATCAACCTGGGAGGATCTAATCTCAGCCGCACAAGCCCAACCGTCATCGGCCGCTCAGGACACGCCACGTGGATAAGTGGAGCGCATCCAGCCGTTGGATCGCGCCTCGTCGTCCAGCCGTTGGATGCGTGCCACGCGTCCTCATCAGAGCGCCCGGGCGAGGGTATTTTGCATTCCACCCCTTGCCATCTTTGTATTTAGTATTTAGTTTTCAAACTTTCATCTGTAGTTGAAATATTTTGTAATATTTGCAAAAAGACCCTCGAACTTTCTTTATTTGCTTATAGGTCCTCGCCACGTCACCTCACGTGACCAGTTCACGTGAGGGAGTGGGCATTTTGCGGAGGACCCCTCGGACCTTTGTGTATTTAGTTTTAGTACCAAAATTTTGTCATTAAGTGTAATATTTCTGGTTATTTTGCAAGTAGGCCCCCAGGTTTTTGATATATTACATTTTGGTCCCTCCCAGGCGCGTGCAAGTCACGCGCCCTGGTGGGTAAATTGCCAGGAGGCCCAGGCGGTTTTATTAATTGTCTTTTGGTGCCAAAAATTGAATATAAAGTGTATATTTTTGCGGAAAATTGCATGTATGCCCCTGGATGTTTTGGATATTGCATTTATGCCCCTGCCAGGCCTTTGATATTTGGATGTTTGTTGTATTTATTTGAAATATCATTTTAACTCCAAAAATCCCACAAAAATAGACTTAAGCTCCTGTGCACCTATACTTTAACGCTACCTAATTAGTTTTTGATTTTATTTGATTTTCATATTTATTAAAAATCAAAAACCTCAATTTTGTGCACTGTCTACCTTAGAAAATACCAAAAAAAAATATTAAAACAACTCCAAAAATTCCAAAAAAATCACCTAGTGTCTCTCTTATTGTCTTTTAGTGTCAGTCCAAAAATCATTAAAAATTTCAAAAGAAAAACACAAAAAAATTAAAAACTCTTAAAAACTTCAAAAAAAATATATAAAATAGTAGAAAAATCAAAAAATACAAACTTAGCTTCTGTTTATCCCTTATTTTGTCCTTCTTATTTGAAAAATAGTGTGAAATATTTTTGCTACTGGTTGGTATTTTTAGATTCCATTTTACTCACAGCCAGCCTTGTTTGCACTGTTTTCTCTTATTTCAGCTTTTAAAAATATCAAAAACATCTTGAAAAATCCCCAAAAATCACAAAAACAGTAAAAAATATTAAAAAGACCAAAAACATTTCATTTCTGGATTTTTGAGTATTTTTGTGCATTTTTATTAATATTTTACCTAGCCTTGTATTACATTTCCAATATTAAAAAAAAAGAAAACAAAAAATATAAAAATATAAAATATAAAAATCAGAAAAATTAAAAATCAAATACAAAATTAAAAATTAAATAAAAAAATATTTTTTTTTTAAAAAATTAAAAACCCACAAAAACATTTCTTTGTTCTCTTGCTTAGTGTAGACACATCATACACTCACACACTTTAGCATTTTTGCTTGAATTACACTGTTTGCTCCCTGTGTTCGAACTCTCTGCATACTTGCCCTTTACACCATTTGTGCAGAGTTAAAAATAAATTTTAACTCCACATTGTTTCTAATTTGCTGATCTTAGTGTGGGTTAATTGTTGATAAACCGCATTTTATTTGTGGGTCGCCACAACGACGTATTTAGACCCTCGATAAATCGCGTTTATCAAGTAACCTTATGTGTGAATATATTTGGTGAAATGATAAATATGAAGGTGTTAGGCGATGTCAGTATGATGAAGAAATCAAGATTGGAAACAGTGTGGTCAAATTTCTTCACAGGGTCTTCAAATTGATAGGATAGGTCGGTATCAGGCTCGGATGGATCAAAAATTGGTGGACCAATGTTCATTAAAATTTTTTGATCTACTAAGTAAGGTTTGTCCTTATAAATAAATGGGAAAATATCTTCTTCTTTTAAAACGTCATCATCCCAAATGACTTCTTCTATAGTAGATACCTCGATAGTTTGATCAATCCATTGTGGGCAATAAATTTGCGGTGAAGTTATAGGAAGATGAGATGGCACGTGTGTTGGATTATGGTTAGAAAAGGGATACATGGTTGGAGTAAAGTGCTCCTCATCATCGGCCACCTCTGGAGGAAATATGATCACCGTGAGTGGATTATGCCAAGGAAGATCATCTATGGTAAACAATCAATCCTCCCAGAGTGGTTTAAGGGTTTCTTTCATTTCAATCCTTGTATGGTCAGGTAACATGTATTTTTCCTCATCTAGAAGTGACTCTCAAAAGAAGGGAATTGAAGATCAATTACAAAGTACATTGACTCATCTTCCCATATTGAAGCGGGACATATTTGCTTCTCTAGTTCTTGATCAAAGGTCGGTGTGGATTGTGCACTGGTTATATCTCTCTCTTCATTATTCCAATATTCATCATAAAGATCAAAATATGGCATCCCACTCTCAAAATTATCATAGTTATCCACAGGATCCTCATGAGGTTCTAAGTTAATGGGATTTATTTCTTGATCCAAAAATATTAAGGAATGTGATGTGTGATCTTGCTTTGATGTTGGTGTAGTCTCTCTCTCTCTCTCTCTCTCTCTCTCTCAAATGTTGGCACGTCTTGGGTGGATTCAGATCGGGTAGTTTGTGTTGGGGTGATTGTGTTATGACCAATTTGTTGGTGAGGGCATTGAAAAAACATCGCATAGTTTGAGCATGTAGCTGTGGTTGTGAGGATAATAGGGAAGGGGTTTCAATATATTGCTTTTGGATCTCTTGAGTTTGTGCTAGCTCTTTTATCAGTTTGATTAAGTCATAATAGTCTGATGCAATGCCTGGAGTTGGTGTTATCCCATGATGTTTTTCCAATTGTTGAAGGAAAGCATCTTTTGTTTCTTGTCGTTTTGCCATGCGTTCTAATTGTTGTATGATAACATCGAGTGAATTTACTTCTTCAACCATGTATTTAGTCTAAGATAAGATGTGATTCTAGGTTTAATTAAATGGGATAAGTATGAGATTTCTCCTAGTATCCACTTGTCAATCAATCACAATACAAACAACAAACAAATTAGGTTTTAGTTAAGCACACAAGAATTCAAAATTTACGTTTCCTAAGAAATCTAGTGGTTCAAAATAATTCTATGAGTACCACAATGCCTTTCTTCTGGTTCTGAGGCCAGTCAGAGGGTAAGTAGGCTGCAAGCCTTTCTTAGATCAACATGGATCTTAAACCCCTCGTCACTCTTAGTTAAACACCTTAGAGACAAGTGTACTTAGCAAAGTGGATTTCAGAGAACTATTAAGAACCTAGGATTTGGGCTCTGCTCCTAAGGATATGTTTTCTTGTGAGATTGTGAGAGAGTGCCAACACGCATGTTTTCAAACAATCCTTTTTTAGCTTTAGAATTTTTTTACAACCAATTATATTAGTTTAATTTAAATTATGATTATATCTTTATCTATAAATAATTAGTGATATTTTTAATGTAGGTGAAACTAAGAGAGAGAAAAGATCCTATGGATATGCTATGCACAAATAGATAGTAGAAGTTGATTTCTCTTTCTTTCTTTTTGTTAAGACAAAAATAAAACACACAAGGAATATTCAGAGATCCTATATATGCCTAAGTAAGAGAAAACTTATCGTAATGTTGTTCCATCAATGATCTCAAATGTTATTCAAAATTGATCCTTTTCCACGCGAGCTGATTTGATAAAGTGGAACCTGTGAAGGTGAAATACAAATTATTAGTCAAATAGAGACAGAAAAATAAAACAAAGCACATATAGTTTTCTATCCCGGCAACGGTGCCAAAATGTTGGAGCGTATTTTCGAGGGTTTATGTACCTGATTTCTTCGTCGGATAATCGTTGCGAACCCACAAAAATACACTTCGAATAAATAAATAATCGGACTTAGCTATATTATGCGCAACGTAATGTATAGGACAAGTCAGGGTCGAATCCACATGGACATGAAGATTCTGCACTTTATTTTGTAAATAAAAATACTTTAAATTGATGAGTTTGTTGCAAAATGTTTGAATAACAAAAATTGAAATGAAAATTGGAAAAGACAACAGTACAGGTCGGCAAGTGATGATCACTCCCCTTCTATGCGGCAACCTCCAATTGGACTCGTACGCATTAACTCTTCGTGAAATTGGATATTCTAGCGAGGCGAGTTGGATGTGATTACAACCACGAATCGAGCTCGAACCTCGTGTCACATCCCAGTTCTCCAAGAGTCGAAGATAATCACTGTTAGATACAGATCTTCGTGATAGTCTTGACGAATAACTGCACGAAAGAGAAGATAACACAATAAGACAGATATAAAAATATAAAGTAATAAAATAAAAGCGTTATAAAATATGATGGTTGACGGCTCGGGAGGAAGCCTCTGGAGTCGGATTCGCAGAGGGTCCGAGGAAATGATGGTTGGCGGATGTCTATGGTACTGGATGATTTTTAGCGGCACTCGGGGTGTAGCCTCAGGAGTCCCTAAGAACCGAGACCAAGGCAAGAATTGACTTGATCGACAAGGAATAAAGTAGGGAGATATAAGGGCCAAAAATAGAATAAATACCTCATTTATTCATTCTTTAATTATGTAGTTTTGACACCTATTTTATGCTTCATTATTTATTTATCAAATGAAGAAACTTTGTACATAAAAGTTGGAGATAACAATGTAAATAAAAATACAAAATTGAGTTTGTGCAAAAATAATATACAATGTTCATTTTATACCCAAAATAAAAAGCCAAAAACCAAATTTCACAGACTCATATCTTTCAAATAAAAAATCGAAACATAACAAAATCACATCTAATTGTATATAACTTTTCACGAGCTATTTAATGGTGTGGTTTTATATTTTTTGGAGTTATTGTGTGGAAGTTACGTTTTGGGCCCCTATTGTATATAATACCGATTAAAATATTCAATTTATTCATTGTTTATTATTTTTACAGATTCATATATTTATAACTTTGTAAATATTATTTATAACACATGTACATGTTAAAATTAAAATAAAATAAAAATGAAAATAAAAATAACAATAAACAAGTCTATATAATTATATAGGCAAAATTCGTCTGTACCTAAATAAAAGGAGAATATATTCTTTAATTCTTCTATATTTTTCTAATATTGTAAGTAATATACATATTCTATTAAAAATATAAAACTAAAATAAAACTCAATAAAATACATTAAAATAAAATAGTATACATAAAACATAAGTAAAATACCTATAAATATACTTACATAATATACATATCTATTTATTAAAGTATACAAATAACAAGATAAAAATCAAATAAAAATATTTCTATGCTCACAAAAATAAATTATAAAAAGATAAAAAATAGAATAAAATAATAAAATAAAAATACAAAATAAAAATAAAAATGTACAAAATACATGTAAATATACCTATAACTAAGCCATTAAAAATAAGCTTGTAATAAAATACATTAAAAAAATAAATAAAAATCATTTTAAAATACTACATAAAATAATGAACATTTTTTATTTTATACTCGAAAAATATTAAAATCATTTACTAATTTTTATTAATCATTCTTTAATAAAATACTTTGTTTTGTCATGTAGTGGCCTAGGTGGCCCAATCAGGACGCGTCAACTGTTGACCGCGGTCAACTCCCCACTCTACCGTCTGAAATGACACATATCTGTTTAATCCCTGATTTTCCGCCTTTTTTCTAGGGTATCTCATCCATCTATCGACCTCGCTTCCTAAAGATAAATGATCATTGATCATCAGAGGTCCACACCACCTCCTTGGATCACCTAGAGACACAATCAATTCTTTGATTCACCACGATTAATAAGGGTGCACCACTAGGTCTATAAATAAAAAGCTCCTCCTCCTCTTCCAAATTTGGTCAACCTTTAATCTTCTTCCACCCCTGCCTTCAGTCTAGAACGTTTCTTCGTGACAGGGACAAGCTCCTGGAGGCTTGAGCTGGTCGAAGAAGGTGGGGCTGCACTCACGGCCACCGACGCCGGAGACCCTGCTCCAAGGGTGTCTCCCATGTATAAGAGATGTTCTTTCCTCGCTTATTTTACACATTTTAATAGTAGGTTTAATTTCATGTCATTAGATTAGGATTTAGTTAAGTAATCGAGCCTTAATTGCTCCGCCCGTACTTCGTCGGAGTCGAGCTCCGGGAAGCTCCTCCGCGCATCGCCGTTGCCGCTCCGACCCTCTGAACACCGTCATCTCACTCCCTATCGCTTTCCCCACATCCCACGTGCCTCCAATCACCCTGATCCATCGTGGGCCTGGAGAATGGGTCTCCTTCCTCTGCCCATCGCTGGAGACCTACGCCACACCCATTTTCCCGTCCATCTCGACCAAATAAGGCCCATGGGGCCATCGTTTTGTCACACGTAATCTTCCTGCAGATCTAGGCATGCCAAAGGACTCACAATCAAGTCGATTCATGTGAAGAATAAGTACTTGGACCCTACCTTCTTCCTCGACCTCGCCTGAGCACTCCAGGGGTCTAGGTGTCTCACTGAAGGTATCTTCCGATGCGGGGGGCTTCCAGGAACGCGTAGAGATGTCGGGCGGTGCCAGAGGAGGCCAGAGGAGCTATCTACGACCAATCAGAGCTTGCCAACGACGAGCTCCTTCCTAGTTCTTCCAGCTTGCCTCTCAGCCGTCCGATCAAGAGGGAAGTTCCAGATGCAGCAGGAGCCATAGGATCGTGCCACGCCTTGACCGTCAGATCGGCCTAGCCAATCTAATCTCAGCCATCCAGCGGCGAACTGTCATCCACCGTTGCGCCGGCGACGCGTGTCCAAGTGAAGAAGATCCGACCATCCGCCAGCGCCTCTGAAGGGGTAAATTGCATAACTAGCCCCGCCCTTTTTGTATTTATTATTTAGTCCTATAAATCAAATATAACATTTAAAATAAAGTAAAAATTTTGTAAAGAGACCCCTGAACTTCTTGTAATTGTAAATAGGTCCATTCCACGTCACCTCAAGTGTTGTCCCATGTAAGGTGGTAAAATTACAGGGACACCCCTATGATTTTGTATATTTAGAAAAAGTCCAATAAAATGAAATTTACTTGTTATATTTTTATAGAAATTACACGCAGGTCCCTGAACTTTTAATATTTGCATTTTGGTCCTTGCCTATGCGAGTCACTTGTTGTCCCACATGTTGGAAATTTTGCATAGACACCCTGGCAGGTTTTGTAATTGTATTTTAGTCATTAAAAATTAATAAAAATTGGAAACTTTTGGTGTTTTTGCACAAAACCTATGGTATTTTATTTTATTTACAAAAATGCCCCTGCTAGGACATGTATCTTTATAGTCTTTAAGTATTTATTAAAAATACCTATAGTGCTCCTAAAAATACGGAAAAATAGGAATAAGCTTCATGTTTTGTATTTTCACGCCCATATTTTTAATTATCATTTTTTACATTTTATCTATTTCTAAAAATTAAAAAGGATCCCAAATAATCCTGTTTAATTTATAAAATACAAAAAAATATAAAAACTTTTTGAAAAATTCCAAAAAATTATATATGATATACTTTGATATTTATTGAGTCCAGAAAATAAAAACCCCTAAAAATAGTAAAAGAAAGTTAAAAATTTAGAAAACTCCAAAATCCATAACAAAAATATAAAAATTCTACAAAATCCCAAAAATTTGTTTTTCTGTTTTATAATTACCTTGATATTATTATTTACATTTTAAAATTAATTTAGGTAATTTTGGGGACTTATTTATTATTTTTAAAACCTAAATTAGTTTTGGGATATTTATTAATCCCATAATTGGGATATTTTTTACTTTAAAAATACATAAAAATTAGCAAAAATTCTTGGAAAAATACAAAAAACATTAGAAAAATATTAAAAACCCCAAACAAATTATTTTCTGAATTTTGTTTATATTTAAAAGTACTTATAAATATATTTCTATGTATTGTATAAATAAAACCTTATATAAGCTATATTGTTTTGTAAAAGAAAAAGAAAATCTAAACATACAAAAATATAAAAAGAAAATATAAAATCATAAAATTAAAAATCAAGTAAAAATATAAAACTAAAAAATCAAATAAAAAAATATATAAAATTTAAAACCGATAAAAAGAATTATACGAACAAATGACTTGGTTGTACATAGATAACCATCGGCTACCTGTTTTGCTCTATGTGGTTCGACCTCTACATGCTTATACACTATGCATTTTATGATAGAGAAAATAATTGTTAATTCCACATTTTTGGGATTCAATTGCTTTATTCAATATTGTGGGTTAATTGCTGATTAACTGAGGATTTTTGAGTGGTCACTTCAGCGTTTGGATATTTATCTAGACCCTTGGAAATTCTCGGTTATCAATAGGGTTGATCTTGTAAGAGCCAAAATCTGTGAGAGCATGCGAGCAGTAAATCTGGACCATTAGATTCTACTCTTCTCTCTCCTCCTGCAATCAATGAGGAGAGAGATGATAGAATTTAGTGATCCAGAATCATTGCTCTCATGCTCTCACAGATTTTGTCTCTCATAGGATCAACCCTATATATATATGTATATATAGGGTTGATCCTATGAGAGCCAAAACATGTGAGAGCGTAAGAGCAGTGATTTTGGACCACTAGATTCAACCAGGAGAGAGAAGATGAGGAGAGAGAAGGCGATCTAGTGGTCCAGAATCACTGCTCTCATGCTCTCACAGGATCACTCCTCTCTCTGCCTCCCTCTCTCTTCTTCTCCCTTTCTCTTTCTCTCTCTCTCTCTATATATATAGGGCTGATCATATGAGAGCCCCCTCTTATGAGAGCATGAGAGGATTCCCCAACAGCAGTTGGATTCTAATTATAGTAACGGCTGATATTTTTCGTTGGTCACTGGCACCAACCCCAATCCAATAGCCCTGGATCTTCTCCTTCCTTCACCTTCTCTCGTAGGCGGCCCCCTTTCTCGTGGTTTGTAGTGCTCGACCTCCCAATCCAACAACCATATCTCTATTCTCCCCTTTCTCATCGTTGACGGTGCACGTCACAACAATCTGACAGCCCTATCTCTTTTATTTTCTTGTCGGAGACATCACCCGTATCTCGTCGAATCTGCCTCCTTAAAGCTAATGTGCATGGATTATCTCCTTCCCGGCAACACCGGTGTCCCATCACCTTTCAACACCATTTACGGTGCTCCTCGCTTGATTTTTATGGCATCCTTCTCGCTCAGTAGCTCTGCGCCTCTCTTTGGATGCACTCAAGCTGGTTGAGGGGATCGTGATTCTAAAAGCACTTAATCACAACAAAAAATTGGAATGTTTGAATGGCCGAGGAATTGTTTCATCTTTCATAAGTATGCGAGAGAACATGACGTGATGAGATCAAGTTTATTTCCATTGTTAGAAATAATATTCCAACCATTCAATTCCTTTACTTGCTTTATTCTTGGTGAACATTTAATAATTCATATTGACATCCTGGAACATAACCCCACATCACCGTCAAATATTCTTTTATCCCTTTAGAATAAACTGAATTATGATTCTACTTGGAACTTGCAGAGAATGTGGTTACTAATTGGGAGGTATATATATTAGTGGCAATTGCCAAGCATTCAACCTACTGCTAATGCAAAGAGAAAGGAAGGACGTATCGATATCGATATCATTTCGGTCCGCCTGAAAAAGAATATATCAGGATATATCGTCGATATATCGATGATATCGGTGGAAATGTCGAAAATTGTTCAAAAAAGCCAATTTTTTTTATAATTTTTCAGAAATTAACGTCATCCAAGATATCAAACCAACAAATAACCTACAAATAAACACTTATATCACACATATCTGTCATTTATAGACCATATATTGCACATATTGGTATCACACATATCGGTCATATCAAACATATCGATATTAATATTGATTCTTGACTTATAAATATTGGAAATGGATTTCATTCAAGTCTTATAACATGAAATACTACAAATATACACCTAGAAAATACATATAGATCATTTATGAGGACTATGATCCTTATAGTGCACATATCGGTCATATCAAACATATCGCTGATATTGTTAGTTGTTGACATACTATATATATATATATTGAAAATGGAGTTCATCCAAGTATTTTGATCACTAAATAATTTACAAATGTACTCTTACTCTCTTAGATAAGACATATCGATCATCTATAAATCTTATATCGCATATATCGATACGACGGTACTGTTAGTTGTTGACCTTTATATATATATATTGAAAATGGAGTTTATCCAAGTTCTTAGATCACTAAATAACTTACAAATATAGATATTGGAAATGGATTTCATTCAAGTTTTACAACATGAAATAACTTGTAAATATACACCAAGTTGAAGAACCATTGTATGCACCCTCCTGTCGCACCATACCCTACCAGTATGGGGGTCTCGCTGCCCAGTCAGCGAGCCTGGGGGGGCTAGGGGGGCCCAGGTTGGCCCCCCCTTGCGAGGGTACGAGGGCAGCACCCCTGACCCGAAACAAAGTATATAAATTATAGATTATTTTAATACTAGGTGTAGCTAGATAGGTAGTGGAATCAAGCTTGCATGAATAATATCATTGATATATAGGGATATCGACGAAATATCGACAAGAGTTCATCCACCTGATCACGTCGTCAGATAGTTATATATGAACATGACATTACATGTTTGCTACAAAATACATAGAGCGAGAGACGTCATTGATCCTTGGTATCATGAATTGATCTTTCAGAGCCCGAAACACGACCTCTGATCGAGCTACCAACTTCGTCGAAGAAATTTTGCAGATAATAAATATTACGTTGTCTTCTTATATGCTTAATCTCTGCGGTAATGACGAACATACAGTTTGGAGTCCGAGTCTTCGGGATGGACTAGTTCCAGATAAGTACATTTAATCCCTTGATAAGTACATTTTAATAGCATTCTACAGTCCACGATACACAAACACGATATTAATAGTATTCATGGTGATCTGGGCACAAAGCACTTGGAAAAAATGGTAACAAATTAGAATAGATCCATGAATTTTTTTATAGGTAAGGCTTTAATACTGAGAACACATGATGCGTATTGCCATTGAAAAACTCCTTAGGAACACAAGAAAGCTAAGTTCACTGATCAATGCTCGTTATCTCTTGAATTATTGACAAAAAAAATAGTGTCGTGCATATTGAAACCGCACAATCTTTATCCAAGTAAACTCGACATGTATTAATCTTGCCAAAATGGAGCCCATATCACAAGTCCCTCTACATATCCATGAAAGTGGCTTCAGTCCCTCTGCATATTTATGCTAAATGTCCTTGTAGTTGAGATCATTCCATCATTCCTAATCGATTATAATTAGATTGTCATCTATTTTTTGGTTGGGATTAAATGATTCTAACACGATCTGAGATTTTGTCAAACAACATGAGGGCATAATCTCTGATAGAATATTCTAAGATGCCTTATTTGGATTAAACATTAATTTGCTCATGGAAAACCTAAATATACGATGCTTGTCAAGTTGACGAGAAGCCCAAAGGTGGATTGAAACGAGATGGGATGCCGGCGTTGCTGGGATGGAAATAACCTGTGCACATCAGCTTTGAGGACGTGGATTCGACGAGATGGAGTCGATGTCTCTGACAAGGAAATAAAAGAGATAAGTCTGCCCGATTACAGTGTCGTGCACAGTCAACGGCGAGAAAAGGGAGAATAGAGATATCGCTGCTGGATTGGGAGGTCATGCATCACGAACCACGAGAAAGGGGGGCGGCGTGCAAGAGAAGGTGAAGGAGGGAGCAGATCCAGGGCTGCCGGATTGGGGTTGGTGCTAGTGACCAACGAAAAATCCCAGCCTTTACTATCAAATTAAAATCCAACGGTTGTTGGGGGATCCTCTCATTCTCTTACAAGAGGGGGACTCTCATAGGATCAACCCTCCCTCTCTTTCTCTCTCTGTATGGAAAAAATAGGGCTGCCCAGGCAGCCAACATGGGCTGCCACCGCCCTATTTTTCCATATTTTTTTATTTTTTTAAAATATTCGCCATGCCCTTCTATATGCATTCGAATTTCGTCAGAAACATAGATTCCTATGCCCTTAATCTAGAACAAGTAACTTTAACGGTCTAAATATTGTTGTAATCGACCTGTTCTAGATGAAAGGCATAGGAGTCTCTGTTTCTGACGAAATTCGAATGACATATTGGAAGGATATATATAGATGAATATACATGGTAATATTTTTCAAAAAAAATAAAAAAATACGGAAAAATAAGGGGCAACTCTATTGAACCACTAGATTATGCTCATCTCTCTCCTCCTCCAATAAATCAGGGACATGTGCTTCATTTTATGCAGATACATATACAAATACATGTATAAATACCGTTTTTAGTACTTTTTAGATATAAATGCATGCATGATCGTATATTTTTCTTGCAAATATGGATACGAAGAAGTATCCTCGTAATCTTTCTTATTGAGATGGTGGTCACACTTGTACCCAAACCTTATGAGGTGTTCAAAGATCAATTTCTCCTCTCTTCTTGCCCGTGATCAGTATAAATCTGGAGGATGGAGGAGTAATCAAGAGAATTGAAAACAGAGGAGTCGTCGATTGGAGCAAGGAGAGGAGTTCGTCATCCAATGGTCGAGTGCACAGAGATGGAGAATGGATTGGTGAGCTGCCGACGGAGGGAAATGGGTGCTGATACTTCTCCTTGTTGCTCTTTGCGTTCTAGCAATTTCTTACCGCACTCTTCCATCGCAAATCCATCCTCTTTGCAACTTTCAATAATATTAGTTTCAAAATCCAATGCTCTATCGCGGGAGATTGCAGTTGATCCCCAGCACGATGCTAACACTGCCCCAACGGACATATGAGATTGAGTACTATAGTCCTCCACTTGCGCATATAAAAAGCTCATCGCTGACCAGCAGCAAATCCGATGAGCCCTTCAGGTCCACTGTAGATCTGAAGCACCGCCTACACTATTCACTGCCATTTCTAACGACCATGTAAGGAGGGTAGAGGGAAAAGGATACGAGGGGGAGGAGACACTGGATGTCGGAAACATGATGATTAACACATACATTAAACAATTATTTTCATGACCAACATGAATCAATGCTTTACAGATTAACAAGAATATAATCATGCATATTCGATTTATATAACAATTATAAAATGCATGTAGGAACCAATCAAACAATTTACACATCATTTTAGGACGAGATCCAGTTTAGACAAAGTAATACACAAATTGCGGCAAACAAGATAGAAAACAGATCAGACTAGAGATCACTGAAGTGACCATTATATACTATCCTTAAAGAGAATATCGCCCCCACAATACCAGTGCCAATGGTACTGAAGATATTCTCCTAGGATAAGACGACACACGATAGCCGTCCACGCACACCAATGAGATCGTCCTCGAAAGTACATTAGAGAACTGCAACTGAGAGAAGAAGAAACCGCAGATCGTATTTGCAGTGGAACAAAGAGCAGAAGACGATGAGAGAATTTTCTTGCGAGTAAAGAAAACAACGTCCAGTGGAAGGGTATAAGAAGATATAGACGATAACTTTTCATCTTCCGAAAACACACAAAATGGGCACCTCTTCAGATTCTGAAACGATGGCTAGATAAGAGTTGTTGGAGTTGAGTTGAATTTCCTTATTACGATCGAATCACAATTAATCCGTAGAATTAATTTATTCGAATCGCTAATGAAGCACACAACAAAAATATCAAGATCCAAGATCCAAATTGTCTCTTCCGAGCTGGAGCCGTAGCCGGGGACAGAGACGAAGATGGAGTGGAGCGTGCAAACAAAGTCATTTGAAGTCCACACCGATGTGTCCGACTATGCACTTGGAGGTGTACTGGTGCAAGATGGACACCATCTGGCATAGGAGAGATGCAAGTTGAATTGAACAGAGAGGGGATACTCTGTACATGAGAAGGAGATGACAACAATGGTCCATTGTCTAAGGACATGACGCCACTACCTCCTAGGATCGAAGTTCGTGGTGCAGACAAAAAACGTGACAGCAAACTGCTTTGCCACACAGAAGAAGCTAATCCCCAAATATGCATGACTTTCTTATCGAATTCGACTTCAAGCTTCGCTACAGGCCTGAGAAAACCAACCAGGTAGCATATGCCCTCTCAAGGAAGAGCAAAAAAGAGTCGAAGGTCAAGGTAATCGCACCGGGTCACCCGTGTGTCTGGAGACATGCTCGAGCGCATCTGAGAGCAGACAGAGGAGGACCCAATCACATATCGCTTGGTGATTATGTGAACAATGGAGAAGTACATAGATTATGGGTTGAGGAAGGAATCCTCTAAGCGAAGGGAAGGAGGCCCTATGTTCCCTCGAGCGGTGGCTTGCGAAAGATGTTGCTGAAGGAGGCACATGACGCATAGTGGGTAGGTCATCCTGGGGTGGAGCGCACGTTGGCACTCCTCTCCTCGAGTACTTATGGCAGAAGATGGAGGAAGATGTGGAAGTCTATGTGCATACATGTCTTGTATGTCAACAAGACAAGACAGAGAGGAAGAAGACGATAGGACTGTTGGAGCTTCTGCCTGTCCCTTCATGTTTTTAGGAGAGTGTCTGCATGGACTTCATCATTGGGTTCCCGAAGGTGGATGGGAATAATACTGTGATAGTGGTAATTGATCACTTCTCCAGATAAACTATCTTCGTACCAACACCCCAGGAGTAAACGACAGAGACCACAACAAAGATATTCTTGTAGAATGTGGTGAAGCACTGAGGCATACCAATGGATTTCGTAAGTTGTCGTGATGCACGGTTTATAGGTCGATTCAAGACGGCCTTATTTGAGATGCCGGGATCTGATCTAAAGTTCTCTACCAACAACCACCTGCAGACAGATGGACAGATGGAGTGGATCAATGTCTTGCTAGAAGAATACATGAGGCACTATTTGATGACCAATTAGCACAATTGGGTGGGCTTACTGGACATTGCCCAATTCTGCTACGACCTACAACAAACGTCCACTGCAGGTCAAAGTCCATTCGAGATTGTGATGGGTAGACAACTCGTGACACCTCACGAAGTGGTAAAGTAAGACAACAAAGGATGGTATCCCACTACATACCGTTTCACACGTTAGAGGAAGAATCGGTGGGAAGAAGTGAAGGATGTGTTGGCTCATGATCAATGCAGGATCAAGAAGGCAACTGACAAGAGCCGTAGGTTGGTCGAGTTCCAGGTTGGGGAGAAGATGGTGCTGAATCGAACGCCCCAGATTTGGAAGAAAATATTGAGAAAGACACTGCACAAGGATCTCATTCCTCGTTACGTGATGAATCCATGATTCATTAACATTCTTTCTGCATTTTGGCTTAAAACTCTTAACAAATGCATGTAAATATTCATTAATTTCCATCTTTTAACAAAATCACATTCATGAATAAAAATGCATTTTAAGCATCCAAAACATGTAAATAAATAAAAGAGTAAAAATAAAGAAAACAAAAAGAAGGCACATTGTAGATATGTATATAAATATGACTTATAAAATAAACATAGCTGAAATATATATTTATAACCTAATCTCCGAGACCAAGTCAGCATGGATTGGTCGACAGAAAAATAAGTAGGGGGAGATAAGGAAAGAAAACAACAAAAAAAATTAATTATACATTCTTTACATTCTTCACTACTTAACCAATAATGATCAAATCTTCATTTATTTTTAAATAATTCATATGAACAATTTTTTCACCAAAATCTTTTCCTAATTATTGCTAAAAATGTATAGAAAAATATAAAAATAAGTTAAAAATATTATCTTGTACATATACCAAGAAATTCAACTTGTAAATTGTCAAATTCTCAACTTCCGAGCAACATAAATTTCTCATACGAACTCCAATTTTACTCTACTCACCTTAAAAGATCATAAAATAATATCATCTAATTAGTGGAGGTGATTTCACTAGAACACATTATTGATAGTTTTAATGATTTTACAATTTTTAATTATGTTCATGATCTTGTATTTAAACCATGATTTATTTCAGAATTTTCTGATATTATTTATTGTTTGAAATAAATCAAAACATTAATTTATAGACAAATTTAATTATGTAACGTATACCCATATTTATTAATATATCTAAATTAATTTATTAAAATCTATGGAAATTCACATATACTCTATTTGTTCTAATAATTAAGAAAATATTAAAATAAGGTATTATTTATTAATTTATTAAGTTAAAAATCAAATACATATTTATCAAGTATTATTTATACTTATTTATTAATATAATATTTATCTTCCATAAATATTTATTTTAAAAACTAATTATTCCATAATTTATATAAATTAATTATTTATATTTTTCATTTTTATACTTATTTAAAATAACATCATTTACTATTTAATACCTAATTTGTTATATAAATACACTATCTGGCCAACCAGGTGCTGACACGTGTCAGCACCTAGTTCATCTTCATCAAGAACCGTCTGTTGCAGACTGTTTCACCGGCCCATCGTCAGCAAATTTCCCCACATCCATCGTTCTTCCTAATATCAATCCTAACCCTCCATTCTACTTTCCTAACATCCAAGATCCATGCCTACCCTTGATTCGCACCTAACTCCCCACTGATCTATCTATAAAGTTCTCCAAAGTTGCCTTGTTGCAACTAACTTCTCCCTAGTTCAGAACGAACTGATCGAGTAGCCACCTTCTTCCTTCAATCTCGGCCACCACCGATGGTGACATCGCTTGATGACCGCTCCGCGTGGATTAGGGTACATCGATGGAGACGTTCCAAGGTCGCATCAACCTTGAATCGTCGCTGTGCACAATGTAGAGCTCCGACCACCGATCGTAGAGAGAATACTTGTAGAGTAATACATTCTGCAATTCCCAGGTATCCACTTCATCCCATTCACATTTCTTTGATTTTTGTGCAGCTATTAATCATCTAATTATGTCAATAGTAAGTCATAATCACCTATTGTGATCAACACTTCAAACCAGATCATAATATTCCCTTGAAGCGTCTAGTTTTTGCGTCTGAAATTCCCTTCCTTGTAAACCATATTGAACCTACGATTAATTACGTTTCTTGGCCGATTCCTTGCGAATCGAGCATCTATAATTCTATTGCAGGTAGATAACCGTCTTACTAGGCCACCATTTGCAGTATCATCATCTAGAGTTGCTGGGTATTCTTCAATTGATCATATAGCAGCTACAACCTTTGTTCTCTACAGGACCAAAACCCTAGCTGCCGTCCAAGCCGCTAATTCTCCTCATAGTTTTGCCTCTCCAATTTCATCTCGCAGTGGGAGCGCTCGAGAGGGTGAGGAGCACCCTCTCCGGCTCCATCTCCGACCAGCACATCGTGGGGAAGCTCGACCGGCTTACAGTGCCGTTGTCGTTCTTCAGATTGGGGAAGAACACCCCAGGATCTCCGGGCGTACAATCTTGCGATACGTGTCACCCAATCGACGACCTAGATCTGCATTCGCTTTCTAATCTTAGCTATTTCAAACAAAATGGTGGACTTTTTGCAAATGATGCCCTGCTGATCCAGAGAATTCAAACACGCCCTAGAACTTTGTGATATTGCATTGAGGTCCCCGCATCGGGACCTGAATGTAATAAAACTTATTTTTCATTTCATTTCAGTCCCTCCTAGGGACCAGACTACGACTCATTTCTTTTATTTTTTTACATTAGTGCCACAACATACTTTGTGAACTTTGGACCCTTGTTTGATATCATTTTTCCTTGATTTTTCTAGGGTAGTTATACAACTGCCCTAGCGAAGTTTTGTTTTGTTGAGATTTTTCATCGTGTATTTTTCTTATTTTGAAATTTCTAAAGTCGTATCTATTTTGAATATTTCTCTCACCTTTTTCAAGAAGATATAAAAATCACAAAATAACATTCTTGCTCAAAAATCGGATTATTGCTATTCTGCTTCCTTGTGTTCAACCCCAGGGAAACATACCTGGATAAATAATTAGTATAAGATAAAATAGGAGAGAGAAGCTGCTTCTTTACTTCATCTTTTCTCTCTCTCTCTCTCTCCTTTTTGTTGAATTTTGTTTGATTAATGTGAATCTCTCTCTGCGGTTTTTCTACACCGACAATTATTAACCGTAGGTCGGATCCGTGCCATCAAAATGGCACCGTTGATGGGAAGGGCGTCAGTTATATTTCGGTTTTTATTTTTTTCTATATTTTATGGGTTTTCTTTCTTCTTGATCTTACGATTTTTTTGAGTTTCTTCGATTTTCTTCCGAGTTGTTTTTTACGATTTTTATGTCTTTTTACGGCTTTCATCGTTTTTCTTCGATTTCTATGGTTTTTGTGATTTCTTTAATTTTACAGTTTTTGGAGTGTTTGCTAACGAGTTTTGCAGGGCCTGCAGGATCAACTGGCTTCTTCGGAAGTCGAACTAGTTGAGAGTGCAGAGATCGACTCTTTCTCTATGAGTCGGTTGTAGAGGAGAAGAGCTAGTTGGCAAATTTTCTTTTTACCTCCTGCTAGATATTGTTGAAAATATCAAAAAAGTGTTTTTTTAAATATAAGCAAAACTTGACCAAAAATAAAAAAACCTGGACTCAAAATTTGTATTGGGAGAGCAATCCCCTCATTGTTTGCAGGTACTCTCCAGACAGAGCGAGGCATGTACACTTAAGGAATAGAGCCCAAATCCCTGGACTTGTTCCCTAAGCACTTGGACTCACTCTCAGGTCATATTACTTGCCGCAAGCACTTGCCTCAGATGTTAGTAGAAGTAGTCTTGTTTAGGTCAGTGTGCACCACTGGCTTAAACACGAACTGCCCGAGGAGACTACACCTGTGAGCTTGTTGAATAACTATTTTGTTACCTAACTTTAAAATTGAAAAGATAAAAGTCCGAACTTTTGCTGTCATCATTGTGTGAAGTTGGTGAATTTGGGGTTGCATTGTGTTTGTATGTGAGGTGTGCGTTATACTACATCTTATATGCCTTCACACTCATATTTTTTACTTGACAGCGTGCTCTCTCCCGTATTCCATTTGACATTAAAGATGACGACTCGACAGATTTTACGCTCAGACTCCGTGAGCTTTCGACGATCCACTTTCCGTCATACATCTTCGTAGACTTGGGATGATCCACTTCCCGAGTTGATCCCATCTATTCATGAGGAGAGTCAGACCCAGACTCCCTCTCCTCCCAACCTTCTGTTAAGGTAGACCCACACCTTAAATTTTTGTCTATTTCTACTACACATTTTTCATTGAGTTCTTATGAGACTTTTTCCTTACCAGAGTATTCGAAGATCATGGCTAGAAGGAAAGGACCAATTGAGGACAAATCCGCTAAGGAAGAGTGATCGGGGAGAGTTACGCAGAGGAGAGACCCAATCCAGCTTCTGATATTACTACGAGGATTCTTAACACACTACAACAGATGAGTTTACATATTAGAGATCAGTGTAGAGTCTAGGATGAGCTGAGACCTGAGATAGATGCACTGAGAGCTGGAGCTGGGAACCCACTACCGCCTACCGTAGTTCCCTCTATGTTGATAGATGAGTATGACCCGAGATCCAGGACACTACACCATTGGATTTCGTTACCACTGAATTAAGGGACATATGAGCTGAGTCCGTCCTTCATTATTTTGCTTCCCAAGTACTACAAGAATGCTACATAGGAGTCATTTACCTTTTTTGCAGCAGTTCCAGGTGATTTGTGGTCTGACTAGTTATCCAGGAGTTATGCAGGAGGCTGTTCACCTCAAGGCCTTCCCTTTTGCCTTAGCAGATAAGGCGCTTTGCTGGTTGAGTCATTTAGGGAGGGATATTTCTACATGGGATGATCTGAAGTCCACACTCCTGCATAAGTATTTTCCTCTGGGACGAACATACATGATGAGGAGCCATATCTCCAACTTTACACAACTAACACATGAATCATTCCATGAGGCATGGGATCGATTCAAGGATCTTACAGAGAGATGCCCACATCATGAGATACTTTGAAGGTGCTTGTGCAGAATTACTTTGGAGGACTACAACTGGATGTACAGGGCCTAGTTAGTGCTGCACGCGGCGACAATTATCTGAATAGGGATGATGAATCAGTTTGGTCCATGTTTGAGGGGATGGCAGAGAATTCACGCGCCATTGATTCCACTCGGGCATTCCACAATGGTCGCGCATGTTTCAGAGTCTGAGTCATGATCTGACATGAGATTCATTAGTGAGAAGCTTACACCGATCGATGTGATTCAGAAACAAGTTCAGGATTTACAACCGATGCGAGAGTTGGAGAAACTCTCATCACATCCCCAGCAGTTGAGCGATCTGACGAAGAAGGTGGTCGAGCAGCAGCTTCAGTACCAGCAGTCTTGCACTCCTTCTACTTGTTAGCATGTTCGGAGATCTTTACCCGCTCCTCCCACCCGTCAGATACAATTTGTTCAGTGCGAGCCAGTTCATCCTACTGAGACTCCATAGATTAATTGGCATGAGGATCCGTCCAATGTCGATTCGAGCTAGATCACCATCCTTGGATATGTTGATGTTGATTCTCAGGCCACTCTTGAGATCAACGGGATATGGTACGCTCCTGTTCAACCTTCACCACACTTTACTCCTTAGAGCGTATACCAACAACATCAATATAGTCATCCGCAACATGGACGTCCACATTTCCAACACCGATAGGACTGCACGCAGTAGCAGTCTCACCGACATGCATATCAGAGACCACATTCTTTTTAGTATCCTGCTACACATTCACATCCACATCATTACCAGCATCAGCAACAGTCGTCTTTCGCACCACAGAGATCTCCTCAGTCGTACACACCACAACAACACACTCCTAGGTAGGAGAGAGTAGACAAACAGGGACACCATACCGAGATTGAGAAGTTTTCACAGGCCCTGGCACTGAACAAGATCATGGACATGTTGAGCACGCTTCAGACCGTACACATGATAGAGATAGAGCAGGTTAACCATCACCTGGATGAGTTAACCGTGCCCAAGACCATTGTCCCGGCACAACCTCAGATGAACCCCAACAACATGAGGAGGCACTCAGATTAGGTAAACACCACTACAAGTACGATCTCTTTTCTTGAATTTTTATCTAACTTCATTCATCTCAGGAGCAGTAGATCACCACAAGAAATTAATCGAGAGAGGGAGAGGGCACATGATGAGTGAGAGCCGATCCATGATACACATCTTGATGTTGAGGAGGAGGAGCACCATAATGATGAGGATCAGTTTGATGATCAGAGAGAGGGGAGCGATGCAAAGACAGTTGACATGGACACGTGCAAGTCAAGTGATGATACCATGCCAGACCATGCAGACACTCCCGATGCAGAGTTTTCTTCCCCCATTTTAGAGAGTTTTGTACATAATTCTGAGACTCTCGATGTACATGCTGATTCCACTTTAGATGAAAATAAAAAGAATTTTGTTGTTCATGAGATTATTCCTTTTACCGATACTTTGTATGGAAAGGGAAAGAAAAAACTCAAAAAGAATGTTGTCACTCTAGAAACTGATCGTCTATTAAAAGATCATATTTTTATGAAGATTCCACTTCACGATGACTTGGATCATTTTCCTACGCTCAAGAATCAGTTGAGGAACAAATGCACAACACGTAGGAAAAAGAGATCACGAGCTGAGAAACATGTATTGACCAAGGTGACTTCGTGTGCTATTCAAAATAAGGTACCTAAGAAGAAAAAAGATCCTGGATTCACTATGTCACATGCTAGATTGCAGATGCCACATTCCATCGTATTCTCTTAGATAATGGTTCCTCAATTATTTGCTTCCATCTTCTTTGCTTGATAAGCTCAAGCTAGGTCCTCTTTACAAATTACAAGTGATACTTCAGTTTGCTGATCGATCTGTGAAGAGGTCTAGAGGCATGCTGAGGAACATTATCATGACCATTCAGGGCTTGCAGTTTCCAGTGGACTTTACCGTCTTAGATATAACGTACCATACGTAGTTACACCTTGCTCCAATCATTCTCGGGAGACCCTTCTTGCAGACAACAATAACACTCTTTGATTATGATACTAGGAGAGTATCATTCCGCACAGATAGTGGAGAGATACACATTGAGATGGTGAGAGGATGTGGCAGTCCCAGATCAGAATTGTTATTTACTTCAAAGGACACTAGTCTTGTAGAGGATTGCCATCACATAGATGAGACATAGTCTCTTGATCTTGAGAGCGTTTATTTTGATACCCACGATATACTACACAAGGATGGGGTGGATCACATGGTACCTAGTTCTTCAGATGACTGTTCACATACATATACAAAGTTCACATCAGATCTAGATGAGCAGTCAGTTATAGTAGACATCTCAGTGCTGTAGATTGAGAGTACACAAATTCCAGCACGAGACTCAGTTGATTATATTTCGCAGATCATACATTCTGTTCAACGTAGAGAGCCGAATGGTGTGATGGTTACACATATAGACACCTTCTGTAGTCTGACTCTAGAGATGCGTATTTCAGTAGAGAGATCTATGCCACATATAGAGTTCACTTACAGAGGCAGCTCTACTTGTTTAGCCATGGATTTGTACGCACATGCACAATAGATGATTCAGTACGATCCAGGTTGAGATGATCTACTTTATACAGGATGCATGACTACTCTTCCACTTCATTTCATCCTGTACAGAGACCTATGAGCCTTTCGATTTTCTGGAGTACACCACCTGTATATTCTTTGTAGACCACAATCGTCCCCATTCTTTACTCGTCTTATATGCTTAGGATACCAGATCCTAAGTATAGCGGGGATCGATTGCCCATTGATTTCCGTCTTTTGATTTTTGTTCCTTTTACTTTTCTTTTGTTTTCCTTTCTTTTACACTAATCACTAGTTCCTAACTTTTGGCATCATTCTTTTCTATACATAGGATGCCTTATGCTAAGTGTTGGGGGACCGAGTGATTTCGTTGATTTTGATTTTCTTTCTTTCTTTTGTTCCTTCGTTTGTATATTCCTTTTCCTCAGTCACCTCATTTTTATCTTCCACTATACTTACGATGACCTGATCGTAAGTATAGGGTGGTCGACTGATTTCTATGCTTTTATTCTTTTTCACCCACTTTTACTTAGCACGAGTTATGTCCTCCTTTTTCTCTTTTGACGCTACGAGGGCATAACATAAGCTAAATATATGGGGGTGCGCATATATTGTATATACTTGCATCCTTAACTCGTACTTTATGTATTTTCTATATCTATAAAATTCATAAAAAGTGGGTAAGGGTTAATTTAAAATCCATCTATTTATTTATATCTTTATTTATTTATAAAATCCTTTTAAATAAGTAAAATATTTCTAAAATCATTATTTAAAAATTCTTAATTTAAAATATGTATTTAAAATATTATAATACTTATTTAAAATCCCATCTATTAAAATATGTGTAAAAATTATTTAATCCTTGTAAAATTTTTTGTATATAAAATTTGTAAAATACATTAGTTATTTAATCCAAATGAAATATGGGTAATTTATCTTGTAAAATTCTTGTACATAGAATTGTTTATAAAAATTAAAAAATCCATAAAAATGTAAAGTCCTAAAATTCATAAAAATACTAAATCCTTAAAATCCACAAAAATGAGTAAAATTCATAGAATATACTTCACAAAAATATGGTTGCATTTGTATTAGCATTTTTCACAATAAGTTTGATTTCTAGAACTAAAGATTGGGAATAGTATAAAGGCTGGAGCTTGATTATGGCCTTTAACTTTCATTGTAAGAAGCCTAGCTAGGAACTGGAATTTAGACTCTTCAGGTCATGAACTTAAATCTTTGGGTTCCAAAAGACCATGTTTAGGAAGTCAACTTAAATGTGCCTAAGTAGAATAATTGGTGTCATCCGTTTAACTCTTCATCAGTGAACCAATTTTGGACACATGCACTTTTCACTTAGCTCAACTTGCATGGGGTTGCGAAGGGCAATCCATCTCGGTGGTGTGTTTTTATCCTTGTCTAGTGGAATGAACGTCTAAAGACATGAGAGATGGGGTTGAAATAATGTTTCGAATGAGGGAAGGATCTGTTGGCATAATTTTTCTAAGATATCAAAAAATAGACGGAATAAAAAGATGCTATATCCATCGAGGCATAAGAAGATTGATGCAGTGCAAGCAACATTACAAAGCCCATTCAAAAAAGAAGCCTCCAAATACAAATATGAGCACAATGGTCCAAGCTTCCTCCAAAAAGCCTGCACATCTTAGTGTAAACTTAGCTACACTGGCTGGGCTTCACAAGGAGATGCATCTACACTGGTCGCACTCCAGTTCTCTTCTCATTCTTCTACTTTCTCTCTCTATTCGATTGTGAAAACAACATGACCTGACCTTAGAAGGAAATACCCCCCTCCTTGAGGAAAGAGTAGCTGGATGAGGAACCAATGCGAGTGTATTATTGAGATGGGCGGTTTCTTTGCTTCTTTAAGAGGGAAGAGCTACAACAATTCACAAACAGCACAGATTGAATTCAAGGTTGATAGAGTTAGCGATATGAATAAGTGGATCTGAGTTGGTTGTTGAGATGAACCTAAATACGGATTTATGGAACTTGAGGGCTGTTTATACTAAAATCCTAATTCTAGTTAAGGCTCCGACAAAATGCTTGTTTAAATCCCAATCAAGCTCTGTCCTTTGCCTGTTCTCATGAATTAGTTTAGGAAAATAAATTCATTCTAACTTTCTTTCTTTATCCCTTATTTTTCAAATAAGTGTTTGCTAAGGGACTAGCAAAGTTTAAGTATAGGGGGTTGATGAATCCATGAATCATTTCATTAACATTCTTTCTGCATTTTGTCTTAAAACCCATAATAATCACATGTAAATATTCATTAATTTACATATTTTAACAAAATCATATTCATGAATAAAAATACACTTTTAAGCATCCAAAACATGTAAATAAATAAAAGAATAAAAATAAAAAACAAAAAGAAGGCAGATTGTAGATATGTATATATGTACAATATGACTTGTAAAATAAATATATCTGAAAGATATATTTATAACCTAATCTCCGAGACAAAGTCAACATGGATTGGTCGATAAACAAATAAGTAGGGGGAGATAAGAAAAGAAAAAAAATTAATCATACATTCTATACATCCTTCACTACTTATCCAATAATTATCAAATCTTCATTTATTTTTAAATAACTCATAAGAATTATTTTTCACCAAAATATTTTCCTAATTATTTCTAAAAATGTATAGAAAAATATAAAAATAAGTTAAAAATATTATCTTCTACATATACCAAGAAATCCAACTTGTAAATTATCAAATTCTCAACTTATGAACATCATAACTTTCTCATACGAACTCCGATTTTACTCTACTCACCTTTATGTTAGCAATGTGAGCCCGAGGCGAACCATTCCTACAATAAATGTTATTGTAATAAATGATTGATCAATGAAAGTTATTGATTATGTTTCACTCCCTTTCTGATATTGAATGAATGAATGCACTATAAGGTCCCTCTGTACAATATGGGTTATGTACCATGGCCAACTTGATAATCATACAGCTGTTGATTCATTGATTGAATCATAGAGGCTGATGCTTGGATGGATATCTAAAGAGTTAGATAGAGGACTCATCAAGCATCATCAATGATTGACAAGTAGTGATCTCCAGTCTGAGTAGGAGATGGCAATCCTATCTCATTAGACTGATATCTTTTCGACCTCTTGATGTAGGTCCTCTGCATGAGAATAGTGATTCAGAGGTATCAGATTAGTTGAGTCAATGGGTTGACTTAACAAGATCGAGATAACCAAAGACCTATGATGAATACTATCACATCACAGGCAAACATCCTCTGACCAAAGACATATGTATTGCTATATGTCTAAGTGTGTACATTTGGCAGACCAATAGGTTGATGACCTAACCAAGGTCTATACACCGACGAGCTGGTGTGCATGTAAGGGCATATGAGTAATACTATCTCTCAAAGGGATCATACAGGTTCACTTGTGAACCGGAAGACATGAGCTCACTCATGAGGTATTGGGACTGACCAAATTCCATGCATGGTCGTCATGCTTTATAAGCATGACATGAATTTGAAGGTAAGATATATGCTTTGTGAAAGCATATGATATGTACCATATCCCAAGGACCAAGATTGAGAAACTTAGTGATCATATCATGAAGATGACAGTGTAAAAGTGATCTATATCTTCAGAATGATCATGAGTCTTCCAGTATGCAGGATGTACAGGTATTGGGAATACCTGAGGGTGATTTGATCATAAACGATTGTATAACCATGGCGCTTCCATTCCTAGGGAGTGATGACACATGTCTGGATTTTAGTGACTCTTCTCTTTAGAAAAGTGACCTAATCTTAGTCCATGTACAAGACATTGATCTGAATGAGATTCAAATACAATGAGAAGGTTAAGTTTACGGTCTTGATTTAATCAAGCATCTATGAGAGGTCCATGGGATCTAGATTTGAGATGTGATCTCAATATCCCAGTCACTATATGTGGAACAATACAATCATCCTGTCCTTATCTCCAAGTATCTGAGGAGAGATATCATTGTTCGTGAATGGTTCAAGAATAATTCCATAATATCTAAGCATTGAGAAATTGATAATTAAATGTGATTTAATTATCATGATGTATGAGGAATTATCCAATATAATTAAATGTGATTTAATTATTATGGATAAGAATAATGTGGATAGTAATATCCAATTATTCATAATATATTATAAATGTGATTTATAATGTATTAGAGAGAGATAATTATAATTTATATTTGTAGATTAATTATTAATGTGTATTGGATACACATTGTCTAATTAATTGAAAATGTAAATTATATATTGTTTTGGGTTGTGATTGTGATTCACAATTTTCCAATGTCAAGATTGCAATATTCCCAAAATTAATTGAGAATTATTTTTGGTGAATAAAATTCCAACAAAAGTTGTTGGATAAATAATAGAGAGAAAATCAAGGAGATATGCAATCTCATGGAAATCCATGAGATTGCCCTCCCCATATGGAAGGAGGTGGCGGCACCCAATTCCCTTGTGGGATTGGTGACCGTCCACCCTCTTTCATGGGGATGGATGATCTCCTTTGTATTATGCTCCTTCATTGATTTATTTAATTTTGGTATTAATGTATATTTGATTTATCAAATATATTTAATCTAAATTAAATAACAAGTTATTGGTTTTTACCAACAACAATCTTGACCACTGCATTGACATAAATCACTCTCATCCATTGATTTTATATGTCCCATGGATTGAGATCTATGGATCTCAAAACCCTATAAATAGAGAGGCATACCTTGCTCTCTACTACATGCTATTGTAGCACATCTCTCTCTCTCTCTCTCTCTCTCTCTTTCTCCTCTTACACACCAACCCTCTCTCTCCCTCTTCTTGGTGGCCGTCCACAATACCCTAGAGGAGAGACTTGTCGACGCCCATGCCATCGCACCGCCGCTTCGACGCTCTGCGGTTCTCCGTCTACTTGGAGTTCTTCGCTCATGAAGGAGACGCTCGATCTTGTGCGACGAGATCAGGAGCAACCGTGCTTGGATTAACTTGTTGGATTGCGAGGACAACGCGACTCATCCCCGCGCTCGCAAGCCGTTTCTCTGACGATCAGACTTGAGACAGGAGGTCTCTTTTCTTAGAGACTCGATCAAACACGCTTCAAGAGGTATTGCATTATACTTGTTGTGGTTATAGATGAAACGATCCAAGAATCGTTCTTGGATCATGTGGTTTCATTGCATGAAAAATTTTAAATTCCGCTGCACCAAACAACTAGTACGACTAGTCGTTCTCCGTCGTATCCGATACGACGCTCACGCTTCCATGATGCGCTTGAGATTTTTCCATATCCTTCAAGTGGTATCAGAGCCTTAGGTTGATGGTTGCGAATATGATTCGCAAACCGAGGACGACTTGGGTTCGTTAAAGTCGCGAAAGTTTTTTATCGCATTTGATTTCGCAGATCTGTTTAGTAAATAATTTCGACCATGCTTAAAATGTTTAAGCACGAATTATTTACTTGGATTTTGTTCCTCATTCAATAAGCAAACCATGGAATCTTAGTTTCGTAAATCGGATTTCGTATGCTCGAGATATGGTTGTTTTAATGAACATGTATGCACTGTTGCGGGAACTGTAGATCTGAACATGATTAAAGAGTTAATTACTTTTTAGACTTGCCTCGAAATGCATGAAACATCACTTGGGTTCTGTCCTAATTCAAATTAGCAATCTATGAAAATTGATTTTGTCTAATTTGGATTTAATATGATTGAGATATGCTAATTTTAGTTAGTAGGGGCCACTGCTGAAATTACAATCCTAATCAAGAACCATGTGATTGTCAATTAATGAAATTAATTGTTAATTTCAAGAAATAATTATGGAAAATATTTGAGAAATATTGGAAGATGATTATTTCCTTAATTGACTTGGCCTCAACCAATAATTGATTAGATTTGATATATATCATAATTGGAAACACAATCATCAAACTCCTTGCTTGAATAGGATTGGGAATTTGTCTAGCAAATTTCCTTATAATCAAAACTGTTTTGATTACTATATGGTATAATTTTGGTTGAAGAACCGATGATCATCTCAAGTACAAATTGATCTATTTGGCATTATCCTTTCCCGAGGCGGATATGGTGACTAGTCGGAGATCGCTGGGGTAGCGGGTTGCAACGTATGTGGTCCGTCCCACTCTCGCCTGCACTGGCCATGACAGCGAGTAGGGACGGGATAATGCCGAAGAGATCAAGATGTATTTTTTAATTATTAGAATACGAATTAATACGTACTTTGAGAATAATACCATATATCTATTCAAGTATAACAATCAAGTTTGATTGATTGAATTGGATTAATAATTAATTTAATATGATTGAATTAATCATGTCCAATTAAAATACTCTAATATGATTAGAGTTGATAATTCCCTTGGAAGAATTAATTATATGAATGTGATTCATGGTAATTAATTAAATTTGAATAAGAGGTGGAGGATCACATAAGTGACATCCATGGTCTCCCGTCAAGGCGAAGGGTTTCGTCGCCAGATATTATATGTGGGAGACACCTGTCCGAAGTGACATCTCCTGCATATGATCCATTTGGATCGGGCTCGTCGCTTCTCGAAAGAGTAAGGACGTATGCGCAGTGACCCCAATATCGGGTCCTCATACTATTGGGGCGATATTGGATTGCGCATAGCGAGTTATATTCCTATTGATGGTTGGTTCAATTAATGACGGGTCAACATCACCTTAGGGGTGGTGGGCCCGGGTATTAAAGACCAAATTGGGAAATGCAAGTTGGACTTGCAAGGCGGAATGTGTTCCCGCTTCTCTTTATTGGAGTCATAGGTTCTCATATTATTGGGATATGAAAAAGATAAAGAGGAGATCCCAGTTCTTGCTTGAGATATAGCGGTAAGTATATCTCCTACTTTGAAAATGAATAAGGGAATAAACTTTCATAGTTGACATGGAAAGACTAATTTGATTTAAAATGCCTTGATCAAATAAAATTAAATTGAGTATATAATTATATAGTGCATTCTCAATTTCAGAAAATGAAGTCCATGAACCCACTGAGCAGGCTTCTGGTGGTCAACCAAGTGACCGTATCAAATTACTCGGATTGGATCTGTAATTTGGAGCTTGTACTCTCGGCGGAGCGCATCAGTTATGTGCTCTCAGAAGACAAGCATGAAAACCCTAAATCTAAGGAAGAAAAAGCATTCAATGACAAGTATGATGAAGATCATGTCTTGGCTAGATGCTACATCTTGGGTTCTCTCTCCAATGTTATTCAGAAACAACATGTGGAGATGAGTACTTGCCAGGAGATTATGCAGAATATGCAAGATATGTTTGGTGACATTAACCGCACCCAGCGGTACAATGTTATGAAAGAACTCGTTCGCTGCAAGATGCAGGAAGGGACTTCGGTCCGTGAGCATGTACTCAAAATGTTTGGGTACTTATCAGAGCTGGAAACTCTGGGGGCAACAATGGATGCAGACATGCAATCTGATTTCATTCAGCTGTCGTTGCCCAAATCTTTCAGTAACTTTGTTGTGTCATTCCACATGAACAAGTTGGAATTGACAAATGCTGGGCTTCTTGCTGCATTAAAGTCTGCAGAAGACGTGATGAAGAAAGATGGTCCCACTGGCAGTGTAATGGTTGCACAAGTCAAAGGGAAGCGCGGTCAAAAGCATGGTTCTCGGAAGGGCCCGGCCCAGAAGAGAAATAAGAAGGGACAAAGTGTTGGCTCATCTTCCAATGCATCCACTCTAATGGCATCGAAGAAAACCGACGTCTGTCACCACTACAAAAAAGCCGGGGCACTGGAGGCGTAATTGCCTGGATTACCTGAAGTCTGTCGACAAAGGTAAAGCCCCAGCAGGTATGAAATCTACTTTTATCATTGAAACCGGCTTTCTCGTTGGACGAGAAGGAAGTTGGGTAGTTGATTCTGGTGCTTCTGTTCATGTATGCAATTTATTGCATTTGTTTCAGGAAACTAGAAAACTTTAGGAAGGGGAGATAGCCATCCAGATGGGATCTGATGCAAGTGTTGCAGCAGTCGCCATCGGGACTTGTCGACTACATTATCTAGTAGAAGAGTCCTAGTACTTAAAGAGTGTCTTTATGTACCTGAAGTCAGGAGGAATTTAATATATGTATCTAAGCTAGTTAGAAGTGGATATTCATTCCTATTCTGTAATAAGTTAGTCATAAATCATTATGATAAATATATTGCAGATGGTATTTTGATTTCTGGAGGACTCTATGAATTGTGCATTAATGAGCATGTCATGAATGTTACAACCACTAATAAAAACCCTAAAAGATCCAGGAGTAATATAAATCATTCAAACATGATTTGGCATCAAAGGCTTGGTCATTTATCTGTTGATAGAATCAATAGATTGATAAAGGATGGACCTTTGGATTTTATACAGGTTCAGTCTTTACCTACATGTGAACATTGTATTCGAGGTAAAATGACTAGGATGCCTTTCCGTAACAAGGTTACTAGATGCGAAGGTATTATTGACTTAATACATACTGATGTATGCGGTCCCTTCAGTACCGTGACTCGAAATGGATATCGATATTATTTGACGTTTATTGATGACCATTCGCGATACAGGTTTAGCTTCCTATTACGTCATAAATCTGAAACCTTTGAAAAGTTCAAAGAATTCAAGGCTTTGGTTGAGAACCAAACCGATAGGAAGATTAAACGAATTCGATCTGATCGAGGTGGCGAGTGCCTCTCAGATGAGTTCAAGGAATACCTTAAAGAGAATGGAATTATTTCCAATCTCACTCCTCCTGGAACTCCCCACCTTAATGGTGTTGCTGAAAGACGCAACAGGTCCATCATGGATATGGTACGTTCAATGATGAGTAAAGCACATTTACCACTTAGTTTATGGGAATATGCAGTAGAGATTGCAATATATATCCTGAATAAGATTCCTAGCAAATCTGTACCTAAGACTCCTCATGAGCTCTGGTATGGAACCAAACCTAGTGTTAATCACTTGAGGATCTGGGGTTGCTTGGTTCATGCGTAGAACGTGGACGCAAGTAAGCTGGAATCTCGCACTCGTGAGTGTTACTTCATTGGGTATGTTAGAGATGGTATTGGATACCAACTCTATGATCCTGAGACCCAAAAGGTTTTTGTCTCTAGAGATGTGAAATTTCTGGAGGATGATTTCCTTAAGGGTCAAGACAAAAGTGAAGTAGAGGAACTCATAGAATCCCCTGAGGATTCTGAGCTTCCTAGACCAGAAACTGAAGAGATAAATAAAGATGAAACACCCATACCTCTTCGAAGGAGTTCGAGGACGGTTGCACCACCTGAAAGGTATGGATTCCATGTGTCAAGTGAAACTGACAATGATCCTACTTCATTTGATGAAGCACTCGCAGATCATGACATGGATAGATGGATGCTAGCAATGAAGTCAGAAATTGACTCCATGCATAAGAATGGTGTATGGACCCTAGAGGATCCACCTAAAGGGGTGAAACCCATTGGGTACAAATGGATCTTCAAGAGAAAGAGGGGACCTGATGGGAAAGTAGAGACTTTCAAGGCACGGCTCGTAGCCAAGGGCTACACACAGAGAGAAGGCATCGACTACGATGAGACATTCTCTCCTATGGCTATGCTTAAATCCATCAGGGCTTTGCTAGCTATAGCTGCATATCTTGACTACGACATCTGGCAGATGGATGTTAAGACGGCTTTCCTCAATGGATACCTCGAGGAGGATATCTACATGGAGCAGCCCTAGGGCTTCATGACTGATGATGGCAAAGTATGCAAGCTGAAGAAATCCATCTATGGGCTCAAGCAAGCTTCTCGTAGCTGGAATATCAGATTTGACGAAACCATAAAGAGTTATGATTTTATGCAGAATCCTGATGAACCGTGTGTATACAAGAAGCTTAGTGGGAGCGCCATTGTGTTCATCGTGCTTTATGTAGAAGACATCCATATCATTGGGAATGATACATGGATGATGACCAGTATGAAGATTTGGCTATCCCATACCTTTGAGATGAAAGATCTTGGAGAAGCCTCTTACATCTTGGGTCTGAAGTTGTTCAGAAATCGAGAGAAGATGATATTGGGATTATCACAACATGGATACATTAAGAAGATTCTTGAACGATTCCGTATGGATAGTTCCAAGAAAGGATTCCTACCCTTAAGACATGGTATCCACCTGTCTAAAGGAATGGCTCCTCAAACTGTTGAGGAAAAGAAAGCCATGGCTGGATGCCCTTATGCATCAGCTGTAGGAAGCTTAATGTATGCCATGATGTGTACTAGGCCAGATATCTGCCATGCAGTGGGAGTGGTAAGTCGTTACCAATCTTGCTATGGAGAACAACACTGGAATGCAGTAAAGAACATATTTAAATATCTAAGACGGACGCAAGATTACATCTTGGTCTATGGAGATGGTGATCTCCAAGTCTTGGGATATACAGATTCTGACTTCCTATCGGATATTGATGATCGAAAGTCGACATCAGGGTTTGTGTTCCTGTTGAATGGTGGTGTTGTGAGCTGGAGAAGCAAGAAGCAGGACACTGCAACCGATTCAACAATAGAAGCCGAATACATTGCCGCATCGGATGCTGCAAAAGAGGTGGTGTGGTTGCGCAAGTTCGTGCTGGAGCTTGGCGTAGTTTCCTCTGATACTCCCATCCCGCTACTCTGTGATAACACGTGAGCCATTGCCCAGGCGAAGGAACCCAGATGGCATCAGAAGAGCAAGCACGTAGAAAGGAAATACCACATCATTCGGAGATTCAAAAGCGTGGTGACATCATCATCACCAAGGTGGCCTCTGCCGACAACGTTGTTGATCCTCTTACCAAACCTCTGACACAAGAGGTTTTCGATCAACATGTAATGAGTATGGGTTTAAGGATTGTTCCTGAATGGTTCTAAGGGCTAGTGGGAGATTGTTAGCAATGTGAGCCCGAGGCGAACCATTCCTACAATAAATGTTATTGTAATAAATGATTTATCAATAAAAGTTATTGATTATGTTTCACTCCCTTTCTGATATTGAATGAATGAATGCACTATAAGGTCCCTCTGTACAATATGGGTTATGTACCTTGGCCAACTTGATAATCATACAGCTGTTGATTCATTGATTGAATCATAGAGGCTGATGCTTGGATGAATATCTAAGGAGTTAGATAGAGGACTCATCAAGCATCATCAATGATTGACAAGTAGTGATCTCCAGTCTGAGTAGGAGATGGCAATCCTATCTCATTAGACTGATATCTGATCGACCTCTTGATGCAGGTCCTCTGCATGGGAATAGTGATTTGGAGGTATCAGATTAGTTGAGTCAATGGGTTGACTTAACGAGATCGAGATAATCAAAGACCTATGATGAATACTGTCACATCACATGCAAACATCCTCTGACCAGAGACAAATGTATTGCTATATGTCTAAGTGTGTACATTTGGCAGACCAATAGGTTGATGACCTAACCAAGGTCTATACACCAGTGAGCTGGTGTGCATGTAAGGGCATATGAGTAATACGATCTCTCAAAGGGATCATACAGGTTCACTTGTGAACCAGGAGACATGAGTTCACTCATGAGGTATTGGGACTGACCAAATTCCATGCATGGTCATCATGCTTTAGAAGCATGACATGAATTTGAAGGTAAGATATATGCTTTGTGAAAGCATATGATCTGTACCATATCCTAAGGACCAAGATTGAGAAACTTAGTGATCATATCATGAAGATGACAGTGTAAAAGTGATCTATATCTTCAGAATGATCATGAGTCTTCCAGTATGCAGGATATACAGGTATTGGGAATACCTGAGGGTGATTTGATCATAAACGATTGTATAACCATGACGCTTCCATTCCGAGGGAGTGATGACACAGGTCTGGATTTTAGTGACTCCTGTCATTAGAGAAGTGACCTAATCTTAGTCCATGTACTGGACATTGATCTGAATGAGATTCAGATACAATGATAAGGTTAAGTTTACGGTCTTGATTTAATCAAGCATCTATGAGAGGTCCATGGGATCTGGATTTGAGATGTGATCTCAATATCCAAGTCACTATACGTGGAACAATACAATCGCCCTGTCCTTATCTCCAAGTATCTGAGGAGAGATAGCATTATTCTTGAATGGTTCAAGAATAATTCCATAAGATCTAAGCATTGAGAAATTGATAATTAAATGTGATTTAATTATCATGATGTATGAGGAATTATCCAATATAATTAAATGTGATTAAATTATTATGGATAAGAATAATGTGGATAGTAATATCCAATTATTAATAATATATTATAAATGTGATTTATAATGTATTAGAGAGAGCTAATTATAATTTTATATTTGTAGATTAATTATTAATGTGCATTGTATACACATTGTCTAATTAATTGAAAATGTAAATTATATATTGTTTTGGGTTGTGAATGTGATTCACAATTTTCCAATGTCAAGATTGCAATATTCCCAAAATTAATTGAGAATTATTTTTGGTGAATAAAATTCCAACAAAAGTTGTTGGATAAATAATAGAGAGAAAATCAAGGAGATATGCAATCTCATGGAAATCCATGAGATTGCCCTCCCCATATGGAAGGAGGTGGCGGCACCCAATTCCCTTGTGGGATTGGTGGCCGTCCACCCTCTTTCATGGGGATGGATGATCTCCTTTGTATTATGCTCCTTATTTGATTGATTTAATTTTGGTATTAATGTATATTTGATTTATCAAATATATTTAATCTAAATTAAATCACAAGTTGTTGGTTTTTACCAACAACAATCTTGTCCATTGGATTGACATAAATTAATCTCATCCATTGATTTTATATGTCCCATGGATTGAGATCCATGGATCCCAAAACCCTATAAATAGAGAGGCATACCTTGCTCTCTACTACATGCTATTGTAGCACATCTCTCTCTCTATTTCTCCTCTTACACTCCAACCCTCTCTCTCCCTCTTCTTGGTGGCCGTCCACCATACCCTAGAGGAGAGACTTGTCGACGCCCTCGCCACCGCGCCGCCGCTTCGACGCTCTGCGGTTCTCCATCTACTTGGAGTGCCCCCTCCCGGAGGCCACCGCAGGTCTCCCCTTCCCTCCCGGAGGCCACCGCAAGCCTCCCCCTCCCAGAGGCCACCACGGGCCTCCTCCCCCCTCCCCGGAGGCCACCATGGGCCTCCCCCTCCTCCCCGAAGGCCACCGCCGCCCTCCCCCCCTCTCCTGAGGCCATCGCGGGCCACCCCCCTCCCGGAGGCTACCGCGGGCCTCCCCCCCTCCCCGGAGGCCACCGCGAGCCCCCCTCCCGGAGGCCACCCCGCCCCCCTCCCGGAGGTCACCTCGGGACTCCCCCCCTCCCGGAGGCCACTGCGGGCCTCCCCCCCTCCCGGAGGCCACCACAGGCCTCCCCCTCCTCCCTAGAGGCCACCGTGGCCCTCCCCCCTCTCCTGAGGCAACTGCGGGTTGCCCCCCTTCCCGGAGGCCACCACAGGCCTACCGCCCCCCTCTCGGAGGCCAACGTAGGACCCCCCCCCCCTCGATGGCCACCGTAAGCCTACCGCCCCCTCCCAGAGGCCACCGCTGGCCCCCCTCGGAGGCCACCATGGGCTTCCCCCCTCCCGGAGGCCACCGTGGGCTTGCCCCCTCCAGGAGGCCACCGCGGGCCTCCCTCGCCTCCCCGGAGGCCACCGCAGGCCTCCCCCTTCTCCCTGGAGGCCACCGCAGGCCTCCCCCTCTCCCTAGAGGCCACCGCGGGCCTCCTTCCCTCTCCGGAGGCCACCGCGAGCCTCTCCCGCCCTCGGAGGCCACCGCAGACCTCCCCCCCTCCCGGAGGCCATCGTAGGCCTCCCCCCTTCTCGAAGGCCACCATGAGCCTCCCTCCCTCCCCATCCCGGAGGACACCGCAAGCCTCCCCCCCTCCCCGGAGGCCACCGTGGGCCTCCCTCCCCACCCTGGAGCCCACCGCGGGCCTGTCCCCCACCCTCGGAGGCCACCGCGGGCCACCCCCCTCTCCTTAGAGGTCACCCCAGGTTACACTGCATGGCCGCCACGAACCCCCCTCCCCGGAGGCCGCCGCGAGCCTCCCCCCTCTCTGGAGTCCATCGCGGTCCTTTCCCCCTCCCGGAGGCCACTCGGGACTTCCCTCCCCCATCCCAGAGGCCACCGCGGGCCTCCCCCCCTCCCCGGAGGCCACCGCGGGCCTCCTCCCCCTCCTCGGAGGCCACCACGGGCCTCCCCCACCTCCCCGGAGCCACCGCGGTCCGCCCCCCTTTCCTGAGGCCACCGCAGGCCACCCCCCCTCCCCGGAGCCACCACCGGCCTACCGCCCCCTCTCGGAGGCCCAACGTGGGCCCCCTCGAAGGCCACCGCGGGCCCCTGGAGGCCACCCCGCGGGCCTCCCCCCTCCCGGAGGCCACCGCGGGCCTCCCCCCTCCCGGAGGCCACCGTGGGCCTCCCCCTCCCATGAGGCCACCGCGTGCCTCCCCGCCCTCCCCAGAGGCCACCTCGGGCCTCCCCCTCTCCCTGGAGGCCACCGCAGGCCTCCCCCCTCTCCCCAGAGGCCATCGCAGGACTCCTCCCATCTCTGGAGGCCATCGCGGGCCTTTCCCCCCTCGGAGGCCATCGCAGGCCTCCCCCTCCCGGAGGCCACCTCAGGCCTCCCCCCTCCTCGGAGGCCACCGTGAGCCTCCCTGCTCACGAAGGAGATGTTCGATCTCGTGCGACGAGATCAGGAGCAACCGTGTTTGGATCAACTTGTTGGATTACGAGGACGACGTGACTCATCCCCCGCTCGCAAGCCGTTTCTCCGACGATCGGACTTGAGACAAGAGGTCTCTTTTCTTAGAGACTTGATCAACCATGCTTCAAGAAGTATTGCATTATACTTGTTGTGGTTATAGATGAAACGATTCAAGAATCGTTCTTGGATCATGTGGTTTCATCGCATGAAAAATTTTAAATTCTGCTGCACCGAACAACTAGTACGACTAGTCTTTCTCCGTCGTATCCGATACGACACTCACGCTTCCGTGATGCACTTGAGGATTTTTTTCCATATCCTTCACTTTAAAGTTCATAAAATAATATTCTCTAATTAATGGAGGTGATTTCACTAAAGTTGGAGCCCGTTTACTGGTTTTGGACCTAAATGGGGCTTTTAGGCTATTTATTTTATTTAGAACACATTATTGATAGTTTTAATGATTTATAATTTTTAATTATTTTTATGATCTTGTATTTTATTCATATTTTATTTTAGAATTTTTTGACATTATTTATTATTTTAAATAAATCAAAACACTAATTTATAGACAAATTGAATTGTGTAACGTATACTCGTATTTATTAAATATATTTAAATTAATTTACTAAAATCCAAAAAAATCACATTTACTTTATTTATTATTCTAATAATTATGAAAACATAAAAAAGGTATTATTTATTAAATTTAATTAATTGAAAATCAAATACATATTATCAAGCATTATTTATATTTATTTGTTAATATAATATTTATATTTCATAAATTATTTGTTTTTTTATAAAAAAACTAATTATTCTATAATTTAGATAAATTAATTATTTATATTTTTCATTATACCTATTTAAAATAACATCATTTACTATTTAATACCTAATTTATAATATAAGTACACTATCTGACAAACCAGGTGCTGACATGTGTCAGAACCTGGTTCATTTTCATCAAGAACCTTCTGTTGCAGATTGTTTCATCGGCCCATCTTCACCCAAATTTCTCCGCGTCCATCGTACTTCCTAATATTAATTATAACCCTCCATTCTACTTTCTTAACATCCAAGATCCACGCCTACCCTTGATTCGCACCTAACTCCCCACCGATCTATCTATAAATCTCTCCAATGTTTCCTTGCTGCAACTAACTTCTCCCCAGTCCAGAACTTACTGACCGAGTAACACCTTCTTCCTTCGATCCATGCAACCACCGGCGGTGACATCGCTCGGTAACCACTCCGCATGGATTAGGGTACATCGGTGGAGATGTTCCAAGGCCACATCAGCCTTGTATCATCGCTGTGCGTGATGCAGAGCTCCAACCACCGTAGAGCGAACACCTGTAGAGTAACACACTCTGCAATTCCCAGGTATCCACTTCATCCCATTCACATTTCTTTGATCTTCGTACAACTATTAATCATCTAATTACGTCATTAGCAAGTCATAATCATATATTGTGATCAACACTTCAAACCAGATCATTAATCTTCCCTTGAATCGTCTAGTTTTTGCATCTGAAATTCCCTTCCCTGTAGACCATAATGAACCTGTGATTAATTACATTTCTTGGCCGATTCCATGCGAATCGAGCATCTATAATTCTATTGCAGGTAGATAATCATGTTACGCCCACCATTTGCAGTATCATCATTTGTAGTCACTGGGTATTCTTCAATTGATCATCTAGATGCTACAACATTTGTTCTCTTACATGACCAGAACCCTAGCCGTCGTCCAAGCTATTGATTCTCCTTGCAGTTTTGCCTCTCCAATTTCATCTCGCAGTGGGAGTGCTCAAGAGGGTGAGGAGCACCCTCTTCGGCCCCATCTCTGACCAGCGCATCACGACGACCAACTTCTAGCGTCGTTGTCGTTCTCCAGATTGGGGAAGAACACCCCAAGATCTCCAGACATACAGTCTTGTGATGCGTGTTACCCAACCGACGACCCAGATCTACGTTTGCCTTCTAATATTAGCTGTTCAAATGAAGCGGTGGACTTTTTACAATGAAGCCCTACTGATCCAGAGAATTCAGACACGCCCTTAGAACTTCATGATATTGCATTTAGGTCCCGCACAGGTCTAAATGTAATAAAATTTATTTTCTTTTCATTTCAGTCCCTGTTAGGGACCAAACCGCGACTCATTTTCTTTATTTTTTTTACATTTGTGCCCCTGTATACTTTGTGAACTTTGGACCTTTGTTTGATATCATTTTCCTTGATTTTTCTAGGGTAGTTACACAACTATCCTAGTGAGGTTTTGTTATTTTTGTTGAGATTTTTCATCACGTATTTTTCTTGTTTTGAATTTCAAAAGTCACTTCTATTTTGAATATTTTTCTCGCCTTTTTCAAGAAGCTATAAAAATCACAAAAATAGCATTTTGCTCAAAAATCGAATTATCGCTATTCTGCCTCCTTGTGTTAGACCCGGTGAAACTTACCTGGATAAATAATTAGTTTAAGATAAAATAGGAGAGAGAAGCTGCTTCCTTACTTCATCTTCTCTCTCTCTCTCCTATTTTGTTGAATTTTGTTTGATTAATGTGAATCTCTCTCTGTAGTTTTTCTACACCGACAATTATTAATCGCAGGTTGGATCCACGCTATCATTATGATAGACCCTTTGAGATAGTTCGACATGTGGAATTGCTCGCCTATCAACTACATCTCCAGAGAGACTGAAGCTGCATCTTGTATTCCACATCAGCTTCCTGAAGGAGTACCTCGA